>JABUIW010000024.1:5778306-5876107 GCA_013363375.1 Menidia beryllina
CACACACACACACACACACACACACACACACACACACACACACACACGCAGGAGCTGGAACATTCAGCCTTTTCATCAGAGAACAACAAAAACAAATCCATCCTGTCAGCAGAGAGCCTCTGATGGATCCAGATTCATGAAACACGGCCGTGCTGCCTCAGGACGCTCAGGCAATAAGGGCAAGCCCAGTTTTTTTATTTGACAACCATTATTTCCTTTATTCTTCACTTAACAGACACAGTAGATCCATTGAAAATTTAGGTTAAACAGTATATGGGCTATACTATATTCAACCCTATGGAAACAATGATTAAATCTCCAAAGTTTACGATCCCCTTCAGAGCTTCTTGAACCTCTGTGTCATGTTTAAATGCTGCTCTTATCAAACAAATATTCATTTTATCATGTTTCTTCTTCTCCTCCCTCTGATTAATCATCTCATCAGGCCTCAGATTAACTGTGAAATGATCCACCAGTTGGGGGATAAGCAGTCTAAGATAAGAACACATAATAAACCTCCAACATTGCTCACATATTTTTTCTGTAGCCCCAGTCTTTTCCTCCAGATTGAGCACAATTTGTTCTCTATGCATCAGAGGCCTTTTGATTGCATGTTTCTTCTAATGATGCACGTTTTAACGGCCTTCGCTCTCTTGAATCTGTTCTCCAAGTCTTGTTTCGTTTGAATCTTTTAAACTCCAGCGTGTTTCGAAAATTGGACAAAGCTGTGTTTCTTTGCGGTGAGTGAATGAGCCTTCCTCTCGGTGAAGACTTGCATGCGTTTACAATAAAGAGAGAGAAAAAAAGAAAAATATGCTTACATTATTTTAAACATCAGTAAAACTAAATTAATTCAGTGTGTCTCAAGTACAGCCATTTTTCAGAATGTCGTAATTACATGGGTAATATGACATAAATGACATAATATTACTTATCATGTAGCCCTTTGAAGGTTTGTCGAGGTAATTTCTAACATTGCTTGATAATTCTTTTAATTTAAAATAGATCTTTTACACCTGTGGTGTCCCATCCAGATTCGGCTAGATGGCGATTAGAGAAGCTGACTCCTGCAGTGTTAGAATCAGTGTGTGTACGGCACTCTTTACCAACCTCGCCAGTCATTCGTCTTGAAATTGGTTGTAAAAGGCTTTCCTTCCAGCTCAGGCAACATCAAGCTGAGGAAAACTCCCGGGACCAGAAGTCATGGCTGTGTTTAACCCTGTGAGGTCAGGTCGCCATCCCACAGCTCCTGAACTGCTCCAGTTCCATTCCTCTCTCAGCTGGCTCAGATGAAGTGCCTCTTTAATCATTTTACTTTTAGATGATCTTATTATATTGGTTCACATTAAAGTAGTAAAAAAATAGACTTTACATAAAGTGATTTTTATAGCCTGACGGAATATTTTTTCACAGTTGAAAGCTCCCAGTGTGCAAACTGCATCATTCTGTCTGTAATAACCCCCGATTTATATTCAATACCTTTCTCCTTCTCATTGTCAGGGGGGCGGTGGAGCATATCCCAGCAAGCACTGGATTGAAAGAAGAGATACACCTTTGACAGGCTTCCCGTGTGTCAAGTCAATCCACTTTGAGAAGAAGTGGAGGAAAAAGTCGGAGAAGAAGCAGACTGAACGCTGGGAAGTTAGAAAAGTGAACGGCGGCTCCTCTTCATTCACGTCAGTTCAACGACAGTTCAGAACTGGGAATTAATTTAATATAAGGGATGGAAAAGTAGAAAAACGAGCACAATCTATCAGAGTCGGTAAAGAATGTAGTTGTTTAAAAAAAAAAAAAAAAGATGGATGTATTCCAGCAGCCAATAGAGAAATCTCCAGGCAGAATGCTTTTAGATATGAGATGTAACTGATGCCATGAATGGAAATCTGGGGCTGATGAATGGCCAGATGCTGAACAAAACAAATTTCAATAAGGCCTGCCCCCTCCCACCTCTGCTGGGGCAGGAACAAGCTGTGGAACAAGAGATAAATCAGGGACAGATTATTCAGGACACCATCACGAGGGATGAAAAGCTCAGAAGAGGAGCAAGAGCCTGACCTTTTCTGAATATTCATGACGGGGGAGAAAAGTGAGATGCGCACCATTTTCCGGTCTGAAAAACCTTTTTGGAGTCCAATCACAGAGGCCAGTTTATGCCTCAGCGCGAAAATAAATAAATCTAACATAAAAACGTCAAGAAACGCTGGCCGGCTGCCAGCCGAAAGGATCAATAACCATTAACGATGTCACACATGCGGCCGGAGAGCGGCGGGATGTGCAGCTCTGTGCAGCCTTTTCCTCGTGATGGGAGGTGGGCTGCGGCTTTAGTTACAGTAACGACAGCCAGTTTTTTTAGGCGCCGACAGAGAGGGAGAGGGAAAAGAGAGAGGGAGAGATGGTTTCTGATTGACAATGTCATCAGCGCTCTGTGTGTGTAAACACATCCGGCAGCCGGGAGAAACTGGGTCACTTTCTGACTGCGATGAAATGAGATGGGACGGGTAGTCTGGAGACCCACCGCGCCCACAAATGTGGGCCGCGTTCATATGTCAAGAGCCAGTCCGTAATCCCTCTCTTTTATCTGCCTCATGAATCAAGTGAGCGTGCCTCCAGTGGTGGCGAAATCCGCAGAGAAACACAGGTGGAGAAGCGGAGGGGAGGAGCAGGAGGAGGGCCAAGCGCTTGTAATTCCTTGCTCCAGTTCTCTTTGCCTCAGTGCTGGAGACACACAGCTCATTAATATCCGAGGCTTTAGTCTTCAGGATACACACAGCTCCAGTTAATGTAATGCTGGCATCGGCCCACGTGAGCACAAAAGAAACAGTAAAACCACGAGGCAGGAATTAGACGGGAGATCTGGAACATAATGTGCTGCTTTTTATTAAAAAATATGTTCTTCTCTTCTTTAGTCAGTCTTGAGACCTGATGAAAGCTATGGAACCTTCTGTTCTTTGTGTCAGTCAATGCCCATGAACAAGCCTGAGAGCAGCCGAGTGCTCGGTGCTTAGCTTTGTCATGCTGACCTCAAGGAGTGAGCAAGCAGCCTAAGACCCTCCATAGTAACACGAGCAGTTTTAGGATATCAGCGACCAAACCGGAGAGTTTAGGCAGAAATGACTCAAAGAACCAGAATGAAACGTCACATTCAAACCTGTCAGATAAAGATAAGCGCCCTTTTTGGCTGACAACAGTCATCAGAAAACAGCGTCTAACGCCCACCAAGCAGCTGGATAAGAGGCAGCAGAGGTGCTGTGAGCGAAATGCAGACATCAGCATGCTAACATGCTCAGTGAGTGGCAAAGCCAGCATGTTGATGTAATGCTCTGTGAAATGCTTACCGAGCGTCTAGTCATTGCTCAGTGTATCATAAACCAAATGACTTGAAACAAAAAAGGAAAAGAGACAAAAGGACCTTGTCGGAGGTTAAAATTAGAAGTTGAACACGTTGCGTTTTAAACCTTACGAAGCTGCCAAATTCTGTACTGAAGAAGTTGGTGAGTTAGTGAAGGTGGCTCTGCTGTTCAGCTCAGCATGAGCAAACTTTGAAGCTTTCTATCCACTCAATCAATGTTTTGTAGGAAAAAAAAAATCTCATAAGGACATGGGACCACAGTCTGAGCAGCTCACCTTTTACCAAAATAGCCAGATTTTAAAGAGCTGCTTAAAGGACGGGGGCTGAGGCGGTTCAGGCCACCTTTAACATTGGGCCATTCTGCCATTTCATGTCACAATCTGGTAGCTTTAAAGTCCTGTAAAGGACAGACCAACGGACGGATTAAGCGAAGCTATTATTTTAGAAAACAAGTCAGCATCCTCAGCATCTGCATCTAAAATCCTTTTAAACACGGGCAGAAACTAAAAAGCGTTTAGCAGTCATGGTATGGTTTTTCTGTTCTAAGAGGTGGTTAGAAAACAAAGCCTTACAATAAAACGTTCTCACCAAGGAACTGTTTATCTTTTTCAAAGAAAAAAAGAAAGACAACAAAACCGTATAACCAGCAGCTACGTCTGTACAAAAGAAGCAATTTGTTGTGGGCAATCCGTACAGAGAACCTATAAGAGCTCCTGCAAATGGACACAGGGAAGATAAAAAAAAACAAACAAGCAACAAAAGCTAACGGCAGCAACAACATTAGTGAGCACCTAAGAACTGTGTGGCAACTGTACAGAAGCTTGAAGAGGCAACTTATACAGTTACCCAGGAACTGTTTCTGAGCAAATTCTATCTTTACCATGTAGTTACACAAGCAGAAGCAAAAGATTTCCCATAATACAAACAGACTGGTCTCATTAGAGCAGCTCACTCTCTCATCCTAATTCCCCATCAGCTGCGGCACAACTCCACCCACCCTATTAGCTCTTCCAAATCCCATCAGATTCAGGTGATAGAGGGTTGATGCTAAACAGTTAATAAAAGCCGTGATGTATTTTCAGCAAAATGCCACGGCAACATTCGTCTGAGCTCCCTCTTTTGCCTCCTCTGCTCACGTGCGACTTTGCCAGCAGCTGGCAGTGGCATTTGAGCTCTTCAGTTTATTCTGCGACTTTCCATTAACGGATTACCAACCGCCTATTTTTAAAATTAGACAACCGGTGCAAGCTGCTCCATCAAAAGAGACGCAACAATGAGCCTCTGCGCGTACGCAGCTTTCTGAAATGTCACAGAGAGGCATTAACAAAGCCCTTCTCTGGAAGAGATCTGAGGTAGCTGCAAAATAAACAAGACTGCTCCAGAAAACCAGCCCAGCCTGTGAACACGTACAGCTTGTATAAGGCCCGGAGACAGGGTGGATTTAGGAAAAAAACAAAAACAAACCAAAAAAAACCCAAACATCCAGGTCATCAACACACAACATGCTAAATAAAGTTAAATGTAAGTCTTGCGGACCACAGGATGAGGCATTAACATTTGAAATCAGAAGTGTCTCTGGCTCTCCTCATTAGTGAGATATAATAAGAATATAATGAGGATTTAAATCCAATGAACAGTCTCACCTGATGACTACGCGTACCTTTTGTTCCCGGTGGCGGTGTGAGGTAAACGCCTCAGACACCATATGTTGCCATTAAGGCTTTAATCATCCCAGAGCAGGTGGGCAGATTGCGGGCAACATTACCGTCTGTTGCAACGGCCCGATGAGGGACGGCGGCGGAGCAGGGGGCGGCCTCCACTCAGGGGCGGTCAGCGGCACCCTTCACACGGCCAGGAGGAACACGGCGGTGTGGAAAGTTTTCCATGGCAGCCATCGACGCGGCGCACAGAACAGAACAGCTCTCTGACCGGTGGGAGACATATTGATTTGAAAAACACTTAAAGCTTGTGGTTATCAAATACTGCATAGTTTGTAACAATTAAGCAAAATAGCCACTCTCCAACACTCAGGCTGATTGATTTTTTTTCCTCCACACCTCATTCATTACGGAAATGTTCACAAAGATAAAGGAGGCCAAACTCCTCCTTCCAGCTGATTAATGACCATGCATCTTGAACCGGGGTCAGAGGGCTTTCGGATCACAATGACAAGAATCCAGTTATTTTAAGAGTACAGAGGACAGCACATCCAACACAAACCGCTCCACCACTGGCCTTCCGCAGCATGCAGAGTTCTGCTAAACAAACCACAGGTGAGTTATCACGATTCAGAATAAGTAAAGATGTCCCCTTTGGGCTGTTCACTTCCAGGCCTTTTTGATCGTTAGCCTGGGTCTGCCGTAGTCACAAAGGACAACATGAAAATACTTTCAAAATCATGTTTATTAAATTTAGAAAACACCATTTTGTTAACAGCTTCATACCAACAGCAGGAAAGAACTGAAACTGTAAGAGACGCAGATGGGGCCTGGGCCAACCCCTGAGTTAAAAACCATCTGTTCTGAAGCTCACTCTTCCCTAAGCTTCTGCCCCCTGGAGTCACCTGCACTTAACCTGGCATAGACTTAAAGAGTGGCGGTCGACATCTCGAGGCGGAACACCGGAGGAAACCAAACGTAAGAAAACTTTGTGGACATCAGGTAGAAAAGTTGATTTGCAAAGTCATGTTTCAAGTCAAGGTATTTTCCTGCTAAAATATACCGAGTATGCAACATTAACACGTAATTAGGTTGCCAACCGTGTTGCTATGTAGTTTAATTACTCAGGGGTGGGGGGGGGGGGGGGGGGGGGGGTCCTGGCCAGCGATGGGGGGGGGGGAGTACAGATGGAGTCCGAGGGAGAAGTGCAAACAATGTCTATAAGGTGTGTCTGTTGAGCAGGATGTGGGGACGCGTGGGTCGAGGGGGCCGCCCCCCCCCCCTTTTACTCATCAAGGTGCCGAGAGCGGTGACTCTCTGGAGGGTGAGCCCGAGATGTCCTCGGGGGGGAAAACTGTGAGGGTGCAGGCTCGGATCCCACCTAGTGACTCGGGCAGGTCGAACACTTTGTGCCACTCGTCCTTCTCGGGGTCGTACTTCTGTACTATTTCCACCATGCAGCGATTGTTCCACGAGTAGCCGCCCACCACGTAGATCTTGTTCTCGAACACGGCCACGCCCACGTCGCTCTGGCCCCGCAGCATGGCGGCGATGGGGGTCCACAGGTCCAGGGCGGGGGAGTAGTACTCGCAGCTGAGCACGTCGTCGTAGTCGCTGGTGCCGCGGAAATGGTTGCCGCCGATCACGTAGAGGCGGTCGCCCACCGTGCACATGCAGTGGAGGCCGCGCACCGTCGTCATGGGAGCTTTCTGAGTCCATTTGTCCGCATCTGGGTCAAAGCACATCAGCTCCTTCTGAAAAGTGTCGTGAGTGATTCCTCCTGCAGCGAGAAGAGCGGGGGAAAAAAAAAAGACAGCATGAACATAAGCCTCAGCACAAATCAATTTGCGGAAACAAAAAAAACAAAAAAAAACAAACATTTGTGGAGGATCTATCCGATAGCTGATTCATTAACCGGCCATGACACTGGCACGGTCTCATTTGCATCACTAGTCGTTTTAGGAACAACAGTGTAAACAAGGCTTGACATTTTTAAAAAGTATTTTTTTCCCCACACTCCTGATCCTCATATTTGAAACAAATTCAACCACCAACACAGAGCTTAAACCCATTTCATCCAAACTGGAGTGATATCAGGAGCTGCTCAGTCTCTTTCCCCACAGTGTGAAATAATGCTGATTATGAGCACTCACTACAAAGTGGAACACCATTAAAAAGCTTCTGTTAACATATGCACAAACAGACTGTAGACAGTGGGACACACAAAGCTGTGGAAAGGGGGGGGGGGGGAGAGAAAAAAAAAACAGGACATGTCTACAGGGAAGGCTTAAAATAAAGAGGAACACAATCCCAGCATGCATTTGGGTGGCAGCCAGTAAACCCCCCCCCCCCCCCCCCCCCGGCTGAGTGACTGGGAGCAAATGCAGCGAAGATTTGCAGAGCACGCCGTATACAGGCAGAGAAATCCCTCTTTTGCTGTTGCCCAGTGATGGTGCGCTCGCCTCATTGTGGAGGCCTAATCTGTGTATTCAGCTGCCATGACTCAGATCTGTGATGCTGCACCTCCTTAACTGATCAAACGCAAAGATAGCACAGATACCCATTTTCTTTATCCCAAAAATCACATGGAGTGTGTATGCCATTTAAACCCTGACAAGAGAACAGTGGTGGAGTCCAAGTGGGGCCCTTGTAATCCCTCCCACGGGGCCATGCAGCTATTCTGATTCAGTTCAAGGGCTTTGGCCTTTCCCTGATACTACATTGTCTGATCAGCATCCTACTATCTCAGTGCCTAATCAGTGCCATTAGCGGGACACAGAGAGCGGCCAGATTATAGCTAAACTGATCCCATCTCATAGGCGGGCTAAAAGCCTTTACCCTTTAACTGGGTTATTGTTCGGATCCTACGCCACGTGTTGCTGCTGTGTTTCCAGTTCCTAACGTTTCCCCCCGGTGGAAACGAAACGAATGCACAACTGGTGACCTGGTTGAGTCAGTGCCGGCACATGTGGGACCCAAATAGATGATGAAGAGCAGACGCCAAGGTGAGACGACAAAAAAAAGAGAGCTCAGCACTTTCTACAAATACCCCGAATGATTAAGAGCGTCCGGAGCTGGAATCCTTTATAAATATGAGCCGGTAATGATATGCGTTCCTCTTTGATGTTTAATCCCACAAGGACAGACAACCGAGCTACACTAAGTATCGATCAGCTTCACAACAGCATGGCTACAGAATATATAGATCAACTCTAATATACATGGATGACAGCAAGTGCAGCCATGGGGGTTTGGCAACAATGAAAAATTAAAAACCGCTTGGCAATAGAGCGATATGAAAAGATAAGTGCTTTTCGTTTAAGGTCCCTCTTCATGGAACGAAGCATAAAAGCAATTTTCACACGTGAACACCAGCGAACGCCTGGGGAATTAGATCTCGACGCTGCCCGTTCACACATGCGCCAGGCGGCATGGGATTCTATGTGTGAAATGAGTTCTCTGTTTTGGAGCTGGTCCAGAGTGGCACCTGGGCAGGAGGCGCACCATAATGCAGAATCCCTGCAGGCGGAATGGCGATGCTCAGTATACATTACCGCGGAGGACGCCTGATGGGGCTCCCGCTTAACAGCGATGACCGTTTGGGGTTAAACGAACAGGCGAAACGCATGTCGCAGCACTTATTACAGGCAACTTACGGCGACTTGCGAATCGTCCGGAGAATAACCTCCGCTCCGTCCACTTAAGGGAGCGTTCACATATTTCTCTGGCCTAAAACCCACGTGCTGGAGGGATAAACCCAACAAAGTGTGCTTTATTTGTCTATTTCGGTTTGAACATGAGCAGACTAATCCAAAAGCTGGGGGCCGCATTGCATGAGAGGTTTAAGTGACCTGTGTCAGTACACAGCCTACTTCCACCTCAGCCAGGCTATCAGAATGTCATCATGCACACAAACTATTCACGGTGAAACACTGGACTCTGTGACTGGAAATAAAACTACTAATTTTTCTCCCTCAACCTGAAATCTCCCCAGACCGACAACTAACTGTAAATGGGAGGACTACAAACAGCCCTTCACGTTACCTGACTTTTCTCCTTGCTAATGATAAAGTTCAGTTTCCTCTGTTTGAATTTTCAAATAGGCTGATAACAAAAAATAATTAGACTCCGAGAATAAAATATAAAAGTGTAGAAAGAAGAGTCCAAGGTTAAGATACAGTTCTTCATTATCGACATGACTGAAGACTTTCTCCTTCAGTCTAAGCTTGCTTGGAGGAAGCTGTGCACTGCTGGATGTGTGTGTAGCAGTGTGTGAGTGAGAAATGACAGCAGCGGCGTTTTCCTGTGACCTTCAGTGGCCGTGATAACGAGACCTTTTACGACGTAGCGGCATTCAGAGATAAGCACGATGAAAATCAGCTTCACTCGTTGGGCTCGCTGTCCGACATAATGATGTCCTCAGGTGGGCCGGGCAGAGCGCTGATCTGAGGCTAGTTAACATCTAGAAAGAAACCTGAAAGTCCGAGCTGACTGAACTCTGCGGGGATCTGCAGTGAAGTGCGGCAGAAACGCCCAAAAATCCAGGTGTGCGAAGCCTGCTGCGCCTCGTCATGCTGCCCACACTAAAGGCTGGGGTTGCTGCCACACATGATTCCACAAATTGGTCTGGACGGTTACGACCAGGAAACATTTCACCTAACGACCAACGTTGGCATGCACGTAAGAGTGGGATTCCGACTGTGTAAGGAGCGCTCTTCATCTGTGGGCCGTGACTGCAGAGCTGAGGCAGAGTGCTTCTGCGCCGGGTCGGCTCTTGTGCCTGAACTCTGCCGCCCTACTTCAGCTGTGACGATCTGTGGGCTGAGCGCATTTGTCAGGTTCATCCAGCCGACAGAATACCTTCAGACAGCGTAGCAGCGCGGCCGGAGAAACTGACCCGATGTGCTGTGACAGACACACACACACACAGAAGTGTGCACTCCAGGCCACGCCCCCCCCTCTTCCCAGTCTCTGGGCGGTACAGTCAGGCCCCCCGGCGACTAAACTCCCTTTGATCTGTAATGCCCCCTTTACCTGTAGCATCTTCCAGCTAGCTTTTCCCGTGGGCGACCCCGCCCCGCTGTCGGCAGAGCCAGCTGCGCTCTAAACTGCTTGACCGGCGCCGTTGCACAGCACGACACTTCCATTTTTAATCAGACGGCACAGGTGCAAAACCAGCCGTCACAGAAGCAAAACTGAACCGATCGCTGATCCGCATCAGTGAAACGTGTCTCGCTCTGTGCAGTCTGGAAACTAAGTCACACAGCAAGAATGAATTTAAAGATGGATGCAGCTGGAGGCAAGCACATCTACACAGATTACTGGAAGCTTACTTTGGTCTTGGTCTACATCATTACTTATAAATACGCTTGTTAATATGTGAAAATACAGTTTATCTCTGCTATACTTGTGACTTGTGTGCTCCAAAATAATGCTCTTATTGGAAGATATTCTCCAATTAAAGTTTTTTATGTAAACAATTATTTATGCAAGTAATTCTATGGTGAATCTTTAATTGTATTGTGGCCAAATACTCCCAAGTATTTATCTAGTGTAGTGTAAGCAAATAAATGATTAGTATCACGTTATCTTGTGACATGAAAATCTAAACTTTTTTTCCACCCTTATGCGTTCCAGTTGGGTAAAAACACGCCAAAGTCATTTTGACTGACGAGAGTGAATGTTTTCCCCACAATCCTTCCGTGACATCAAATGCAACATTATTAAAGTCTGACAAATCAAGGTTTGGGGGGGGGTTACGCGGGACAAACCTTCTTGTGGGGCTTCATTTACTCCTACATAATTTTTTTTCTTCAATTCACAACCCTTGAAAATCCTGTTATGCCTTTTCGGGGTTGTTGACATTCATTGATTGCGTTATTACTTAACATGTAAAATGCGCCTATCCAACGGGCTGCTGGTTATCAGCACAGAATCCCATCACAGCCGAGCACGAGGGCGGCGGTCCGATTACCCAACGATGCGCTTGTCTAAGTCTCACTTATTCCTCTCACCAGTCTATCTCTTTGAAGTCGTGAAGCTCTCCGGTGAGGTTAAGGAGGCATTTAGGAAAAAGCAAAGGAAAGGCTCCCATGTGCTCACACTTTTTGAGGGCAGAGCTACTTTCAGTTTACTTCCACTCGCACGGCTATATACTTTAAAACATAATAATCTACTAGACAATTTAAAAAGAGCATGAGTGTGCACGTTGTGCTTTAGGGCTTCTTAACGTTTTTTTGCCGGTTCTTATAAATAGCACGACCTACTTATTGCACATCTATAATGTGTCTGTTTCTGATAGTGATTTGAAACGCAAAAACTGTGTTTTGTGTACAGCAAAAACTGTACACCATTGTGTTTCACTGAAGAAGCTTACATACTGCCCATGTGCTTGGAGACAGCTTAGTCACATCCAATAACAACTTCACAGTTTTGATATTCATTGTGTGACTAAAGGAGGAGTGTTTATTGCCTCCTTTTTTCTCTGCTGGAGACTTTCAGGAGCCTTATTTTTGCCCTATGTTTTTGAACGACATTGTTTATTGCTCGTGTGTTGCGGGAGGATGATTGTGCCCATGGCCAGAAGGGATTAGCAGTGTCTGTTCTGTGTTACACCTCCTACACAGACTTCAGTCCTCTACTTTGCTCAATCCTTCCAAATTCCCCCTCACCACCAACCTTCCCCTCTTTTGTAGCATCGCTCTGGATTAGTCACACTATGAAAGTAGGGCTCATCTCCATACCGCAGGATTTGTTTTCAATCGCTGGAAGTGAACAAGTGTGGATGTGATGTCTTAAGAGAGAAAAGCGACAGCCCAAAGGTCCAAACTCAGCGTCTATCATTCGCTTTAAGCGATGGACTCCAACATACTTCAAAAGTCTGCTCCATAATCGATGGATCAAGGGAGTGTGGAGCGTTTGCAGAAGCCTATGAGTCTAAAAGGCACTCTTTCAAAATAATATAGCAACTTCAGCAGATATAAATAGCCATTATTAGACTAAGGAATCCAGACTGAATGTTATCTAAAAAACTGGAAAGTACTGTATGTGCTGTTTGTCTGATAATATGAACTGTGACTGCATCTCCACAGTTCAAGCAGAGCATACAAATTCGAGATGCGACTTTTTAAAAACTCCCCTGAAGTGTAAACAACATTATTTGTCACTCTGAATTTCTGCTGAGTGTAACTTCTGCTCCCTGGAGCCACTTACCTGAAATATACATATAACCTCCGTACACTGTCCCAGCATGGCCGTAATGAGGCTCGTTCATTTTGGCCACATACGTCCATTCATTCGTCCTTGGGTTGTAGCACTCCACCGTAGCTTGAAGAAAAAGAAAGATGGGGGGGGTGGAGAGAAGAGACTGTATTAGTAGAAAGTAGGTCGAGACACAACTAAGGAGGACAAACAGCAGCAAATGAGGCCTTGGAGGGTCTCAGCGTGGGAGCTAAAACAGAGATTTAAATACAGACTTTGCATCCACACAACCCCAACGGCGCTGAGCGCACTGGCTGCACAGGAAAAGAGGAGATTGTTAGATCCTTTATCTCGAGGTACCCAAAGGATAGTTTCACAAAAATCCAAGAGAGCCAAGAACAGGGGCTCTGGGACTCATGAGTGATGATCACAGGCGGGCGAATGGTGGGGAAGATTCCCCACAACCAGCAGCCAGGGTATATCAGCTCTGTAAGCTCGTTACACGCTTGGAATCGGGACGTAACGGGGCTCAGAACAAGTTGGGAAACTCATGGATATCAACCGCTCATCATCTCAAAGATACAGACTTCAAACGCCAAGGTTAAACAGCAGGCGGGGCACGTTTGTACACTTAGACTGGATCATGGTGCTGCAAACACAAATCAAGTTTCCGCTCGTTGTTTGGTACCCTATAATTACAGGACTGAAAGCACTTTATTCCAGTTTGTTTTCCACTTTGCCTCGAGGATATGAGGTAATGCCCAAGTTCACTTGTTTTCAAACAAATGCGGCCAGCTGTCAAAGAGAACTGATTAATAGTGTTCAAAGATAATACAAAGGAATCAGGTGGAAAAAAAAAGGTTTTTTATAAGCAATGATTAAAGCAATCACACGAGCAATTGCAAAACATAAATGCCTTCCCAATCTGCAGTCTGTTTATATGGCGTAGCTTTAACAAAAAACCTCAACGCCTTTTGATCATGCAGGTTCCTTCTCCACAAATCTTTCTTATTTCATTTTGAACAGATTAACTAACTTAAAGGGTAGTTGGACTGAGGCACACGACGTGTACTCATAAAGGCTGACGGCTTCCTGCGGAAAATCCACGTCTTGACATTGTTAGGCTTTTCTTTTCAAATCTGGGGAATTAATATGCAACGATAAAAAAAAAAAAAAATCAAATAAAAACACACCCGTGTGACCTTTCCACTGTAAACAAACCCGATGGAGGGGCAGGGCACATCCAGAAATACACCAGGATGGAACCACATGCAGGCTGCAGGCGGGCAAACGTAAAGCTGGAAAAAGGCGGTTGTGTAGACAGGCGGTGAACTGGGGCTGTGTTCTTTAGGCTAATTATATCCCAGAAGAGAGGACGGCTGCTTTTTTTCCTGTCTGTTCAAGTTTTATGGCTGATTTTAAATACTGGGTGGCACCTCTCTGTGGTCTACAGTTACGGGTGCAGAGATTCCAGATCAGTAACTCAGCATCGCGAGGAAGACCATAAGGACGACACATAAATATATAAAGACATCTACTCAGAGTTATACTAGAGGGGTGAATTGTAAATTCTGGAGTAGTAAGAAAACAAACAAAACAAAAACATTTTAGAAAAAGCATTAATCCATAACAGATTTGGTCTCCGACATTGATACGAAAGGGGGAGAACACCAGCGTAATTACAAAGGGGAGGACATTAGCTTACCCAGCTCTCCGGCAGCGTTCCTTCCTCCCACAGCGTAGAGGTGTCCCTTGAGTGCGCTGAGGTGGAAGAAGGTGCGTTTCTCATTAAGGCATGCCACCTGGATCCACTTGTTGTAGCGAGGGTCGTACCGGAACACCGTGTCCACTGCCGTTTTGCCTTTGGTGTCGTAGTTGCTCTGGCCACCCACGACGTAGAGGAAGTTGCCGATGACGGCGATGCCGTGCTGGTAGCGGGGGGCGTCCATGGGCGCCAGCGCCTTCCACTCGTGAGCCTTCTCGTCAAAGAGACGCAGCTCCTTGCTCACAACTAGCTGCTGGCGCAGCACGCCGCCCAGGGTGACCAGGTGGGCGCTGTCCGAGCGGATGGCTGTCCGTTCCGACTGCATAACGGGCTGCATGTAGGGCATCATTTGGTAATTGCTAGCTTCCAGGAGAAGGTTGACGCAGGTGTTGTCCGTGCGCATGAAGTCCACCGTTTGAACGTGATTGATTAGCTCCTGCGGGTTCATGAGGGGGAAGCGGATGTTCTTCATGAGTTTGGGGGCGTAGTCCATGCGGCCGTCTTCATAGCGCAGCCAGCGACAGGCGGCCTTAAACAGGTCCAGCTCAGTGCAGTGTTTCAAGCTGTTGCTGGACAGCACAAAGGCCAGCCGCTCGAACGGGAGCTTGACAAACTCTCCTGTGCCCAGCAAAGACGGGAAGTTCTTCAGGATAAAGTTGTTGACATATTTGTCCACCTCTGTCAGGTTGTAGGTGTTGGCAATGCGCCCCACCTCCACGCAGTTGTCAAGAGAAACCTAGAAAGGAAAAGTAGTCAAAATCCTGGAAACAACGATGGGATATCAGTATACTGAAACAATATTCCAGACAGAGCTGGATTAATAAACAGTTGTTTGGAAAAAAAAAAAACAGGCAGACAGTCACACAGAGCAGACTGTTTAAAGACAGTTGAGCACTAAAGGAGAGCTGTGCCCCGGGCTCTCGTGCATCTGCCTCCTTACCCCAGAAATGAGAAAAACCTTGCAAAAGTCCAACACTGGGAGGATTTGTAAAAAGCTGGCTGCCTCAAGTGTGTCTTGCAGATTCTCCATGTTGAGTGACAACTTTGCTGTGTAGATAAAGTCTATGATCTTCTTCAGGCCTATTCGGTTTACTCCATGAAGCTTGATGCACATTAAATCCTGTTCTTTCATTCCACCTGCATCAGTAACAAAAAAGGGGTGACAAGAAAGATCTGATGGTTACACGTCTACATCACCGCATATGGACTGCATGACTGAGACTGCCACAAAAACATGTTCTTAAAAAAACTAAACAAAATCAAGCTTTGTGTTCTTTGGACAGGACATAATTCATTTTATATATAGAGTCAAAATCTTAAAACTTTCTTCCTAGCCCACAATAATTTAGCTTTCTCCTATCTTTTGATTCCTGTGCTAAAGCTGAGCTGGAGTTAAGCCTTTCCCTTCCTGTGAATTTGCAAAAAATGCCCCTTCACAGAAACTTTAAGTATTACTTAGAGCTGCTTCAGAACCACAGGCACTAAACTGCTGCTAGCTACAGACACGCCGGACACATTTCACACATAATTTATTCTTTATATAATGCAATGTTCATTTTGTCACAGTCAGAGCAAAGTGACATCTCACACAGTTCTCCTTCAGATCTGATGGAAAAAAAGAAAAAGAATGGACTTGTGTAGTACTTTTCCAGTTGAAAAGACCACACAAAGCACTTGACACTACACTGTCATTGGCCCAGACACACACACAGACACCAGAGGACGCATTGCTAGGCACCTTGGTGTTCAGAGCCTTGCCCAAGGGCTCTTTTGCCAACATGTGGCGTGGAGGAACATCGAGTCTAACCACTGACCTTCCGATCAGTAAGCAACTGCTCTTTCCTCTGGAACCAAAGCCACCCAAATTCTAAAATATTAGACTTTTATCCAAATTTCTCTGACATGGATATCTGGGTGCTATCCAAAAATTCTTGTTGGCTATTAAAGGTTATGAAGCTCCAGCACACTCAAAAATAGGCGTCAGTCAAAAACTAATGATGCTAAATCGATCTTTCAAACAGCAAATAAAGAATGTTTACAGGCCTTAAAGATATTCTGCGAAAGATTAGGCACAGCTACTGGCAGCATGAAAACACAACTGTAATCTGAGAGAATCCTGAAGAAAAGATTAGGGGTTTAAGAGTCAGTAAACTGAAATATCAGAACCCGTGTGATAAAGATCAGTGGGGGCTTTCTGGGCAAGTTGCCTAAATTTTGTGCTTTCTTTTTCTGGGACTGATTTAAAATGCTCTATTTATTTTTGGGGCGAAGAACTTTAATTTCAATCTTATTCTAAGACCAAAGTTTAATGCCTACAACAGCTATTCAAAGCATTTAAGCCTTTGCTTCCATTTTTGTGTTGTCTACTATAATTTTTTTGTTTCAAACAGTCTATAACTCCTAAAAATACCCTTATTATAAGACGGTAAGCATCTTCTACATGTATTGTTATGTGGGGACATGAATGCGAAAATAAATGAATAACATCAATAGAAAGGGCCTCTGTGTAACTCAGGCCAGAATGTGCACAGTCCTATTGATGAGTAGACACTCCAAGAGAGGCTTTTGTAGGCCCACCTGTGAACATGGCTTTAAAGTAGTCGGAGGAGGAGGCCATCATGGCGCGGTGCACAGGGAAAGCTTCATCGCCATCCCCAGCCACCAGCGTGACGTCACATAACAAACCTTCTATCCTCAGCTGGTCGAATCCCTGAGAGAAGACAAAAAAAAAAAAAAAAAGAAAAGAATTGGTATGCATTAAAGCTGAGCTAACATCTGACACGCCTAATCCAAAGACACCTGAACAATGCAGGGGTATTATTTCAGAGGCTGGCATCCCAAACCAGAGCATACCAGAGTAAGAAGAACATGTGATTAGCAAAGATCTTTAATGGAGGTACAGATAAACTTAAGAATTATACGCTTCAGCCTGCGAGGCATGACCTCATGAATCTAAAATTACATCCAACGGCGCCCTTTTGTGCCTGAGCTCTCAGAGTTATCGGTATCGGCAGGTTCGCATGACCGACTCGCATACAGCAGCTATGAAATTATACGTTTTCAGCAACAACTATATTGTTCCCTGTAGGCATAGCAACGTGATGGTTAGTTACAGCTTAAAGACATCAGCTGTATTATAGCTGACGGTAATGAAACAAGGGGTTATGACGGGCAGCACAAATAGCCTGCGTGCAAGATAGCGAGCCATTACTGTTAACAACAACTCCAAGTGCCGTTATCACGAGGGGAGCTTTGCTCACAAATACTGCCCCTAACTGAGACCAACACGTTCGTTAAATCAGGATGTAAAATCCGATAGGCTAGAAAAATCATTATAATTCTCTGGCTGCGCTGTGACAGCAAAAGATTAATGACCAGCCAACGGCTGCTCTTTTTTCAATGGGAGCTGGTGACCAAGGACGACCACTGCTGTTGTGGCAAAAGGTGCAAAAACACACACAGACACACACATTTTAAGGATCCTCGCTGTGTGCCAATTAGCAGTGAATGTGTGCAAGTTATCTTTTGAAAACAGTTATCAGATTCATCATTCTCTGAGTGCTTTGTGATTACAAGTTTTACCAGTGCGTCGGAAAATTCTGTGTTCACTCTTTAAATCAAGTTACACGAGCATCAAATCCCAAATGCTTTTACTTTACCACTGAAATATTAATCAGCACATTAAAAACGATAACCAATAATTCATGCTATGGGCTCTCTGATGCAGTTATCATTTTGCTGCGTGTGTCAAACTTGAACCAAACTCAACAGGGATTGTATCCCTACTGAATATAAGAGGAATCATTTTTATATTTAGTATTGCTGCAGGCAAGGATTGGATTGGACAGAGCTTGACGTGATAACGGTTTTGACTATGAAAGCCTGTAAACAGGGAATTTCGACAGAGCTAAAACAGAGCGCGCAAAACCACACAAGACTAATTGCATTTACCTCTATTCTTTCTTTTTCTACAGGCCCTGCTGCCATTTTGACTGAACTCTCACCTGAAGAACTACTGAGCTGTGTGTGTTGCTTGTGAAAAATCGGGTGTTTCCAGTCTTTGATGCCTGGAGGTGAGCAGAGATGCCCATATCACCATAGCCCAAAGCGACTTTCATGTGAGCGTCGTCGTCCTCCACGAGGGATCTACAAAAAAAAAGGAAATATTTAAGAAAAAGATTGTTTAGCATTTTTATTTCCAACAAATTATTAAAAGCACTGTTTTGTGCCAAGTTATCGTAGAAAGTAGGACAAATAAGTTTTCAAAGTGACACCACATGAGAACATTTGGGTGGAGGTAACCTAATTCTAAGGCTAACTGTCTCCAAAAAGCTGCAGTGGTGAAACTGTGAGGGCTGGGGAGAAAAGGATGTATTCCTACTTTCCTAAAATACCTGGGCAACCAACGCAGTTCCAGTCTGATAAGGTCACTCCCCCAGAAAACTCACATGAAATCAAAGCTATTGTCAGATATACCGTAAGCATATTTGGTAGCAGGACAAAAGAAGACTCCGACAATTTAAAAAAAGAAGTCATGACATACCAGCTGTTATTACTGGGCTAATGTCTTTATATATTTTGAACAAATTCCCAGATGACATTATGTGAACGTCTATTCCAGGTGCTCCACATCACAAGTAGGACAGCAGCGTGGTCACCATTAACAATATTGGCCAAGAAGGGATTGGATTGGTCAATACCTCAATGGCTACTCCCAGTGATACTTCAGACCGTCTGACCTCTGATGTGGACCCCGAGGTACAGACAATATGCAGGATAGCCAAGAAACAATTTACTCTCTCCACTCTGGAGGCTGTTAGAAGAGTAATGTGATTCATAGTGAGATACTGAGATACATCAAACTGAACTCTTGTGTTATAAGGCAAAGTAAGGCCTGACCCCTTGAGTCTTACCGCTTTATCATCCAGGTTTGAATGTACCGTACTGTAACTCCTCTTAAAAGGCAAGGTTCACTAAGCGGTAACCTCTGTTTTCTGACTGAAAATGCGCAATCTGATGGGCGTGGCTTTTTCTAGGATGACAATTCCTTCATCCACAGGACTTGAAGAACCGGGAGGATAAACAAAAATGTGAAGAAGATGAAGAAAAAAAGCACATTTTTTATAGAAAAGTACAGCCTAATGCTGGCTTTTCACACATGGAGATTGAAGCAGGAAACTAATGAGAATGAAAGCTTTCCGTTTTAATAAAATCCTCTTTTTTATTCATTTTTTGATAGATCATCTCTGAGGTTAATGGAAAAATAAAACGGGGGGGAAAAACAGTTTTGTTTTTTTGGTCAATTGTGACGAAAACCATAAAACATGATTATAAGTCGCAAGATTTGAGACCTTTAGAAATAAATTACTCAGGAGAAAACTACTTTTTAAAACAGATATTTTACAATTTGGCAAAACTGGGAAGGTTTTCTAACCAAGCTTTGCTTTTAAAACAAAAAACAGACGATTAAAAAACAAACAACCAAGTGCACTGTGTTTCTGGTAATGTGTATCCGAATCAAATATAATTGTACTCCAAGATAGGGCAAACACACAGAGGACCTCGATGTGTGATGTAATCTGGTGCAAAATCTTTAATTGCCCCGCAGAGACTGAATGTGTAAAGACACTATGTGCGACTCCGTGCCCCAAGAGGAATATACTCCCTCTACTATAAAAGTACATTCGGTAGAGACAAAATAACTGAGTAATGAAACTCATTTGGGTAATAAAAAAGATAAGTAAAATAAAAAAACAAATCAGTTGATCTGAATGTTTGCCATTTGCATTCAGTCTCTAAAGTTCTAATGAGGAAAACCTTGCGGGCTTTTTTTAAATAGAGAAGGTTAAAATAAAACCTGCTGACCTCGATGCTGAAGGTGTTAAAAGATTCTCAAATAACACATGTTTTCTTGCACGTTAAGCAAAGGCAAGAAAAGTTGAGGCTCGCAGGTAAAGTTGTCCAATAAGGTGTTGTTTCTATTAAAAAGAGGGACTTTGGAACATTCATGAGAGTTCTTTACTTTGCAGAAATCAAATGCTGCTTTGTTTCAGTGGGATGGTCATGATAGAATATTTGTCATTATTACTAAGACCTTCTACTTTTGGGACTAAATCTTTACTATAACAAACTAAGGGAGTATTTCGTACTTTGGGGTCTGATGTGCTGTGGTGACCTCAAACACAGCAAAGGCTCAGTGATCTAAAGTTTGGTGTTGCAGAGCATGACGCTGTAACCTGAACCAACTGCGAGTCAACTTTAGCCAAACACTAGGCAAAGACATTTGGAGAGGATTGGGATGAGTCTACCCGTCATTCCACTCACATGCTGAACAGAGGAACAGGTAGGAGGACCAAAGAGGATACACTGAGAGCAGAGGCAAAATAAGCACAGCAAGATGGAGACTCCAAGACCACAAAAGGTAAAGAAAACTATATAGAACTATGTAGCCTGACTACATATGATTGAGGTCTGTTTCACTCAGACCTCAATGATAAACACTTAGATACAGTTTTTGAAATGACATAAGGATGGGATATTAAAAGGCACAGTTTACAAGAAGATGGTAATGGACTATGTCTAGCGGGAGTTCCTGAACACCATTGGCACTATACACTGATGGCTTGAACAGCATTCACAATCACACTGACACAGAGCACAGGCAATGTACTTGTACATTTACCCCGTCAGGTGGTAAGTCGGACAGGCAGCCAGGAGAGAGTGGGTTGTCCAAACCATAAAGGAGTGTTGGTGGCTGCCGGAACGAAACAAAAGGAGACAACAGCTACAGCATCCGACATAAGACGTCCTGTTTTTCTTGAAGAACAAAGATACTGAATCTCTAATAGCATCATCACAAAGCATTAGAACAGCTCATAGCTGATCTATACAAAACCTATAAAAAAAAGAAACAAGAATGTGCCAAACTAGGGCTGCACAATATCTTGAAAATGTATCCCTATGTCAACATCAGCCGTTCTGTAATTAATATGTCAATACTGTACAGACATTTTGACTTGAAATCAGGAGAGAGAAGATGTTTTAATGAAAGCTGCAGCTATTCACAAAGCACCAGCAAAGAAGCTGAATTCAGATCCGGTTAATACACCCGACATCAGCACTGTTTAGTAAAGTCATTGTTTACATATTGCCAGTCATTGGTCATCACAATATTAAAAAGGTATTGTTTTTCTAATACTGTGCAGCCCTATTTTATCTTACAAGTGCCAATTGGTTAATACAAGGTAAATGTCATGATAAACAGATGTCAGAGCTTTAATATCTAGCAGCGTATCGAGGCACATTCAAACTTAAAATGAGGATGGACTGGATGACTACAGGGTGAACACAAAACCCCACATCATGCAGTGCCTTAGGGTCCACACTGCGGGTCTTTTAGAGTTACCGTCATGTCAGCTGGATTTATTTTTGTTTAACACGACTTTCAATACAACAAAGCGCTAATTGCTCGCTGGGTATGAAGAGAAAGAAAGAAGAGAGAAAAATTGCCCTTTCAGCATGATGTGATCAAAAGGGATCTATTGGTGAACTTCTGCTCTGCCTGTTCCTTAAATCCTGTTTACCCAGGCAGATTGATGGCACGCCGAAGAGTAACAATGACCTTGGCAAGGACGAGACAAACGTAGGCTTCTGCTTTCAGGTCCTGTGAGTACAGCAATCAGCCTCACAATCTGCTTTAAATATACAATTTGGATGAGCAGCGACGCCACTCTCTGGTTGATTAGTTTGGGGTTTTTGAGCTGAATCACGAGACACACCAAATGAGAGGACACCAAGAGGAAGCTGGAGAGTTGAAATAGTAGTGATGAGGAGACAAGTGTGGCAGTATATCAAGTCACTTCATGTCGGTGGAAACGTTGACAGCTTTCCACCAGTGACAGCTCAGTAAGCCACAGGGAACTGGGCTTTTTATGAGAGGTGACAGTGAAAGGGTCTTAAATAACTGGTAGTTTTAGCCTAACTGCCACATCCTGCTCAGCCTCGAACTGATGAAAAACTTTGAATGTTTCGGCTTCTCACCCCCCCCGGAAGAGGACTTTGCACTACTGCAGCAATAAATAAAACTATTTATTTTTCAATGTCATTACAAATATGAGCACTTTTTTGTGAAAACATTATCAATAAAAAGGATAAATGTAAAACAATAAGCACCTATGCCATCTTATCCGTCTTAAACAAGGAGGACAAAGAAAAAGGTCATTTATTGTGTTTTATACACAGCAGGAAGTACAAGGTATATAAAAAAAAAACTAAGAAATACAATTAAAATGTAAACATGGCCGATGTAAAATTCACTGAAACATTTTTAAAAGCTGTATAAGATAATTGATAAAAAGAATTAATAATAAAATAAAATGAATTAGAGCAGCGGATTTTGAGCTGTAAACGGAGCTTATTGTAAAACAGAGAGTATTTTTGAATGACAAAGATGCTCTAAGCAAGCTCTAAAGAAGCCACAACGGAAAAGAGATGTTTTAGCATATCTATATAGATAAAGAATATCAACCTCTACTTTACAAAAATATTAGGAGAGGCATGCCCCCCCCCCCAAAAAACAAACCTTTACAAAGAATATAAATCAATTAAACTATCCATAGACCCTCCACATAATAGGGAATAGGGTAAAAACCCCATTTATATTAAATATTTTGGGGAGGGTTGGTGTGTGTGCACATCTCAATAAAATGCTGGACAGGTTCCTGAAGTCTCGCTACTGAATCTAAAATGGAGCAGCAAAATCTAATGAAAAATGATGAAGTAAGAACTTCCTCTGTGAGTGAGGTGGAGACCCAGAGGAACGTGTATTTGTCTTCTGATCAGAGCATCGAATCGGACACAAATACTAAAGAGCCTCCCCCATTACCAAGCACGGAAATGTAATAAAGCTACATGCTGACCAGCTCCTGGTCCCAGAATCAAAACATAATGCTTCCGTATGATGCAAGCATTTCACTTTCAGAAGTGTTGGACTGATTTTGCTCAGGAAAAAAAATTTAATTGATTGATTTGGTTTGAAAACGCATGATTCTGTTTCAAAATGCCTTCATGTGAGATGAATATAAAGCACCACTGTGTGTGAGTACCACACAAAAGCTCCTGCATCACTGCGAGGCCCCCCTGTTCCAAATGTACAGTGTTACCGGGGCTCACACTGCTTCTAACGCTGCATATATTATCTCTGAATGTCTTCAAGGGAAGAGTTCACTTAGTCATTAGCATGCCCAACACCAGCATCAAACACCAAGACTTTATGACAGGAGCACCAGCCTACAGACGTAGAGCAATTCAGGAGGAGAAAGGAGTCTGCAGTCTTAAAAAAAGGAAACAACAACAAAAAACTCTCCACTCACCAGTTTCACATCCATCAAGCAGACTGTGTAATTAGCACTCGTGGGGCTGGTGGACAATTTTAAACTGAAAACAGATTTATAATCTATACAGAGCTCAATTCTTTTCTTTATTCTATTCAAAGGGGCCTCGGTCAATCGTCTGCGCTTTTCTTTACGCTGATTCACAAGATTAAATGGTGTCAGTAAATGGTGAATCGTGTCTACAATCAAACATGGACTACTAAACTAATAGAAACTAAAAACATAGTAAATTTCAAGTAATGTATCCATTTTTAGATGTGTTGGTAGTCGTTTGCTGTTCGCTCTTCCATGAAAAACCTGGAAAAATCATCTAAGATCTTTAGATGATGGGTCCGCTTTTCTCCAAACGACACAAACTGTCTGTGTATGCTATCACAAGTCTGTCATCAAATGAAATTGGGATAGCCTTAAAAACACAAATAGGCCATTTATCATGTTAATCTAAGGTTAGTGTGGTATGTGCTGCTATAAAGACAATAACAGAAAATGATCCAGTTTCCATCCCTTTGTTAAGGAATACCTAAAAATAGGCTGAGATGTTTTCCATTAGAGGTTCTGTAAAATTAATCAGCACATGCAGGGTAAGCGGGGCACATGGAATAAAGGTCTCAACTAAAATTCGAGACAAAAAGGCCAGAGACTTGGGAGAGCAACAAAGACGTCAAAGTGTCAGCATCATAAGGCTCGAGTAGCGGCGTAGCACAGCATGCAAATAAACGGAATCTGTCACCATCCATACGCGGAGGGCAGATGAATAGCAGATGGCTCCGTGATCGCACAAGTCAGCAATAATCTGCTTTATTTCCATATTCTAATCGTTCTTACTGTCCGGATGAGGTGCACCTGACCCAACAGGAGGCAGGTGCAGCTTTGTGAGCACAGCTTTAAAAAAGGTGCCAAGGAGTCATCTTTTGAGGAAAAGATTGGAGGAAACTTTACACCCTCATGAAAGACCAGAGTAACAAAGCGGAACAAGATCGAACTGGCAAACACAACGGCAGCTCTGACCTGACCCGCTGATGGGGTCCAGGCCTGGACATTTCCACTTGTAAAGACATTTAGGGAACCTCTGTTACACATTTGTTTCCAATGCAGGCTTTGAACCAAGAAAGGAAAAGTAGGGGGAAAAAAGACCTATTTACACCTAATCAACAGTTTTAAACTATTTTACCAACAGCCTGGCGTTGGTATTACTCACTTTACAAGTCATTCACTTTGGGTCTCTAAATGCATTTTAATCTAAATGTTTAATCCGATATAATGTGCTCAATAAATGCATTTGACCAACTTTCTGCAAAGCATTGGAAATGATTGAAGCCGACTGATCCGCTGTGGGTGAAACCAGACCCAGCTTCATCAGGGCTGATCTATGAGTAGTATTCTGTGCGTGTGTGTGTGTGTGTGTGTGTGTGTGTGTGTGTGTGTGTGTGTGTGTGTGTGTGTGTGCGTGCGTGTGATGAGCACAGATATGACAGTTTCACTTGAGTGAACTCGCTTGATGCTTTGCCAGCCAGACTGCCCGTGCTTCCCCCCTGGCCTTTCAATGAAAATAAAATGATCCCCGGGTGGCCGTTGCCTTTTCCGCAAAGTGGCCGCAAGTCAGTGGGAACTTAATGTCCTCTCCAAAGGGCAGGTAAATTAAAAGCTCCGAGATATTTCCCTGGCCTCTTAAGCTGTAGTGAAGGCATGCACAAAGGCAGACCAGCGCATACGTACACCAGAACTATACAGCACAACACTGGCCTGGTTTGAAAAACGGGGCAGAGGCTTCTCTCGGGAGGGCAGCATTTCATATTCCGTGGTTCCTTAAAAGCAGTCGGGAAAGTTCATCTAAGGAATTTGGAGAAAATGATTGAATTTTGTCTGCCAAGGCTTTAACAAAGCAGTTAATCATTCACATAACGATATTTTCTCTGAGCAGGGTGTTATTATTCCACAGAGAGGCCAACACACAAGTCTGGTAATACAACACTAAATGCAGTTCTTAATCAAGACATTACAAATGTTATCTGTTTCCTATACTTAGACTTAGGAGAACAATCTCCCTGCTAATGAAAGCTTTAGAAATTCTACCTCTGAGCCACCATATCATTGCTGTCTGATGTCGATTATCATATGTGAGACATATCTGGTTTGACCCTTGAGAAAACTCCCTGTGTCTTTAGAGTCAAAGCAAATAGAAATCCTCCAGCGACCAAAAAAACTGGCTCTTTTTCCCCTCTGATGTCAGCCGTCATATCATACGCTGCGATTACTCTCAAATGGGTGAATACTTTAAGTTATTAAATAAATTGCTCCTGGTTGGTAATGAAACACATTCGAAAGAAGTGAATACATGTGAATTAATGAGCCATTTACCTCTGTGACAAAAAAAAAAAGGGATCATAGCAGCAGCAGAAAGGTTTCACTGTCACAAGAGACATGTGAAGCATCTCCATGTACAACTCTATTAAAACAGCCTTTCTAAGCTTCCCTCTCTAAATATACTGGTGCAGCCTCTTCATGGAATTTAATCTGCCAGCGCTGCATTTAATTAGAGTGAAACAAATTACTTAAGAATATGTGGATTCAAATAAATATTGTGTACAAACGTCAGGTTTTAAGAGGCTTTTTTCATGCTGCAGTCTTCCATCATCAAATGGTTGACAAATGTGGGCAGGGGCTTGATAGAAAAGGGACATGACTTGCACTACAGGACCCTAGCAGGAATCAAACGGGCACTGCTCTCCTTAAGATTAGTGGCTCACCACAAATCCTCCAGGAGGTGACAGCCAAAAGACAGCAGTCCCATATATCAAGGGCTCGGTACTAAAGTCCAAAATGAGGAATGACATTTCAATTTCCTTTCTTTGTGGAATCAAAGAAAAAAAAACTAACAGAACAGACAATGCTTATGATTGTCCCATGAGAACTTGAACAACTCTTTGTGGGCATAAAGACTGCACTGTGGGACGTTTGCAGGTCGATATATAGAACAGTGAGCTCTCAAAACATACAAACCTCCTTGTGCAAACAGATCTGGATTCATTATGCACTAAGCACGCTGCCTACTCTGCAAATGTACTCCTCTGTGTTATGCTGCCCCACCAACAGGCTGCGCCGGGTTAAAAACGTCTTCAGCCAAATGGACAGCGGGCCTATACAGAGTCACTTCTCCCTGACCACAGGCTGCCCTATAATTGGGGGCCCGATATCAGCCCGCTCAAAAACACAGGTTACTATATTTGTGTTTTGAAAGAGCAAGCTGAGCACAGCAACACTGAGCAGAGTGAGGTGGAGTCTCGGCGCTCGGGTATACTCCACTTGACAGAGTGTGTGTGTGTGTGTGTGTGTGTGTGTGTGTGTGTGTGTGTGTGTGTGAGATCTGCTGGGAAGGCACGCCACCACCGTCTGCAGCCACTGAAGAACACTTCATGTCCTCTCATCCCCGCAACTTCATAGAGGGAGTTTTCATAGTCCTCTAAACGACATGCTGACAGACTGGGAAAAAAAGAAAGTCTGTCCGTGCATTTATTCAATGTCAAGTGATAAAAATAATGTGGATGCTGAGTTCACACAATCTTACAGTCCGACAAGGACTCCACCAATGCTGTGACGGGAATACCAGCAACTCTTGATTAGCATAACGTAAAACCATTGTTTTAATGCATCAACATAGCAAAGCCCGTCCTTCATTTTTAAGGAAAGAGACTCCATCATGAAGATTCTAGCTCCCGCAGTGTAATTTCAAATAACATTTACATCCAAAAAACACAAAGCGATGGTTAAAAATGTGGCGCACACAGCCGGCATACAGCTGGAGAGGAATTATTCAAATGTTCATCAACGAGACGAAGAAGGAATTGTGCAAATAGGTTGTACGTTTTATCTCAAGACAGTAAAGAATTCGAAACAGCGCTGGGCTGTCAAACACTGCGAGCACAGAGACGCCCCTGAACGGGGTCCTGAACCCCAAACTGCTCCAGTTTAGATAGGCCACTGACCCTTCGGGAGCAAATGTGAAGACCCCGTCAATCTGAGACAGGGTGTTCGAGCTACGGGGGAAAAAAAAGAAAGAAAATCAAGTGAGGTTAACAACATCAACTTCATGTGCCGTTATCCTAAAGGTGAACAACGTTTAGTCCTAACGCGTGTAGTTTGTGAAGCTCCTCTACGTGATCCTAACAGTTTACTCTCTTCGTAATATCCTCCATTTCATTGTAGACAATTAAAAGAGAAACTATGCAAAAAGGGCAGGAAGAGCAGAAATATATTCAACTACGATTCACATTTCTGTCTGATTTTTTAAAAAAAAGGAAAAAAAAAAACAAAGGGAAAAGGGCATGTTAAAAAGTCAAAGCCGGCCCTGCTAGAGGGGTGAAAAGAGGATGGCAAGAGGCTGCGTGAAGCACACCCTTTCTACCCTTC
Source organism: Menidia beryllina (assembly GCA_013363375.1). Taxonomy (NCBI): domain Eukaryota; kingdom Metazoa; phylum Chordata; class Actinopteri; order Atheriniformes; family Atherinopsidae; genus Menidia; species Menidia beryllina. The sequence goes on from JABUIW010000024.1 coordinate 5,806,078, forward strand.
CCCCTTCCCCAACAGTAGCGGATGACAATAGCTTCTAAACCAGGGCACGCCACACATCCTGACAAAGGCAGGCTCCTCCCAAGCTTCTGGGTCCCGGCTCCCAAATAAACACAGCCACAGGGAGAGGGCAGGAGTCGGGGACGTGGTGCTCGCCGTGCCCGGGGCCAGCGGCAAAAATCAGTCCTTTTGCCTAACAAATGAACCCAGAAAATTCATGCGGGACCAGGAAAATCTCATGACACACATTCTGCCCGACTGAAGCTACAACAAAACACCATCACACTGATTCACAGGAAAATGAATGAATAAGAGAAGGAAAATATAAAAACTAAAAAATAATTTTTCAAAGAGCTGACAAATCCATCTCCAAAGCCACTGCTGGCGCTGTATAACGCGAATGCCGTGTAGCTCTTACTCACATGTAGGCAGGCGAGAGGGGTGAGGACCTGGATGTCTTAAGAACTGGCACTGGGAATTTCCAGCTGACGGGAGAACCGCTTTTCCATTTTAACGGCATGTTGTTGTCACCAGAGCGGTGCTACAGCAAGACCAACAGCAAAGACCATTTCCATGAAGAGGTTCCCGATGCAGTGTTCCATCCCACTCTGCCCACACCATTTAAAGGGGGAGGGAGAGCGAGCGGCGGCGCCGGCAGCTACAGAAATACACTGCTAGGCAGGGCAGGCGGCAGGCAGGGTTGTGACTTTAGCGGCAGCCCTGGGAAGCCAATGGATTGCATCCACCGCGACCACTTGCCCTGCTGCATTCACAGTTGTCTCGTGGTAGGAGGGGGGAGAAGAAGCCCTGCCTTCCCATCACTCTTTCAGGGTCTGTGGACGCCGCGTAGCTACGCAGGAGCGCCCCCTCGTTGGAGAAAGGAGAACAGCAGCCGTGGGACTGCTGCGCAAAGAGGGGGAAAGGGGCATAGGAGAGAAGAAATGCTCACCGTGGAATGGGAACAGTTCCGTCCACCATTTATTTAAGTAAGACTCATTTTTAAATTTGCAAAAAAACTCCCACTTTTCATTCATTCAGAAACAGCACTGGTAAACACTGGACATAATTAAGGAATATTAGAACAGTATGTTCTCACAGATCTTTTTTTAATGTTAAAGTAAGAATCAGCTTAGTAAAGGTGGCCGATATGTTTCAGTGTTACTTTGAAATAAAATAAATTCATAACCACCAGCAAGCCTCTGAAACGTTAATCCCCAGCCAAAGTAGGGATGTATGGATGAAGGGATTTGCCAGACACTTAACCTATAAACTAATTGTTCCTAAAGCTCCTTTTGTGGACAAGGGAAAACCACTCTACACTAAGCTTACATCCATGCAGCCGGACCAAGATAATTTGTCATTAAAAAGACACGTGAGGACTTTTTTGGGGGGGGGTTTGCCCTAAGGCACATGAAATGACTCTAGAGGAAAATGCTCTAAACCATTTACACAAAAATTGTAGTCTCACATGACAAAAAAAAAGAAAAGGAGAATTTCTGAACTTCTCCTGCCAAGTCCTGTTCACAAATAAGCTTGGGAACAGGTGATTGACCACGTGAGACATGTTCCTCCCACTGGACACACTCCGATGTGGCACCCGGGTGTAACGCACAGGAGGCGGAACACTACAGCCGGGCCGCCTGACACTGCCATCATCCCAATGCTGATGGCCGGGAGGCATCAGGAGGTGAATCATCATCGTAATGCCCCCACACAGAGCTCATGTACAAAGTAACACAGATGGCAAAGCAACTGTGACAAACATTATACAAGCTGGGAGAAAAGACCATGAAGCGGTGATAGTTCGCACACACACCGTTCAGAGGATTTCAGCCAACCAACCATTTTCTGTAAAAATGGATTATCTATGAACATTGTGTATCAACCAATAACTTTATGGTCACATAGATCAACTATTCATGTATTTATTAAGATGACAAAAAGGAGTTTTGGTCTGGGACCAGAGAAAAATGTGTTCCGGATTTTCTCACACCCCGATTATGCTCCTTTTCTCCATCTACCATCGCCTGCAGGAATATCTGAATATTACCTTGTCGTGACAACCTCTTGCTCCAATCTTAAACTGCACCTAACAAGAACTTGGGTTTATAAGAGGGAGACACCTATTCAGCCACTTTATGCCAATTCTCCTCCAATATCTAAAAGGACTCCCCTTCCAAATTCCTTTTGTAAAAATCATCCATTTCAAATATGACCAATAATAAGAACAGAAATACAATGTGAATATTAAGCTTATGCGCAAGAGGCAACTCTGTCAGGTAAAACCAAAAGAAATACTGATGTCATGGTGGTGTTAACACTTAAATAGTGTTCTCAAACACACATCTCTAGCTTAAAAAAAAAAAAAGACTAGGAACAGGTTTTTTGTAGGCGTGCCATAAACTGTCACATTGATTAATTTAGTAAGATTTTACAACAGAAAAGCAGATAGGCTTCCTGCTAAAAATTGTTTTTTGGGCCTCCACAGTTTTGCATTACAGGGCCATCAGGTTTCATTCATGATTCAAATTTAAAAACTTCTTTGATCACAAGACACTGTACCACCACCTATGCAAAAGAAATGGGACAATAATCAATGAGACAATTCATTTTAAATTCCACCTGTGTACAATGCATGTGTGTGACCGGTGTTTTGTTTGTTTATTCAATTACTGTGTTTACCAACAGGCTGTAAGAAGTAGAGAGCAAAGCGACCATCCAGCTCCTCTCATATGTGCTGTTACTCCCACTTCAGGTCACACTACGTCAAGTGGAACCATTTGACTCTTACATCTAGAGACAGGATGTCAGTTTCTAATGAAAACGCGTTTTTGGTGCAGCCAACACTGTGTCCAGCTGGATAACAATATTTGGTTTCTGTGTGCAAAGGGCTGGAGCAATACGTCAAGAGCTATAACAACACAGTTCAAGCACCGGAGTGACTACTAGAGAAATTGTCGTTATGCCGAGCTCTCTCAGGTATGGAAGGCTGCCACCAGTGAAATCCTGGAGCACAGGCACTATACATCTTTCAAAGTTACTAAACCAAAACTCAGGACTCATTGCACGAAAGCTCAACTCTGGTCCATATTTTGCAAAGCAAAGGCTTATATCCAGCTAAGTAAGTGCAACATACAATCAAGTTTGACATCACACTCCAGCACAAGACTGATGGCCAAGCATTTGTACAATGAAACAAAATAAAGAGTAAAAGGAAAAAAAGGAGGAAAAAAAGACAGCTATTTGTCACAGAAGTACGCTTATGCCTTAGATGCATTATAAGCTTTCTGAGCAAACAAGTGAAAAGCATTCAACTGAAGTAAATTACCTGTCGTGCAGTCCGATGGGCATCATCTCCCCTCTGTGTGCAGGGTGCTCCATACCCTCACAATACCTCACCTAGGAACAAGTTTTTAAGCTTTGAATGGTGTGCCTTGAATTATTGAACAATTAGCATTCAATCTCAGACACTCTCAGAGCTGTGACAAATAAGATGTTCCACACAGTAATAATTAGACTATAATTAAACCATATTTTAAAAACATCTTGGTACAGGAAAACATGTTTTGCATGAGTGATCACGAGGCACAGGTTTTTGCCTGCATCATTACTCTAACTTGTTGCATTGAAAGGAAATTTATAAGCAAGAGGTATAGACGTGTGTGTAATAATACACAGGTTTCCTAGAGTTTTAGATTCCAGCTAAAATGGTTAATAGTAGATCATGATGGTTCGCGAAACTTCAGTGATTTTATTAAGGTATTTCTTAACAATTACAGCTTAGTTACTATCGTTATCACACATTCAGTTAACATCCCCGGAAACAAAACAAGCACCACATGCGTTTGCCTCCTTAAAGAGCTGTATGATGAGTTCACAGACAGAAACAAAGTCCTTTTAAAAAATAGTCCCATGTCCGATGTTTTTCTTCTTTTCAAAACTGGTTCTTCAACGGGCTGAATCAGGCTGATTTATTTGGCAGCCCATGATCTAGGATAGTTAAGTTTGTAAAGACATTAATATTGTTTTTCTCTGGACTGGTAAACAAAAAAACAAAAACGACGCTGTCAAGCCGGAGCATGGCTGATTTGTCAGCCCATGTTGACTCCACATTGTCCTTACATTCTTCAGTGGGATCAGACTCGGGCTAACTGGCTAAGCTAATCTTAACGTTGACACAGGCTAGCTTAAAATAACATTACATTGCTCGACAGTGTTGCTGTCAGGCAGCTTACTCGTAACCATAACTTGAAGGACACATTTACGTAACTTAAAACAGCATACATAAGCGGAGTCTGAAGATTAGTTAGTTGGTTTAGTATAAGTTGGTCTGGGTGGCTGGTTGACATGCCACCACCAACAGATGCCTGGCACTAGTCATCAACCTGGCGTTTATTTAGGCTAAAATGCTACACAAGCTAGTTCATTCGTTATACGTGAATTAAATGTACTCCGTAAACTTTTCAATGACAAATTCCATACCTTTTACAAGGAGATTATATTAACTGGCGTCCTTGTTTTCCTTCCGAGCACACAAATCCACTTACTCCACTGAAGCCGCCTCCCAACACCTTTTATCCAATAGTGTTGTCGCTTACTAGGATACCGGGAGCATCCAAACTTTCTATTGGTGAAGGGGTATGGCAATCTTCTATTATTGGCTCAAAACTTCCGTTACTAAATAAAGTGGTTTTAAGAAGGGTCCTTTTCGTTTAAGGTACTTAGTAGCTGAACATTATGTACTCATTTGTCCTAAACCGATGTGATTTGCTATATAATTTTACAGTTGTTCCATATAATGAGCGAATCCTGGATTAAATCCGTTTTTTAAAAATATAGCAGCTGACACAACTATAAAAGAGTAAAGAAGTATTTCTTTAAAAAGGTCACCTGAGATCAGACCATTGACTTAACTGCCCCATCTTATCATTTACATGTGCTGAGACCATTTTAAAATTACGGCTTGTTCACAGAAAAGATTATACAAGATTTATTCATTAAATCCATTATGCTAAGCCCAGGGTTCACAAAAAATGGCAAGACTGTGAAACAAATGTTAGGGAACTATTAACAACTGAAAGTGGAAGTAGCACGTTTTTTTATGGTGAAAACATCAGTATACTTAGGGTTCAAGTCATCAAATGTTTAGTAATCTGTTTTTGAAAAAACAAAAAAGAGTAACAAACAAGGATGCCAGTTGGAGCACTTACTGTGTATTAGTAATTAAGAAGGCATTACAGTAACTTAGTTTGAGTTCAAATGTACCTATTCTCACCAGATACCTGAATTTTAAGATATGTGATGGATATTTGTTTCTCTGGCTCCTCCTAGTGCCCTTAATGTAGCCTACAAGGTATCGTCACACTAGAATGAACACTTCCAAAAAGAATCTTCTGCTTTAGCGCACCAGCTTTAATCACAGATAATGGAGACCTTGTAATAACACAATCCGAAAGCTTTAGGGTTTCAGAGTAGGCTGGCCCCTTCACTGGTGTCGTGGAGAAGTGAATATACTTGTCATTCAACCAGTTTTATTTGTCATTTTTGACTTAAGGTTTGAGCTGTACATAGTACAGTTGAGTGACATTTTCTGGCCGACCACCTTCTCAAACACACAGCTGTTTATTGTAGCAAACTTTTGTTATGTTGTCAACAATCCAGGGAATTGTAGATACATTCACTTCTATCTTATGAAGATTCTCATGAATTACAGTAGATTCAATGGTATTAAAAGCAGTGGAGAAAAAAAGCCCTCACAGTGGTGCCTGCTCAGTCCAGATGGCCCATTGAAGTGGGCAGAGGATGCATGCATTCATTAAAATGAGCATCTTTGAACCTCTGCCTAAGTACTGCTCTACCTATCCTCTTTTTCAGTTTCATGCAAAGTCTTCATTAGTCAACATATGACTGAATTAATAGAAAGTTGTTTAATTAAGTATAAAACAGATTAAAAATTCTGTGTCAGTTTGGCTGTCCGTGGGCTGTTCTACAGCTCTCAAATGTGCCCAAAAATATCATGCTTGGGTGAATGAGCTGGTGCTAACCTTTGTGCATGTTTTATCAACGATTATCTCTGCATTGCTTGTAAACCCAGCTCTTCAAGCTACATATCACCTTCCACATTTTAAGAACTTTCTCCTGCATGATCAAAGTCTGTCGCTGAAGTCACACAGTTTGATTTTCTATACTACCATTAATATAGAAAAAAGGTAGACTACAATTATTTGTTAAAACCTGTTATTATTGGGCTCCATCACAACAAATCCCCAAACATTAAATGCTGTGTTAACATTGATGAATACCAATGGTGATAAAAATTAAATACCGTAATGGAGTTTTACCCTTAAGAACATAAAATGTTGCTTTTGCGATCAATGTAATCTGTTTAAGATTTAAGAATATTCAAATAATTACGCCCCTGTCCGAGCTCACCCTGCTACCGGTCTGATCATAGCGTGCTATTCTCCAGTTAGCCCAGTAGTTGACAGTAATGTGAGAAAACCATACTCAGGAATCATAACAGTGGAGCAGAAGAAGAAGGCCAGCTGCGCCCCGCCCTTTGACTCACCCATATACAGTCGCTAAGATGTATTTTTTCCTGTTTCTTGGTTGTTCATGACGCGGTTCATTTGCCCCGTGATCAGGAGGGTGCTGTCAAAACGCGCTTTTTCCGCCTCAGATCTCACAATCGACACTGTGCTGTTATAGAGACTGAATTAAAAAGAGTTACCAGGCTAGTTAGCATTAGGCTCTGCGCCTGCAATGCACTTGCTAGCTATGAGGCAGGTTAGCATATTGTAACGTTATGGCGTGACGTTGGACTTGAAAGTGGTTGCTTTGTCGACGACCGGGCCAAGCCTGTGGAACTACCCAGTTATTTTTGATAAGACGGCACACAGTGAGACAGTGCATATGTGTACCACTTAAAAATCCGCAGGTGTGGCTCTTGCACAGCTGTCTGGCGACTTAGTTGGACCAGCTCGGAAGCTAAGCTGACGTTAGCATGGCGTCAGATACAAGTGACACCGAAGAATTCTATGATGCCGCCGAAGACGTTAATTTCACTCCTTCCCCAAAAGTGTAAGGAATACATTTTCAGCAACATTACACGCAATTTATGCTTGTTTTGTATCGTACATCACACTATCGTAGTCGGTGAAAGATGACGTTTCATTTAGAAAACACCCATTTCCCCTCGGCGGGTTTGGACACACGGTGCTGGTCATTTAGCTGGATTTAAGTGGATGTAAAAAGGTGTAGTATATGCTGACACTGCTCTAAAGTTCACCAGCTGTTTGTTGCCAGCACACGAAGAGCCAAACCCCAACAGCGGTCACATGACTGCTCCCTGACACCTCAGGGTAACGGCCGAAGGTGCGGGAACAGGTTTCTGTGCAAAGTTTGTCGTAAAAGCAGAAAGCTGTTGTACTTGTTTAAAAGTCAACATCCACCATGGCACCTGTATATATCCGACATAGAGGCTGTGTTTTGGAGATACGGTCATCATATATGCAAGTTTTTTAAAAAAGATGACCATGCAGATGTCAGCATGACACTCCATCCTATTACTCCACTCCATTTGTAATGTCAGGTTCAGATAATGCTGCTTCCTGGAGCTTTTTAAAGCATTCTCCTAAATGTAAAACATTGAGACAGACAAGAAGGTAGCTGTGTTCAACAGTATCAGATTAGTTTTATCTGGTAGAGATAGTTAGTTTGGATTTGCATTTTGTTCAGTGACTTGATCCATTTGAACTGAAGCTCTTTGTCTTTTTTCCCTCTCTCTTTTGTGTGTCACGTAGGTCACCTGCAAAGTTTGTCATTCCTTCACCCGAGGTATGTTTATTTAAACCCAGGCACTGTTTAAACAGGGCGCTGGATGCTCTAATGATTACACCAGCCTCGTCTTTAAAAGGAATAGAGGTTGCAAAGGGAGCATTTAAAGCTCAAAATCTCTGTGCAAGATTTGCAAACTTATTTTCAAAATATTGATTCTGAGTGGACAGTTTCAGATCCATTTCATCAAGTCAGTCGTGGAGATAACTCTTGTGAAAAGCGGGTCACATCAGATGTGAAAAGGTCAATTAGTTATTAGAAGGCTGATCAAATCTGGAGAAATGTCTTTGGTTGGCCAGAAATATTCTGAAATGAGCAGGCAGTCTTGAGACCTACCTGTGAGCCAGTGCTTGTGTTTTTTCTTTAAGCCAATCTCACAAGGTTTAGAAAACGCCGACCAGGATGTGATGGCTGCAGTGTCTGAGACTCAGCAAGATGATTCCCTACAGGTATGATTTTATTTTTTATTTTGCTTATCTCATCAGCCTTTTTGTAAAGACTGTAAATAATTATTGTTTATTTTTAACTTATTTTTTCACATTCTTTGTTTTTATTTAGCTGTATATAACCTTTATACATATTTTAATGAAGTTGCAGGGAATATAAAAAGAAAAAAATCTGTTCACCGCAAAATGAACAAACCCACAAATAGTAATGCTGAGTATTATAATTATTTAACAAATAATGAAATACCTAGAATTAATGGGAATCATCCACTCAAAGCCGTAATGACACACACAGAACTGTAGACATGAGTATTTACTCTGTGAGGCTATACAATAAGTATTATGTGAATTCATTCAATCATTTTCTTTGGTCCAGAAACTCTTGACATTCTTTTTTGGAGTTAGCTTTGTTCATTTCGCTTTATTCTAGGAAATGTATCACTTAAAATATCTCAAAATATCTTCCTTTCCATCAGATTCTCCTAAAGTTTGTGAGAGGGATGCTATTTTGATGTGTCTTTAAAGACAGTAGAATTGAGCAGTCGGACTACAGACATCTTTTTCACTTCCATAGGACCTCTTAACGTGTGGGGTTGTTGATATTAGATGAAATAGTATTTTCTCTTGTTCATAGATCATTGACAGCATCATCGAGGAGAGTCAAAAGGAAAGTGTTGGTGACGTGGCTGAGCTCTTAGATCAGCTTCATGTCGATGTCAGAGCAGACTCAGAGCCAACAGAAGCAAAGAATGCCGAGGAAGTTCCTGTGAAGCCGACGCTGCCAGCGAGTGGAGCTGAACCCGCTGAGAGGTCAGAGGAGCAGCAGAACGGGGCAGCAACCAATGGGGAGTGCTCCTCGCCAGCTCCCGAACCGACGGACCCCCTGGGGCCGCCGGCCGGGGCGCTGGAATGCGTGCATCCACCAGACATCACCAGCACCATCGGTCAGAGTCAGCCGGACGGAGCTGGCGGGGCTGCAGAAGGCAGCCAGGAGCAGAGACCCGCAGACATCTTAGAGCAGGTTCCTCTGACGGACAGACCCACTGACTCTGACTCCCCCGGACCCATGAAGCCACCGCGCCAGTTCACGGTGGAGCCCGATATTGTAGCCAGCACCAAGAAGCCTCCTCCCTCACGTCCGCCCCCTCCCAGTGGGGGTCCCCCTCCCAGGCCTCCTCCACCGTCTTGGCATAGCTTACCGTCCAGGAAGTCCCAGGAGTGTTTGCGGCCCACTGCACTGGAAGGTAGAGAAGACAGACACTACACGATTCTGGGAAAACCGGGGCAAAAAATGCGGGGACAACCTTGACCTAATTGCAACGTTTAAATCATTGACAAAGCAGTGAAGAAGTCTTCAGAAAAAAAAAAAGTTTTGATCTGGGTTTGCTTACACAAAGCGGGGGTGGGGCCTTGTGCAGATAGATGGTTTCAAGGGAAAACCTAAATCTAGTGTAGGGGCCACTTGCCAAGATGGTTGTGGGTTTTAAGGAGTTGCTCTATGTGACTGAGACGAGAGGAAGAAGATCAGGTTTTCAGACTGAATGTTCTCTTGTATGATTGTCCAGTGTCTGTGGGTACAGTCAGCTGTGATTCCCTGGAGCCGTCTGGACTGGTGTCTCCATGCAGCACAGTGAGGAGCCTAACCAAGGACCTGCAGCATTCCCTGGATCTGGCCAGTGCCACCAGTGGGGATAAGGTGGTCACTGCACAGGTCAGTGAGGCTGCGATAGAGGGCTCAACCAAAGTTGCTTGAATTTAATTTAAATGGTCACAATTCTCTCAAAATTTCCAATACATAGAAATGTATGTTTCTCTTTTTTTTAAATAGGAAAATGACGATGAACAGACATCATCTGAGAGTGGAGGACAAACTCCAGGCCCGCAGCGTCCACGATCCAACTCCGGTCGAGAGCTAACAGACGAAGTGAGACTTCCTCTTTTTTTCCCCCTTTGTTTACTCATCATGAATCATGACAAACAAGTTCATATCCATTCGGCTAATGGCCCTTGTGCTCACAACCCATTTATTATCTCAACAACAGGAAATACTGGCCATGGTGATGATCAAGAATTTAGACACTGGGGAAGAGATTCCTCTGATCCAGGCAGAGGAGAAACTTCCAGCCGGGATCAACCCTCTAACTCTGCACATCATGAGGAGAACCAAGGAGTACATTACGTAAGCAGAATGACCTTTTAACTCATCCTCAGTCGTATCGACACTAAACAACGCATCCTCCATTTGTACGTCTCCTCTGAATAAGGAGCCACACAGAAATATTTTAATCTTTGAGGATGCTGTGGCTAAGGGTTGGTGTGAGGATGCGATCTCATCTGTCCAAGTTACTTCTCCTCTGCGCATTAAAAAGGGGAAGCTGACATGTTTGCTTTTCCCTTCCAGGAATGACGCGGCGCAGTCGGATGATGACGACAAGCCTCAGGCTCCGCTGTCAGAGACCGATGGAGGAAAACTGAAGCAGAAAACGTAGAGTTTCCAGCATTGTGTTTTCTCCCTCTTTTTTTCCACCGCGCCATCTCAGATACGAGTGTAAGAATTTGTCTCTGTTTCCACATCCTTTCCAAACAGAACCCAGCTAAAAAAATTCCTGGGCAAGTCTGTGAAAAAGGCCAAACATCTGGCCGAGGAGTACGGGGAGAAGGCGGTCAACAAAGTGAAAAGTGTGCGGGACGAAGGTGAATGACAGTTATGTCAAATAACTTTTTTATGCTCCAAATAGACAAAAGTGTTGTTTTTTTTACTTTGATGATTCATTTGAATGGAGGAACTTTGTGTTTTACTTTCTATGAATAATTTTTAGCACCGGAATAAGAAAGGTTAATCCCCCTGCAGCTTCACAGGTTTTAATAATTTTTTGGGTGTTTCTCTCAGTGTTCCACACAGATCAGGATGATAACTCATCAAGTGACGATGAAGGCATGCCTTACACCAGACCTGCCAAGTTTAAGGCGGCTCATAGCCTCAAGGGTCCCTTTGACTTTGATCAGATTAAGGTTGTACAGGATCTGAGCGGTGAGCACATGGTAAGGCAATATTTATCCTCTATTACTGACCTGCTTGTTGGTTAAAAGAAAAATGTCATTATGACATATTTCCCAAACTCTTCCCGCAGGGTGCTGTTTGGACCATGAAGTTCTCTCACTGTGGAAGGTTGCTGGCGTCCGCCGGTCAAGATAATATCGTTCGCATCTGGGTCCTGAAGACCGCGTTTGACTACTTCAATAATATGAGATTAAAGTACAACACTGAAGGTAAGTTCATAAGCACAATCATCGAATGTGAAACAAAATATCTTTGGATGCAATGCAATCGATCCCATTTTGTGTCCACCACACAGGTCGCGTTTCACCGTCACCGTCTCAGGAAAGTTTATGCTCCTCCAAATCAGACACTGACCCCGGGGTGAGTCGCACCTCTTTTTGGAGATGACTTTTTAAGTAGTGTCATGATTGAGGAGACTAACAATGAACATAAGACATGGATATTATTATTATTATTATCTCATTCTAAGTTTTAGTAAAACTTATTTTTTATTAGTGTGAATATTTGTTTTGTTGCATGACTGAGTTCTCAATGATTGCATTTATATTGCAGGCTAGCTGTATGCCAGAGGACCCCGACACTGAGGACAGAAACGCCCCTTTCCGTCAAGTCCCCTTCTGCAAATATAAGGGCCACACAGCTGATCTGTTGGACTTGTCCTGGTCGAAGGTAATGGTCTGGCTGCCCTCTTCTCGCACGGTGCTGACCCTTGCACTACATGTCATAATATTTCTATTTTCGTGCCCGTCTAGAACTTTTTCCTGCTCTCCTCGTCCATGGATAAAACGGTCAGGTTGTGGCACATATCCAGGAGAGAGTGTCTTTGCTGCTTTCAGCACATTGATTTTGTTACAGCCATTGCTTTCCACCCCAGGGTAAGCTGAGTCACCTTATATAACCTGTATCTGCACAAGTGGTACATCAATTAATTTGGGCTTGTCTTCTTTTATAAAGGCAGTCTACAGACACCTATTTCTTTTTTTTATGCGTAGGATGACAGATACTTCTTAAGTGGCTCTCTGGACGGGAAACTGCGACTTTGGAACATTCCAGACAAGAAGGTGGCGCTGTGGAATGAGGTCGATGGTCAAACCCGCCTCATCACTGCTGCTAACTTCTGCCAAAACGGGAAGTATGCAGTCATCGGCACCTATGATGGCCGTTGCATCTTCTATGACACTGAGGTAGTTCTTTGCTCTGCTTTATCCCTCTCATACATAGCTGCGTCATGTGTTATTACCCATTTACGGTTGACCACAGTCGTGCACATGTGGAATCCTCTGTATTTCTCTTTCCCGGTCGCCAGCGTCTGAAATACCACACTCAAATTCACGTGAGGTCCACCAGAGGAAGGAACAAAGTGGGACGCAAAATCACAGGCATCGAACCTCTGCCTGGAGAAAACAAAGTAACGACTTAACTCTGGCCTTTACAGATTGTTTGACACCCTTGGAACAAAGCTTAATAAATGTGAAACCCCCTCCTCGCCACTACAGATTTTGGTGACCTCAAACGATTCCCGCATTCGCCTGTATGACCTGAGGGACTTGTCTCTGTCCATGAAATATAAGGGTTATGTGAACAGCAGCAGCCAGATTAAGGCCAGCTTCAGGTGAGAGTTCAGAGTTTTCTTTGCACGTCTCTGAGCAGCTCTCCTTTAGAATGACTAATCCGCCGTTTGCTGGTCCTCCTGCAGCCATGACTACTCCTTCATAGTCAGCGGGTCGGAGGACAAATATGTCTACATCTGGAGCACTTACCACGACCTGAGCAAGTTCACGTCCGTACGACGTGATCGCAATGACTTCTGGGAGGGGATCAAAGGTGAGAAGAGGGCGCTCGGCGCCGCAGCTGCTCCGCTGATGTTGTTCCCCGGTACCAAAGCTGTACTTGTCTCGTAGCACACAACGCGGTGGTCACCTCGGCCGTCTTCTCGCCCCATCCCGGCCTGATCGTCCCACAGGAAACGGGGGCCGAAAAACCTGAGGCCGACCAGAAGAGCCTGGACTCCACAGAGTCTGACTCCATACCGTCAGGTATGTGAGGCTCGTTCAGGTTTTGGAGCATCTAGAGTCCTGTCAGTGCTGCCAAGATGCCTTACACACCTCTTTTTGTTTTTTCATTCGCTACAGGAGCCCTAAAAACAGACCACACTGAAGTTCTTCTTTCTGCTGACTTTACCGGAGCAATCAAAGTTTTCATCAACGTTAAAAAGTACTGATGAGTTCAGAGGCTCTCAGTTCGTTGCGTTCAGGGATGTCTGTCAGAGGTCAGTCCTCAGGATGGACAACCCTCCAGGACCTTTTTTATCTTCACAACCTAACGGTTATTGTTCCCAGGCAAAGCCTGTAGACAAAGGAATGGCTGTGGGGAAAAGGACTGTACAGAAAAATGGACAAGGTGAGATTCCTTGGCACATTTCTATTTTTTAAATCTTTCATACCAGGTAACTGTGAATGGTTTGGCATTTAGAGATCCAGCGGTGCCAAGAGGTTTGAGCAGACAGTAAGTCTGTTCAGATGTGTGTACATTTATAGCTGTATGGTCAAGACCGAGTATACAGGAGCTAGAAGGCTTTTTGCACCAGTATGGGCACCTTAAATGTTTCTTTGGCTCTCACATTTCAGAAAAATCACCTCTCTTGTTTCAAGTAAGACTGTCTAAGTCTGTCTTTTCTTTTTTCAAAAGGCTTGTAACCATTTGTCCCTGTGTCAAGTGGGATTGAAATCTCACGTACAAACTACTTTTGCCTCGAATCTAGTTTGCTTTCCTAAATCCATCTTCTGGATATCAAACATTTCCCTATATACATGTAAATCCACAGTATAGAACATCTGTATGCAGACACTAATGATTAGTGCTCTGTGTCTTTGTTTTTTCAGAAATAATACTGGCGTTTTGATAATTTTTTTGTTCAACAAAAGCACACTTCATTATGATAAAACTGTAAATGCTCTGTTTAACATTGCGTACTTATTGCTTTTGTAAACATAAGACGATCCTTTATTCCTTTCCTCAATAAAAAATCTACTTAAATTAAACTTGTTTGAACCATTTTCAGACTCAAGGAAAAGAATGCAGACATTTAATTGTATGTTTGATGCCTGTCCTCCTCGTTATGTAATCATGTCTTGCCCCCAAACATTGCTCTCCAAAGGTGATTTTATTTAGTGTCAGCACTTTGCAGCAACATCTCTGGATATCCTTTTAAAAACAAACATGAAAACAAAAATATATATAATTAGTTACAGTGTTCAAACTTCATAATAAAAAAGGGAGCTGAATTTTGCATGGACAGTTCACGTTGGGACCAACAGGGCAGACGGGTTTGTCTGTTTGAAGTGAGTCGAGTATCTGGACACCAGCAGGCGAATGCAGCACAATCATAAACGACCGAGTCCAAAGCGGTCAGTGTTTGCTCTTCTTTGACTTCTTGTGGGAGCGATGTGGCGACCTTGACCTTGATTTGCGCGACTTCTGGTTGGGAGATGGTGACCGGGAGCGTTTGGACAGTTTGGGGGACCTCGTTCTCCTAAAGGGGCAGAACATATGAGAGATTGGCTTTCAGAATACCATAAACAATGTACACATGTCTCGATACAGAGTCTTCTATGTCACTTGCTTTAAAGGAGAGATGCTCCTCGATTTCCGAGGCTGGTCAGCGGCTCGCCGTCTGTCGCTGTCGTTTCGTTTGCTCTTTTCTTTATTTCTCTTGTCATCTTTTTGCTTGTCTTTTGACTTATATTTCTCATTCTTTTCTTCATCTTTTTGAAACTCCTATAATCAGAAAGTAAATGTAGTTTACAGAAGTCGGAGTCATGTGTCAAACACAAACATACCAGCAGGGAGGAATCAAAAGCTAACACAGGTATTGGTTTTGCTGACCAAAGTTTGGAACACGATATAAAATATACCCCATGTCCATACGAAGTACCAAAACACTTTGGTGATAGCTGTATAAGAAATGGGGGGTCCATCAACCCACCTTCTGTAGCAGTTTGTTTCTGTAGAGCTCCACTTCTTGCTGGATAGTCGTTCCTGACTTCCTCTGTCTTTTGCCGGATTCCAGCTCATCTTGAATCTTCATAACTTTGACCTGTGAGGGGTACATGTAATCAGTTATCTGTCATTCTAAATGCTGTTACTGAAAATAGTGGAAATGACTTTCAAAATCCATCAGGAGAAAGTGAGAGTGATGTTTGCCATTTCGAGTCCGCAGTGTCTAAATTTGGAGCAAATACAAATATGCTGAATGCTACAAAACACTCAAAGGAAATGGGAAGAAAGAATTTGCAAATGGAGGAATTCAAGGGACATGGACTTAAATCTAGAAGAAAAACAAAAACTATAATCTACACCTAAACAGAAAAACTAACATTACTGGGGCTTTACTGTGTACAGGAGGACATGGAAACCTTTGCTTATTCCATCAATAGAGAGAAAGTATTTTTTTTTCCCACCACAACACAAAGATCTGTGTGATCATCATACATCTGTCGTGATCCCAGATTTTTTGACAGAGCTTGTACTCTGGGCTGGGCTGGAATGGGTTGGCCCACTGCAAGGATTTTTTTGAAAGCAAACTCTTACCTCCACCTCCCTCAGCCTTTTCCTTTTGCTCTCGGACATTTGGAAACTCTTGAGTGAGCTCTGGAAAACTGCACTGTCATAGTTTGGCGAGCTGCAGGAGTCGGCGCTACTATCGCTCTCTGAGCCTTCATCTTCATCCTGCGAGTTGCAGCTCTTGCTGGGGAGGAGAGGACACACGAGTTACCGCTTGACCACTCTGTTCTTTTTGGGAATGAGGATGAACGATGTGCTGAGGCCAACCCCTCGGACGAGCTCACCTAATATTAACTTCATTGTCACTGTCCTGTTGTCCGACAGCGTCCCACTTGGACACAGATTTTGCTGACAAACAGAGACAGAATAATTAGCAGGATCCTTGAGCTGATAGGGCAATAAAGCACATTCTGATATATCTTACCTTGAGAAAATCTCCCAGTACCCCTGGACTTCTCCCACTTAGACAAAGGCACTCCAGACAGGGAAACATTGCTCTCATCTACTGTTAAAACCAAAGAGAAAGCTGGCTCAGAACCACCAGAGTTGCTTTATGGGTGGAGGGATGGGGCTGACGGCTGATAAATGAGACGTGAAACCGTGGACTTGGGTGTGAATTATGGCTAACGCTGTATGTGGCGGACTCACAGGGCAATCCATCGATGTCATCGATAGCGACACCGAGGGGGACGCCGTCTATATCGTCAACGGGGACTCCATCCAGGGGGTCCCAGCCCAAAGGGCAGCCGTCTATGTCATCCACACGAGCTTTGTCCAAACGGAGCCCACCTCCACTGGATGCCTCCTAAAAGAACACCAATGTCCACATCTAATAAATACTTCTTCAGTTCTCTTGCTGGATTCTACTGTCTGCTTTTATTTCCAACCCCCATATATCCAGGCTGTTGTGCTGGCTTTACAAAAAAGCAGTAATGTCTGTTATGAGGAGATAAGCTGACCTGGGCAGTCTCTGTTGCCTCCTCTCCGGCTTTGGCAAAGCCCAGGAAGATGTTTTGCAGGTGGATTAGATAAGGCTGTGGATATATGGCCCAGTCTTCCCATGCTCTAAAACAAGTCATGACCTTTTGCTGCGGAGATAAAAAGATACAGAACCCCCAGTTTTCTTCTTTGCTCTATTTAGTATACATTTCTTTTTGTGAGGAAAATGAACGAGGTGATTACCCTAAACTGCTCAGCCTGCAGCCTGGCTTGTATGTTTTTGTGTGCCGTCTTCAGGTCTCCGAATATCTGTGGTAATTTTGTTTCAAAACTGAAAAGGAAAGAAACAGACTGTTGGAAGGCAAAAAAAAAAAAAAATCAATAAAAAAATCGACACTGAAGGTGCACAAAGTGGAAGTCTCTTACTATTTACGATAATAGGATGCACCGGCTACTTTGGCAGAGGAGTTGTGCAGGATATCCGACACAAGATACAACCGAGAAATCTGAAATTAGGGACAAAAAACCCCCAAACATTAGATGTGATGTTTGTAAGTATTCGTGGTTCCATTACAATTACATTTTTTTCCATTCAGGGACAAAAAGAAAGAAACTAGCCTTCGTCTGAAGGGGCGCTGGAAGCATTGAAAAAGAGTCTGTAATGTGGCCCACGACCTCCTCTGCTGCATCTGCACGGTCTAGACAGAACAGCATGGCATTGGCAATTCCTTCTCTGCTCGGAGTCAGCTCTTTTAGAAGCGTTTCCAGTCTCTCTCTGTGCCTGAGTGGTGTTCACAGAACAGAACAACATTCAGCTCGAGGAAAATGACTGACACACGCGTCGCTGCGTGGGCTGTGAGGACTTACTCAGCTCTGAGCTGCCCTTTCTTCACCTCCTCCTCCGGGGACGCCTCGTCCTCTGCCTCCCCATCGTCTTCACCCAGCTCAGAGTAGTTGTTCAGGACGGGTGGTCGCCATAATGAGCCTCCACGGAACATGCGAAAGTCGGTCGTCCTCCACTCTGTGGGGGGCTCTCCCTGTGGGACACACATTAGATGGGCTCATTAAAGTGTTCTTATAGGTTGTACCCACCGCTGAACCGCGGAACAAACATACCTGGAGGATTGAGAACAATTTCCAGCGATAGTACACGTGATCTTGGCTTTTGTTATCGAAAAGGAACCTTAAGAAAAGGATGAGAAATTGAGGTTTAAACTTGTACACCGTGTTTAGTTAAAATACTGAGACTGGACAGCTGCAGCACACCTACCTGTAATCGGGGTTACTTTTCTCTTTGTTCATTATAATGGCTTCAAACATGGGACCTTCACGCACCACAAACTCTATCATTCTGTGAATGAGGAATAATAGATTCCTGTGGGGAAAGGGGGGGATATCAGAGCAGGTTTTACATCTTAACTCACAGTACTCAGAAAGTTTGGATGTGAGATCTCTGGTATCTCTGAGACAGTGAACTAGTGGCCCATGAAAACTCTGTCTGACTGTCATTTTGTGTTTAGGTGAGCCTAACCATCTCATTCAATGTAAAAGCATCCAGAATTTCAAAAATGTTTATTAAAATGACGTGCATGTGTCATCCCACCGGGCAAAACTACAAAGTCAAAGCCAAAATAAATAATTGTCTTTGTGTAAACGTAACCAATTAAAAGGCTTAAGTGAATCACAGAAGTAACGATACTCATTCAGGAAAAAAATAATCATGCCCCAATTCCAAGTAGACACTTGGATTTCAATGTTCAAGAAAAAAAAAAGAAAGAAAAAAAATCATTGCAGCCCTATCAGATTTGGCTTTAAGGTTTTTAAATTTATTTTAGATTTAGTGTGATGCTTTAAACATTTTGATTTGATATTTTCAGATATAAAGAAAACTGGAGATTTCAGCACACAATAAGCAGCAACTGTGCAATATTTCTGTCTAAAAATTCCTAAAGTGTTTCCTGTTGATGGGCGCTGTCTGAACTTGAGAGGTACTGCTCAGTATGCTCATGCAGCAGTGTGTCAGAGCTACCTCCCTACTACTTTGATCTGAGGTGCTATCATGGATCCATTGCTGACATCATCTGACTGGGGTTAATATTTAACCTATCTGCCTTCTAGCTGTATCGGTCTGCAGTGTCTCAGCCAACCCATGAGAAGCCCAGCACTCAAAGAAGTTGGTACAAATGAATGGCTCTGACAGTCATTCACATAACAAAGCTATTCACCTCGTACGATAACACAGCCTGGACGATAGAAACACAGTGAATACAAGGAGATATGTCTCGAAATGTTCGCTAAGGTCTCACAGAATCTGATTTGTGGACAGTGGGTGTGTGTGGAACAGCTCTTAAACCTGTTTTTTTCCTGCCTCAAAGAACAAGCATGGATAACAGATCAGTGCAGCTCAGCTTCTGTCCTATGGCACGTGTGATATGACAGCTGGTCAGTCGTAGTAAGAAGAGTGTGTGTACCTTTCGGTTGGGATAACCACTTTGACTACGGCTTCGGACAGAGTCTGTTTGTGAAGTCAAATCAAATAGTGAAAATATTAAAAAGTGAGAACTTGTACAGATGAAACACTGCAGGATAAATACAGCATAGAAAACGACTAAAGCATTCAACGTCAGTCAGCTGAGGAGGGTAACACAGTTTTAGTACTCTAGTTTGAAAAAAATAATACTACACACACTAAACTACAGAATACAAAAAAAAATAAAACAATAAAAACTAAGAGTTTCTACACAGAGACGCATCATGTCAGAAACTGCACAGCAGGGACAGACCTGGAAACAGGCATCAATACAGTAATATGACCCTCTGTTTTCTGCTGGGATTGGTGATGAACTGCACTTTTTTTGGAAGCATTATTTATTGAGCCAGTTGCTGAAGTCTGAACTGAATGTATCTTAATTCAGAGATACGGACCAAATGACCCATTTTCATTTTTTTGTAAGTCCTCAAAGTCTTTCAAAAGTACACTAACATCACCATCTTAGAGCACTTTAACCGCCATTACTCAGACGTGATGTTACCTTGTCGAGCTCGCCTTTGGACATGCCCAGCGGCTTGGTGAAGTCATTCCGGAAGCGGTCCCGTGGCTGAGCGTTGAAAGGAAGACCAGACGGGGGCGGCGGTGCGGCTCTCACCCCGACCGGTGTGTACAGAGGCTGAGGCGGGATGCGGGCCGGTTTCCCCCATCCCAGCTTCATCTCAAAGCCCATAATGACTTTACCTGCAACACAAAGAAACACATTTACAAAGAGAATACAGAGTTGGCCTGAAACACGAGGTTGGAGTTGAGAGCAGGGTCGTCCTGATCATGAGCTTAATCAAAACCATGTCCAAAGCCAGTGTTACCATCCAGAGCAGCCATGGCTCTTTCTGCGTCTTTCCGTGTCATGAAAGCCACAAAGGCTCGGTTAGAGGTCCTGCAGCGCTCCTCGTCTGTGCGGGGCCACATGATCTTCACACTGGCCAGGGGGCCATATTTACAGAACTCTCTGCAGAGCATCTCCTCGTTCATCTGAAAAAATACCAGTGACCGTGAGCCACGCGGGTTCCACCACGCTGGGCCTCGGAGTGTGGGTGGGCTCCTTTACCTTTGGGCTGATGCAGTTAATGTAAAGGTTTGTGGTGACAGGCAGGTCGTCATACAGCACTGCAAGATGGAAGAGCACATGAAGTTTAGCATGGCTTTATAGCTTGGCAAAAAGAAAGGGCTGAGAAAGCAGTTTAGCTTTTACTTGATCGTCCCGATAATGGTATGTCCAGGTCTCCCAGGCCCCCGCTTTCTCTCCCCCCTTCAGTGTCATTTCTCTTCCTTTTATGCCTTTCCTCTCGCTCCTCTTGTATTCTGCATTCATGTTGCACATAAAAGCAGGCTCATGAGGGCAACACACCAGCACATGGTCCCGAAACACGGCACTGGACATATTTACTAAATACACTTACAGCTTTAGCTCCTCTTTGAACAGTTCGAGGTTACTCTTCTTTTTTTCTTCTGCCTTTTTTTTAAATGCCTGGTGAAGAAACAGAGGAAGAATTCATCTTCAGCAACTGACTTAACTAGAGGTTATTCATTTCTGTTTATTTTTGTATCCATGGCACACTTACAGACTTTCTACTGTCAGCAGCAGGTGGGGGGGGTGAGGCATACTGAGGCACAGGAGCAAACTTTGTCGCAGGTCGGTACAACTTACTTCTCTTGACCTCTGCGGCTTCCTCCTCTAATAAAGCAAATAAATCAAGAGTTCAGTATTTAATAAGGCAGATGAGCAATCCATTTTAAATTGATTAATATAGATCATTAAAACAGGTCCAGTGGACTAATGTGCAGATAAAATGGTCACAAATAAAGTTAAAAGCACTGATCTTTGTGTACTACAGTAATATTGGATTGCACAGAGTCAAAAAGGTGGTTTTATTAAATCATATAAATGACAGAAAAATGGGGATCATATCATCTGATTTAAAATCTGGTGATCCTTATAATTTTTTTAAAAACAGGGACGATTTGCAACGCGTTTTGCATCAAAATGCACATTTTCGTCTGCCGAGGTCCCTCAGTCCTCGCTGCTCACCTTTTGTCGCATTCACTATTCCCCCGTGGACAAAAGTCTTCACTCTGCTTTTCTCACTGGACTCAAACGATGCCACAAATTCTTCAAAAACCTCCGCTGCTTTCTCTTCCTCCTTGGGTTTCAAATAGAAAGATACAAACATAGAAAGGTCTCCATGTTTTCTCCACCGGATCGTTTAAATAATTCAGCTCATTCAAATGCATTTGTCTGCATGAAAAATGCCTGCTTGTCTGGTGTGTGTTTTCATCCAAACACGGAGCAGATATGTATTACGACAGGACCTGAAACTTCCATACCTTTTTCTTCAGCTTTTCCTTTTCTTTTTTAGTGAGTGATTTGATCGGAGTGACTGGTTTTCCCTTTTTATCTGCCATTCTCGGACTGCAAAGACAAACCGTCAATAGTATTAAAAAATGGCAGAATAGATATGCATAAAATGACGACTTTCATCTGTAATCAGGGGTGAAATATCTGGTTATGTACACTGAAAACATATTTGATTGAAAGGCAACCAGGACACTAGCTGGGCCACAGCCGCCCAATGCCACGCTTAGAACAATCTCTGTAATTTTCTCAGGGATTTTCAGAGACTGCTAAAGAAAGTCAATCATTGACATCCCTAAAACAGGGTCTTATCTACTTAAGTCACTTCTTGTTTCTATTCAGAAACAAATTTACATGTATTGCAAGTATGAATAACTTAAAGCATCTCAATCAGGGTCAGTTATGCCCTAGAATAAATGTCGTGTCTCCAGGGAGGGAGAAAATGACCACTGCTGACTGAAAGGTAAACAAGCAAACATCTGTTTTCTGATTAACAGCTTCCTGGTTTAGTGTCCCTGCATAGATTCTGGCTTTAATCGGGTAAGAAAAGCAGGGAATGATTCAGTTCAACTTTTCCCAGGGACCGAGAAAGCCATATCATTGCACACTTGGAAAAAAATCAAATCACAAAGCAAAACCTAGGGGTACCCTCAACTCGATGCTAACTGCTGAAGCCCTTCAAGAGGAGTGGACAAACACAGACTGTGTTACATAAAGTAGCTCACTGTACAGGATGTTAACACTCCAAAACACTACGATTCATATGTTATCTTAGTCTTTTTGTGCCACAAACTGTTGAACAGGCCTAGACTGGATGCTAGCCATCAACCTAGCTAACGCTAGCCAACCTTAATGTTTAGCTTAGCGACCAATCGATGCCCTGAGTGAAATGGCAAGCTAGCTTTAGCCTCTGTACGAGTACCGCTGCGCACAGCTGACATTTTACCCTCCACAATCATCCAGATAACGCCGTCCCTTTGCCCCTAAAGCTCCCGTCTGGCTGTAGATTTCCAGCAGCGGTAGAAACAGCCCACTGAGCTAGCTAAGATAAGTGTTACTCCTGTGCAACGCCACAATGCACCGAGTCTCCGGCCAGAAAATCACCACGAAACTACATGCAATCAGCTCCATACCTTCAGCAAAAAAATTGTGTGCGTGTGTGTGTTATATTATCGCGTCACCATGTTGGTAACGACGCGCAAATGTTTTCTGTCACAACGAGCTCTCGGGATGCGAGGAGATCTCCGCCTGGTGCTCCTCAGAGAGGACAGGACGCCTGCTCAGTGCGCACGTCACTTATCGCGTCCGCGTGCCGAGTCGGGGCTGCGCGCGCTCAGGAACGAGACTCCTTAAACCGGGGAAAGCCGGGTTTTTACCTCAAATTCAAAACTATTTACCTGCTTCCAACTGCACCTGCCTGCCCATGTTTGTTGTTGTTTTCTTAAGGGGTGTATAAGATTTAGCCCCCTGACCTTTCCTAAAGTCTGATACTTTTTCACAGAGCAGAGTATTTCCTCTTAAAAAGGCCTGTATCAGTTGGATAAAGGACACCTTGGAATAAAAAGGCATGAAACAACTCTCAACTCAAAGGACATGCATTATTTATCCATTAAACTTTTATTATTGATAAATGAAGAACAGGAGCTGCTTGTTAACGTCACACATTACAGGGAAATCTTCCAACTTGTAAAAATAGTTCCATTTGATCTAATGTGGAATTCAGTGGTTAAAAGCCTTGTGGTTTGTGCGCCAAATAGTTTTTCCAACTGAGTCGTAGATGACAGGGAAAGCAGTGAAATGATAGGATATTTGACAACCTATTTGTTTACCCCATAAAAAGACACTGGTTGAATTCTTTGTAGTGACTCGCCTGTAATAATAACGTTCTCAGAAGCTCTTCAGGAGAGTGACACATACTTGGAATTGAAAATAATAACATGTCTATATTCATTCTCAGCTATGACAATAAAAAGGCAAACTGTCAGTTTCACAGAGCATTCCTGATAGGAAAGGGAGAAAAGGCCTCAGGAAGATAATTACAGCCTGCCCTAAATGACATTGGTGCAGATTTTCATTGGTTATTTGTTTACTTAGAGCTAAGTGGGAGATTAATTAGTGAGGGAAACATCTATTTTTTCCTTCAGCAATCACTGCAAGTTTCTCTGACACACGTTTCTGCCCCTTTGTTATTCCTTATTTTCCTACTCTTTAATGTTCCTCCCTGATGCTTTCTTGCGTCCTCCTTGGCCAACCTGCATGTTTCTCATTTGCAACTGTTCCATTTTGTTTGTGTTTCTCATTGTAATCGAAGATTACCTTGATCACACACCATTGGTGTTTCACACATCCAGTTAAGGTTCCTTCCAGAAAGACTTTCCAGTTCCCCACCCCTCCACACTGTTTCCACCAGGTGCCACAAAATCATCAAACTGTGCCAGCACTATTTTGTAACTGCAGTCTAAATCACATTGGCCTATTCTCACTTCTATTTATTTTGAAGATGTGAATTACAACATGATCACATAATGTCTGGCCCTACTTAGTATATTCATTAAGAGAAAATGCAAAAAGGGAGGATGTGTTGGCAAAAAAAGGGATCTCATAAGCATCCTTCAGTTGTAGTGATTGAATGCTTTCATGGGTTGTATGATAGCTGGGTATCACTGCATGTAAAAGGGGTAAAAGCCTAAAATGGCTACCATATCCTCCTCATCATTGCCATCACTATCATCAGCAGCACCACCTCACAAGCCCATCCCCTAGCGTCCGTCCCGGGAATGCGCCCTGTATGCGCATGGGCGGAGAGACTGCCGCTGTGCGCTCTTATTATTGTAAGAGAATTTTCTTTTCTTTTTTTTTTCCTACGAAAATGGCGACTGGTCAGGGAAGTGTGGGAGCTGTCACGGCTCTCCAAAGTCACCACTGCCCCAGCGGACCTCACTGGAGCCCGGGGATCAGCCAGTACCAGCAGCAGCAGCAGACGCCGCAGCACCAGCAGCAGCAGCAGCACCTCACGGCCCGCAGCCTGGACCGGGCTCTGGAGGATGCCGTGTGCTCCGGGATCCTTAACCTGAGCGGCAGGAAGCTGAGGGAGTACCCGGGGATGAGCTACGATCTGACCGACACCACTCAAGCAGGTGGGTCTCGGTGCGCGCGGGGCAGGTTCGGACAGAAGCGCGCTGTCACGCAGAGAGGGGCGCTGGTGCCTGCAGCCTGCCTCGGTCTTGCATGTTTTTTTGTGTGCATGTGTTTTTTTTGCCTGCTTTTGTGGATAGGGGCGCAGCAACGTGTGACTCTGTTCCAAACGATGAGGACTGACTCCTGCGCCCGCAATCGCTGTCCACCTTGGCTCCCATATCACGCCACTTTCCTGCACAAAGGGAAGCGGCTGCAGAAGTGTGGCTGTTTTTGGTCGACGCCACTAGCTTTCATTTCAGTAACCCCCCTCCCCACGCCCCCCCAGGGAGACGCATGAATGAGACGGCAGGCGCACCCAGGCGGGCAGGGTGCGCAGATTACCAGAGCCTGCTCTGGCTTTGATAGCCGGGGCACGAGTTGAATGGACCTTTAGGCGATTTGTAAATGAACATTTTGTGGTGAGCGTGGCACACGCAACTGGCGTTTCTTCCCCCTGCTTTTTTCCACCCCCTTCCTCATTTTCGGCAGACAAAAGATGCATGGTGCTCACAGCCTCACCCCCTGGCTGCCTGCCTGGCTGTAGATGAACACATAGTTTATTATCTGTCAGACAGAGGGAGGACCTGATCTGATATGGTTTCATATGAAGGCTGATAGTCGCTTAGATAGATAGATATATTTTTTTACTCCTATTTCAATGCATTCCCTTGACAATGTGACCTTACTCTGCAGGCAGGTCAGTCAGTAGGTCAGTCACGTCTGCTGGAGGTGGTGTTATCAGAGCATGGTCATACATACTAAGTTTTATCCTTGTGCTGTAGCAGGACTTGTCTCCCTTTACGCATTCTCAGACAGGCAGCTCAATGGGAGAGATTTGGCCTCTATAAAAGCCTTGTGAACGGGAGCATGTATTGATGTGAATAAGATTTATTTTCTTTTTGTAAACTGCAGACAGAATGAATAATGGTGGTGAGCTAGTGTTGAATGCATCATTTTCAGTCGTTATTGCGGACACCTACAATATGCTGGATTTCTGAAGGATAGCATCCTCTGATGGCTCCACGTGCCATATGGCGGTAGTTCATCAAGACAAGTCAGTGATTTTTTTTTCTAGAGCCCTTCTTACCCAGGGATATTTATTCTTCTTTTAAAAAAAGAATGAGACAGTGTGACAGTTTACATATCCTACCAGCACTAGCGTTAAAGGTTTAAAGTGTTTGTAAGAGTCAATGGTATGTGCATGATTGACACTAGCTCCAGGAAGCTAATCATGACTTATTAAGAAGGTATTTTTTTCATCAAAGAGGAGGCTCCATCTACCACAGGTTTGGAAAGGGAAAGCATGTAGTAATTTGGATTGTGTATATTTCTTTTGTGTGTAGATCCATCATTTTCACCACTGGTTCAGTCATTTAAGTGGTTTGTTGTGTGGCCTCAAATTGTTTGAACAAACACAGTTTTTTTCACCTGAGGTCATGAGCACGAGTCCCTGGGGAAGTTAAGATTATGTTGTGGTGATGGCACTTATTTGAATAATGGCTGTCTGAGTATCTGTCATGTTGTGCTGTTATCCCGATAACAAAGACTTGAAACACATCAGTCACAGCGCTGATCCATTGCTTTGACTGTAACCGTTTGCAATTGAGGCGCGAGCTGCTTCAGTTTTACTTTCTTTTCAGCTTTACAGCAGGTCAAATAAAGGCGGTGCCTAAGGGAAGTCACACTTTCAGCAGTGCAAAGAGAGATCAACACTTCACAGCAAAGCCACAATCTCAGCTTTGGAAACAAACTGTGTGCAGGCTTAACACCTAAAGTTAGTGGATTTATTACAAGCGAAGCATTCAGGCATAACAGTCTATGCAGCTGAGATTAACCTTGTTGTGATACTTGACAAGTGGTAGTTTTGGAAAGAAGAAGAAACAACTGAGCCCTGTGGCACTTTTTTGTGTAACTTTGGTTTCTCCTGCAATATAAAGTCACATGTCTGTTAAATTTCTTTTCATCATAAATTAGATGTTCTAATTTGAGTCAGTCTTGGGGCTGCTTTTAGGGCAGAATCTAATGAGTGGCACCTGTATGACAGCTGATCAGCTGGAGCAGAGGCCTGGTGACACAGGGGTGTCTGTTTGCTTTGTGCTACTGGCAGTTTGTCTCCAGTCACTTTGTTTTCCCTTGAGAAAGTAGAAGAGGCCTACTCTGACCTTGTGTACCAGGGCAGGAGAGCAGCTCTGGGACCGGGGCAGATGTTCAGGTTCATATCCCAGCATGCCCCTGCCTATATACAGTATGTATCTGTATTAACAACCGAGACAATTAAACATTTAATGAATACAATGGTTTGTAAGATAACCAGGTTGTAACCAGGATATAACAGAATAGAAAGAAAAATAGAGATGTGACATTTATCTCCAAATGAGAGCGCTTGTGTCCCAAGTTTGATCTCAAATATACTGCTTAGAGCTCCCGCACTAGGAAGAGGTGAAAAAATGTACATAACTCGCACTGTAGCTACTTGTCCAACATTCTTTAAGAGCTAAAGAGTCAGACGGTCTCTCCACAAGGACAAGAATCAGGCTGACATTCCCAGATTTAAGAATCAACCACTGTAAATAGCAAGAGTGCCACTGTTCATTAAAAGCAACTAAAAGGAAGGCTGACTCCTACCCCAAGGCTTCCATGTGACTAAAACACACCACAAAAACACAGTGGTGCACTCACATAAGAGACACACAATCAGTACAAGAAACAAAATGTTTTTTCCAATACTCTAAGAAAGGTATAATGAGTCAGCAGAAATAGGTTAAAAATGGAAAAATCTACTGATGGCTTTACATTTCTCTTCCTGTCCAATTAAAATGCTTGTATTTCTTTTAACAAGAGGAGAAAGCTTTGTTAGATCAGTGATGTCTCTGCCATACTTTAACTATAAGACACACTTTCATACTTCAGTTTTGGTGAAATTGTGTTCTGGTTTGTTATGGTTGCAAAGATTGTGTCAGAACAGCAGAAGATAACACAGAGAGAGAAGTTATTTTTTTTCTCCTGGTTTTTCTCCTGGTTTCTCATGGTTAAGGATGCAGGTTAAGGATGCTGGTTAATGATTGGAGTGCATTTAATGGCGGCTGTGTATATTTGAAATATTACACCAAAGCATAGTTTAAGTTCGAATGTCTGCAGTTACATGTCCGTTGTGTCCTTTCTGCTTATGATGTAGTTCTAAAAGCTTCTGCTTCTTCATTTACTCACCAGAATTTAGTATGAGATTTAACTTAATTCAGTCAAAAAAACACCAATAAAAACACTTTTATTTTATTTCTTACTTCCTACTTTAAACAGTGACTTATCCACCTTCTTTGAAAGCAATGTTAGACAGCTGTAAATCTGCATGCTGTAGGTATATAGTCAATGGGTTTGCTTGGGCAATATATCTTAAAGAGCAGAAGTATAGTGCTGCAGTACGTTTGCCAGACACAGCCCGAGTTAATGTCTCATCATGGTAACAAACAGCGACAACCAGCACCTCTGCAAGTCCCTGAATAAATACAGCTAATGCAGAGACCGGCCAACTCCTCAGCCCAAACGTTACACAGACCAGTCAGCAGTGTTGAATTATCATCCCATCCACCTAAAGTCATTTATGGCAGTGCCAAGCAGAGACACACATCAGACAACATCTAAAACTTAGCAGGCAGACGCCTGGACACATCATCTCTCACTTCAGTTCATCATCAGAATGAACTTTGTGGGTATTCCTCCTAAGATGACTTTTAGATTGTCCTTGTATCACATTAAGACAGTTACCTTTCTTTGAGTTTTTAAATTAAAAGAATAGGATATCTCCTGCTCGTAACCATAACATTTCAACTCCCAGCAGAGAGACAACTCATGAGTATGGTTGACCGCTCCAGATCCCAGCAGCGTAGGTATTAGCATAGATTTTGCTGTGTCAGAGGAAGACCAAGTACCGCCTGCCCCCTACAAGATGCATGAATAGATTGTTTCCAAAGCGCGAGGGAGAGGCGGAGTGGAGCCCTAATGGAGGGCTCATCTGCCTGGCAGGGCCTCATCCTGTGGGAACTGGAGGTGACCAGCAGGTGGATTAGAGGCCCGCTGTGGCCTGCAGATGGTGCATGCTCCGTGGAGTACTAGGTTGGAGAAAGAGACGGAGACAGGCATACAAAGGCTGCCCCCGCCCCATCCTCCCCATCGCTCTATCGTTGACCCTCATGATTCCACTGCTAGAGCAGAATACCCAGTTGTGGGGAGGGAGGAATAGATGGAGGGAGGTGGGGGAGTTGTTTGATTACAGCTGGGTTACACCATCAAGATCCATCCCTCAGGGAGAGGCTAAATTCAGTCTTAATGGAGAGCAAGTGACCTCAGCTTTGGTCTGTCCCTATGTGCTAATTTCTGTTTCCCTTAACCTTTAGACTTCTTTTCTCCTTGTTGGTCTGCTTCTCACTTCTGCTTACTGAACTGAAGAGTGAGGGCCAGTTTGCAACAGTAATGCAAACCCAACACCAAAAAACTAAACAACAACGACTAAAAGACATACATTATCTGTTCTGATCCACTCACACTATTCTTAGAGTAAAGCCCAAACAGGCTAATTGTTTAATAAAGAGTGGCATGGACATGTAATTGCTCGAATCAAGGGATTGAGCTGTAACCATGTTTGCCTTCTAGAAGAAGGAATAGGGCACCCCAGTGAGAAGAGACACGATAATTGAGTGATTTATCTGGGTCTATCTGCGTTTATCTGGGTCTATGCAGCTCCTCACAGTGGCCTTAATTATCTTGTCAGCTGGAGATGATTCAGAAAACAGCATTGTTCACGCACATACATGCACACACAATTCCAGGCAATGAATCAATAATCCAATGCTGAATACAAGGAGGCCTTTATATATATATATATTTATTTATATCCTGCTCTTGAGAGGCTCCAGTCCTTCCGCAGTCCAGAGTGTAGCAGATCTCCAACCTTTGCGTGGCTGTTAATGATTTACTGACCTTCAACTTAATGATTTACTGACCTTCAACAGTCCACTTTTGTCATATTGTACTTATGCCACTTATTTTTTTACTGGGACATGAAATATAGATTACACGCCTCTATGCCTCATTTTCGTTATTCCTTGATATATGGAAAACTTTGATAGGATACCAAGCATTGGTCTTCATTGTCCAACTTAAATCCAAATTTACTTTATGGAGTTTTTGTTTAAAGCTCAAATGGATAACTCTGAAAACATGACTCACAGTTATATTTTATTTTAGTATTACCTTGAAGTTGACATGGTTGTGAAATGCCTTGATAAGATTCTCTTGAGGTATATCAAAAGAAATCCAAAGCAATTTTCTGTACTGATCTTGGAAATACCAAGGCAATACTTAACCTGAGACTACAACTATATACAGTATATATATATGGCTCTTTTTCATCTCCTTGCAGATCTGTCCAAGAATCGTCTCACAGAAATCCCCCCAGAAGTCTGTTTGTTCGCTCCTCTCGAGTCTCTCAACCTCTACCACAACTGCATCAAGTGCATCCCAGAAGCCATTATAAATCTACAGATGCTGACATATCTTGACATCAGGTGAGGCATTCCTAACAATATACCCTCAGTTTATTGTTTATATATCCAAGTTTCTTTGAAACTCTGAAGAGTTGCTTGCTTGCTTGTTCCCCTTTCACAGCAGCAACATGAAAAAAAAAGCTCACATGAAAGAGACCCGTTTCCTCTTCTGCCAAAACTGAATTCCCAATGCCTTTGTCTGCTGTTTTAAATGTAGGTCAATGTTTTGTGTTCCTCTGCAGCCGAAATCTCCTGTCAGTTTTACCAAAATACCTATTCAACCTCCCCCTCAAAGTTCTGCTCGTCAGCAACAACAAACTTGTGTCCATTCCTGAGGAGATTGGCAAGGCCAAAGAGCTGATGGAACTGGTGAGCATTCATCTGCGCGTATCGGCCTTTGAAATATTGACGACCACAGCAAATATATCTCCAACACTTTGTCTCCTGTTTCAGGATGTAAGTTGCAATGAAATTCAGGTCCTGCCAGCTCAGGTGGGGAGGCTCCAAGCCTTACGTGAGCTTAACATCAGGAAGAACTGTCTTCACATGCTGCCCGAGGGTTAGTACTTTTATTGTGATACTCGGTTTTGGATAAATTCACTTTGTGCTGAACGTATCAGGTAACCACCTTGAGTTGACAGATTAACAGTTCTGGCAGCCAGACCCGTCCTCTCACAGCCAAAAAACACACCACTTGAGTTTTTGTTTTGTGTAGACTGTCATGAAATGATAAGTTTATCTTCAATGAATCATACATCATTCAATTATGGTGACACAAAAAACAAATACAAATTATCAGAGAGTGATTTCAATTTGTCAAGGTTAAGTTCTGCCTTGACGGCGACGGCGTCGCTGGAGCCTTTCCCAGTATACAAACGGCAGAGAGGCGGGGTACGCCCCGGACAGTCAACAGCCAAACAGTCTGACACACAAGCACTCCTACAGGCAAATTGGAGTGTCCAATCAGAATAACATGCATGTTTTTGGACCGTGGGAACAAACCGGAGTACCCAGAGAGAACCCACGCAGACGCAGGGAGAACATGCAAACTCCACACAGAGACAGAGAGCCCCGGTCCCCCTGGCCACGCTGTTTACCACCACAACACTGTGCTTTACCAATAACTGGTAATATTTAAACGGTGGATGGGTGTGGTGACGACAGCAGATGATGCTATAAAGTCCCTCCATTGGCACTGTGGCAAGGCTTTGTGGCAGCTTTATTTTTATCGCACATTTCAGCAATAGGGCAATTCAAAGTGCTTTACACAAAATCAGTTAAAAAGCTGATCTACTGTATGATTAAACAAATGCAGTGATGCTGTGAAATATCAAGTCTGCCGGCAATGAACTGCTAGAAAGAAAATGTGTGTATCTACGTCTAATTTGTTTTAATTTGACGTTATGCTGGATTTTTCATTTTAAAATAAGGTTATATTTATGTATAGAAAGTACGGAAAACATGAAAGGTTTAACAAAATATCCAACACCACTGCAATGTCCAGTGCAGCCACAGCTGTTTAATCTAAGACAATCTCCCCTGTACTTTCAGAGTTAGCAGACCTGCCGCTCATCCGACTGGACTTCTCCTGCAATAAGATCACAGAGATTCCTACAGCTTACAGGAAACTCAGACAGCTGCAGCACATCATTCTGGACAACAATCCTATGCAGTCTCCACCTGCACAGGTTTGTGTATGCACTTGTGTTACTAATGTGAACCAGTTACATGAAAGTTGACACGCAAATTCGCATGACACAATTGCTCCATCTAGTGGAGGAAAGAACATATTCGAATCTAAGGTGGTGCCAACAACTGGGTCTCCAGACGTATTTTGTATGCATGTTTATTTCAGATTTGCCTGAAGGGCAAAGTTCACATATTCAAGTACCTGAACATCCAGGCTTGTAGAATGGATAAGAAACCAGACACCCTGGATCTCCCTTCCCTCAGCAAACGTTGCCTTCCACAACCCCTAACAGATAGGTAATACCATAATCAACTTTTGTTCTACGCTCTACATGAAAGCACAACATATTTGTTATTCACCTTTTTTTTAATTGCATTCTCAATACGGTAATTAATTACCTATTGTATGAATTGTCTTTCTTAATTCCAGCATGGAAGATTTTTATCCCAGTAAAAACCACGGGCCTGACTCTGGAATTGGTAGTGACAATGGAGACAAGAGGCTGTCTACCACAGAGGTCAGTGCAGGAACTCATAGCATTCAAGAGGCTGTTTGCCACCAAGTATTAGTTCTGTTTCGTGGGCTTTTTTTTAATGTAAAGCGCATCTATGAACCAAACAGATTCTTTGGTTCAGTGAAGGGCACCCACAGGATGACGCCTCAGACACAACTCAAGAGGTTAAGGTAGACTTTGTAAAGAAAAACAAAGATGTCGGCAGCAACAACAGCTCTGCGGGTCTAATGTGGAACGCATGGGTTGAAAATGAAAAATATTTTTTTTTAAAACTGGTGGAGGAACACACACGTTTCTCTTAAAGTGATAGCAATCTGTGTGCTGGAGCTGAGCTAGTAGTTACAGGGTAAGTGTCAGTTAGGGCTGTTTATACTCATTCACTGTTGTTCTACGGATAGCTGTAATGAAGATTAAAGAAGAAGTTGGTGGATAAACAACTTAAAGCAGGCTAAGACACAGAAGTGTAATACATTTGGATTGTTCAGGAAACATTTGTCAGATTGTTTCACAATGCCGCTTGAATTTGCTGGCAGGATGTTTTTGCCTCGGGTTACTTCCACCCTTTATGACCTGGAGGGGGACTGATTTCAACCCCCTGTTCCACCTCTTATTTTACACACAAAGCAATGTGCAGCAAACAGGAATCGATTGCTGGTTATAAAGGCACTGCTGAAAGAGCACTGCCGACAGAGTCCTCCTACAACTTCACCTGGTCTAACGGAGCCTCAATCAAAATATTTTGTTTAGTGCTTTAACGGGCCTTCACATGTTTCTATTGGTTTCTGCACACACTTTGTTGCATGCTGGTATCATGACTGTGAGGTCTCAACATCTTTCTGACATTTTTTTATTCTTCCCTTTTCTCACTTCTTCTCCAGCCCTCTGATGATGACACTGTCAGCCTCCACTCACAAATTTCAGAGACAGCTCGTGCTGATGCCCTATCCCTTCTCTCCAAAATGGACTCTTGCAAAGGTTACCGACAATAACTATCACATATTCCCTTTGAAAGCAATAACAGAGACACGGGGTTGTTGAATGAAGTGCCTATAATATGAGAGTTAAGTGATGAACGCGGATGCTTCCTCCCTCTATCAGATCAGGATCTCTATGACTTTATAGACCCCAACCCCGACGAGGATCCTGCTCTGTCAGAGTGTGATGGGCAGCAAAGCAGTCATATGTCTTGTATAAAGGTATATTTTTGTAAGAATATCTTTCTGGAAAATTATTACCTTTATCAAGAGAAGCATGGTAAAATCACTGAGGCCTTCGTAGGAAACAAGAATGCTAATCTGTAAACTGGATTTGACATAGGGTGTGTCTCGGTATGTTTCAGGAACTGGAGAAAGTTCTTAACATGTCTCAACAATGCAAAGATAAAGACAACTGGAAGGAGGAGTTAGGGTGAGTTTGTTATGGTGACGCAGTCCAAGAAGCAATTTACCTCACCTGAGAAAAAAGAACATTTTCATTCACCACGCCACTGTTGATTGAACACAAATATTTCTTCACAAAGACGAGCGAAGACAAATCGATGGAAGACAGGAGCACCTTTACCACTAATCCCAATGAGTCACTGTCCGGCGTGGTTAAGTGCAAATGGATTAGCCATACAATTGTATGACACTATGCACACACAGAAATACCATTAGCTCCTGGAAACTGTACACATTTTTAAAATGGTATTCTCTGTCTTTTAATTCAACCCTTTTTAACTTTAAAACAACCTTTAAAAAAGGTCGGGAACGTGAAACACAAGTATGGAACAGATGTGTGGTACTAAATGGTTTTGTCTGCTGGAATGTCTGACAAGGTCCGTGATGGTTTTCTTTTAGAATCCACTATATCCATCAGTCCATCAAATTTCTGAACCGCTTATTTCGGGTTGCAGGGAGACTGGAGCCTAACCCAGAAGTCAATGGGCAAGAGGCAGGGTACACCCAGGACTGTCCGCTAGTCCATCACAGTGGGGAAACCAATATATGCCATGAGTTATAGTTTCTACATTCTGAACATGTTTTTAAAAGATCAGAAATGCTGTACTGACACTGATCTTCTCCAGAGTTCTTCTGTGGAAACCACCGGACACGCCCAGGAATGTATCTGAAAACACCATCAGGGAATTTCAATCACCCAACATAAAAACCCAGAAATGCTTCCACCTACTCTGGGCCGCAGATTATTAAAAAAGATCAGAGATTAAGAAGAAATCTGTTTGGTCTCTTTCTCATCTATGTTTAAAAAATTGATAAGTTCTCTTTGGGCTATATTTAATATAAGTATAGGTTTACAGGATCTATGAATCAGTGTATTCTATTTATCTGTCAACTAAACCTGGTGGAGTTTGAAAAAAGCATGCACAGAGACACTGTTCAGCAGCTGTATTGAATCGTTATATTAGTGATTGACATCTGATATTTGTGACTGTAGTTATTCAATTTTTTGCTTTTTTCCATGGAGGCATTTTTTTGTATATGAGAAAATGATTCCAATATCGGAATCAAAGCCCATAAGTGGATGGATTATTCCTGAGGCTCTATGCGTTTTTTGTTATTTGACAGGTTAATTAGCCATCAAAAAATGCTAAACTTAAGTCTCCTTTCATCAAATTGTGCATGTGTGTGTTGCATGCTCCAGCCTGATTCTGTGGCAGATTGATCTCTGCACCTGCTGGTTTGACTCATTTTTTTGGCTCCATCAATGTAAACAATACCTTTCTTGCAACCCTTCCCCTCTCTGAACGAGCCGTACTCACTGTGTGGTTAGTGTTTTCTTGTAATCAGTATTAATTGCAAATTGGAAGATTGTTTTGTGGATTTCCATTAAATGAGGTACATGACGTGCATACAGCATGTGGTCATGAATTAAGTTCACAGCTCACACGGTAGTGTAAATGTTCTTTGATGTGAATTTTAAATACTGTGTTGAGGCTCTTTGAAAATGGTGATTACGCTCTTCACCTTTTGCCAGTTCTGATAAGGAGCAGCTGGTTGAGGAGGAAGATGATGACTTGAAAGAAGTGCTGGATCTGAGGAAGATTGCTGTTCAGCTTCTGCAGCAGGAGCAACAAAACAGGTGAGCGGAACTTAATTTAGGGTTAGGGTTAGAGATGATAACATGCTGGGCTGCTTTATTTAGCCTCTTGTGCGTCTTCTTCCCTCCCAGAATCCCACTCAGCCACGACGTTGCTCACTTAAAAACTTTGCATTTTGTACTTCATTTTTGTCCAATTCTCTTCTTCTCTTTCTTTCCCCCTTGATCTGCTTCTGTATATTCATAGACGACGATCCTTAATTTGCAGAGCAGAGAGTCTTATTCACAGGCGAAGGGTGACTGGCCGTGCACACAGGTACACACGTGGGATTTATCACTTCTGTTATCGCACATGGTTTGCAGACAACACGTCAAAACCTGCCAATGAGTTACTGGTCATTCTGGTCCAGACTGTGTTAGTTTCTGTTATACTTTAAGGAGCAGGTGTAAAATGTAATGTTCTTGACTTGGGATATACTACTTCTTTTGGAAGTTTTTAACCCAAGGTTAGATATTCTGGTTTGTTGTCTTAGAATCTGAAAATGTTTCTACGCTTTGCACATGACATGATATTGTGGACATGATACGGTTCTTCTGAACTTGTGCAAGCAGAAGAAAATCTTTTGTTTTACATGCTGTGTCAGTGTTGTAGATTGAGCATTCCTGCTATTGTTTCCTCCTTCAGATTCCTCAGTCACTCTGGAAGCTCAAGCAGCAAACAAAGACTCCCACCTCAGACTGCCCGTAGGTATGTACAACTCTCGGCTGGTAATTTAGGGCTGATAGACGAAGGACAAATGACTCACCTTTTCCCGCCTGTATAACAAGCCACTAAAAAAAGATATGATCTCTCCAAAGAAAATGCAGCACCTGTTCTTTTACAATGACAGCAGGAAACAGCTGCTCTGCTTTTAATACTGCTGCTTTTTGATACACTCTTTTTACAGATCTTCCTTCCTTTGTCCCGTTAAGGTTGTAAATGTTGAAGTAATTCATTTTGTAGGCTTGTCAAGCTTAGAGAATGTCAGGGAGAAATTATCAAAGCAGGCCTAAAGTCAGTGTGTTCTGTGTAATGCGCTGCATGCTCCCAGTATGTAGGCAAAATAACCAGACCGTACTCATGTCTTTATTTCAGTGCTTCTCTGGATGAAGGCAGTAGTGCAGCATCGGTGTTGACAGGACAGGTAATGCACTGTGTTTGATATATTAGTGTCATGTTTGTCCATGTCTGTACACTTTCCTCCTAGTCCTAAGTTATAGATTGCTTCCAGAAAGAAAGATATCCATCCAAAGACTTTAAAGTAGAATAATTTCTGCTTTTGCAGCCTTCTTCATCCTGCTCCTTTGATGGCAGCTTGAAGTCAGATCACTCTGATTCAGAACCAAAGTGGCCTGAAGTCCCACCTGTCCTCAATCAGAATGAAGACCGAAGGCGGAACAAGTACCTCAGGAAAGACTACTTAAAGGTAGAAGCTGGTACATTTCCTGTAATTGTGCTCGTTAATGCGATCAGGGCTTAATCTTACCACCTCAGTTTTTTTTTCTTGTGTTTTTCCAGTTGTGCGGTCTCACATGATCCTTGGGGACTGTTTCCTCTCTTAGTTCAATAATAACGGACCTGTGTTTGTTCTCTAGAGTTCCCAGGACATGATACTCTGAAATACACTCACCTGTTCAGTTATTATCAAGTTCAGTGAACACAGCATTATCTTGGGTCAAGCAGTCTCTCCAGCATAAAAATCTGAAAGGTTGGCAGTGATTTACAGACACAGAAGAGGTTTCATACATGTTCAGTTGGTCAGCACAAAGATCTGTGAGAAACACGTTGAGAGAATTATTAAGACCATTTAGCATCTGTAGAATGCAAAATGCTCAATTGCATTTTCCCTGAATTTTCGCTTCTTTGGTCACACGTTTATCCAGGTGGAGGTAATGAACACGAGTGATAGATTTGGTTTTCCTTTCCTTACAGTACAAGTGTCAGAGTGCTCGGAAGAACTCCTGTGGCAACGATGACTGTGAAGTAGGTTTGGACATTCCCAATCCCCCTAAATCATTCAACATTCTGTTTTGACTGCTGTGATAATGCTCTGTAATGAATGCCTTTTTTCTCCTCAGGAGAGTTTGCGCAACACAGATTTTAGCACAACATTGACAGTGTTTGGACTGAAGCCAAGATCAGGTAATCCACAACTTCATGTTTCTTGATTGTTACTGTCTTCATCTTCTTTTTTTCTCTGTGTTTTTCCTTCTTACTTGTTCAGGTATCTCAAGTTTATAAATAGATCTTGTCTGATCTTTACGACCTGTCAATGTCATACTTATTTACTGGTGTAAGAAAAAATGTGTTCTATTTTTTTTTTTTGCCTATGAATAACTTCTTGAGTTTAGGTTGCAGTAGAGAGCAATGAGAATTCCTGGCAATCAAATGTAAAAGGGGTGTCGACATGTGAATATTGGCGTGTCTGAGCACTGCAGAACAAAGAGCTATTATTTATGTCAAGCCTTAACATTTTTCAAAATGAAAGCTTGGTTTGCACCTACAACCAACCACCCGAGAGCCAAACATCGTTTCTCTGGAAGTGGTGACTGTTTTCCGTGGAAATGTTTTGTTCTGTTCCAGAGTCGGTCTATTGAAATTAATTAGAGGGAAACCTGCTGTGTTAACCAGTCCATCACAAGACTTAACATTCACTGAGCCTCTCATTTAGTCAGAATTCAAACACAGAGGAGCTGTCAATGATCATTTCAGAAAAGTTGGCATGGAACTGGTTCCTAGAGCTGTTTTTATTTAGTTTGGCTAAAATACGAAGTACCCCCTGCCCCAATGTGAGGTTAAAAAATTTGGGCCATCCATTCATCACATTGAGACTGGACTGCCGAAGGGATGTTGGCTGGATAGCCAAACACCTCCATTAAAATCTATTAGCTGATCCTAAATTTTCTCTACAAGAGATGTTGCATTTCTCCTGTAAGATTTATTAGGATTTCAAATATTACTGATGATGTAAGCTCTTACTATTGCATTCTACCTAACAGTAACTCTTTGTTCGCTCCTCATGCTTGTGGTAATGAGAGTGTTTCATTTTTTTTTATTTTTTTTTTAACCATGTCCTGTTCAGCATTATGGCAGCCTTGCTTGGCCAAGGGGGGCTTTGTTGGTGAGAAGCCCCCCCCTTGATTACCCAAAACTGCTTTATTTATTCATTTTCGTTACAAACTTTACATGCGTCCACTAACACCGAACCTGACAGAGGGACAGGGAAGAAAGAAGAGAGGTGGAAAGGAGAGAGATCCTTTAGACAGAAAGAGAAAGAAATAAAGAAAGACAACAAAACCATACGACCAGCTGTACAAAAAGAAACAGTTTCTTGTGGGCAATCCGGGTGGAGAACCTATAGGAGCTCCTGCAAATGGAGACATGGAAGACAAAAGAACAAACAATCAACAGAAGCAACATCACTGGTAGAAGGGACATTATTGAGACACAGTAATAATAATAATAATAATTATCATTATTGAGGGTGCCCCTAGACCCGGTCCCCCTGCAGCCACCCGGGTGCAGATCCCAGGAAGACGACCACAGAAACAACCAGCCACCAACCCAGAAGGCAACCAGGGAAGCCCCCCAGAAGAGCCCCCCACCAGCATCCGAAGGGGCCAGGCACCCCAGACAGCCAGATGCAGCTGGCCAGCAAGACCCCCAATGCCACTGACCCAGTCCCCCGGGGGGACTCACTCATTTAAGTCTACCTAACAGTAGCTCTTTGTTCGCGCCTCACTCTTGCGGTAATCAGAGTGTTTCAAACTAAAGTGGGTGGATAAGCTTTCACTTTTCCTCTTCTGGATAACTGACTCACTGTCTGTAGGGGGATTATATTACTTTGTCAATTGTGCTTTTTAATTTACTTCCTTGTCTTACTTGGTAAAGCTGCACGGCTATTTGACAGCTGCTATATATATAAAGTCTCGGTTCGATTTTCGAGAGGCGAAAAAAGTGTCAAATTTTTGGGTACTCCCCCCAGACACAGATATTCCAAAGAATTCTTGCTTGACATACAAAGAAAAGCAAGAAAGTATACGCTATCAGGCAGAAAAAACACAGGCTTCACATGCCCTGAAGTTGACCTGAGATGATACAACTACTGCTTCAAGGAACTTTGGTTTGGTTCTTATAATTCCCATTGTTTAATTTGGAACTCAGAGCATTGCTCTATTTGTATATTTTCAGCTTTTGCAAAAGGAAACCGTCAGGAGTATAGCCCAACAGACCCCAGTTTCACGATGAGGAGGAAGATGGAACACTTGAGAGAGGAAATGGAGCAGATTGGATTATTACGGCAGGTCAGATGCCTAATGGCTTTGTTTACTCATTTGCGTTTTGGGGTGTGAGTCATCAAGCACAGACTCCTGGATCCTGCTTTTGTTCCAGTGTTTTCTCTACAGTTCGTGATGACCCAGGGTCAAAATGACAAATATGTAGACTATTGTGTTTATTCTGGCTGATTGTTCCCACTTGTCAACACAGCAATAATTGCAGCCCCTCCACAGAGTTTCCACAGAGTTGATTCATACTCTAGTAAACTTATTCAGTCTTATCGAAAGATTCAGCTGCTCGTTGATCTTGAGCCTTCAGAGTGCCGGAACATAATTATTTCAAACAGGGTACCTTTTCATTGAGAAGTACCAAACGTCTGTATGCATAGTCACACAGATGATTAGTTAAACTAATAAATAAATAAATAATGGAGTCATACTGAATAGCATTTACTGTCGTAAAACAGGTTAGATGGCTTCCCTTCGTTCATTCTAAAGTGGATGTATCTAGTAAACCTCCAAAGAAAGGCATCAAGCAGGCATCCTAATGAGATGTCCAGACCACCTTTTTGCGCTGTGTCAACTCAA
Source organism: Menidia beryllina (assembly GCA_013363375.1). Taxonomy (NCBI): domain Eukaryota; kingdom Metazoa; phylum Chordata; class Actinopteri; order Atheriniformes; family Atherinopsidae; genus Menidia; species Menidia beryllina. The sequence goes on from JABUIW010000024.1 coordinate 5,846,686, forward strand.
ACAATGAATAAATGCAGGTTTATTCTAAAAAAAACTCCAAACTCATTTCAAAGTGAGCTGTATAACATCATATCACTAAGATGCTTACTCTTTTGACTGAATTTAAACATCATTATTTTACTGACATTTCCTCCAGCACTGTCTTGTCCTCACCTGCAAACTGTAAGTTCTTGGAAATAATCATTCCATCAACAATATTCCGTTTATTTAGAAGGGTAAATACTGGTCAGTAACGCTCAGTTGCATGTATCGTCATGTTTATGAAAAGCTACCTGTTTCCCATGAGTTGTACCTAAGGCTATCAAGAAATAGACATTTTGAACAGGTAATAGGAGATGACAACTGATAAGGCATGGGTGGATTCCTAGGTAGAAGAAATGTGATAGTGTTAATTCCACATGGCAAAAAAAGAGAATAAAGCCTTCGTTATGTTTACTCCACAACATCATAAATCAAAGAGAATTGCCAACATTCCTGATTGTTAGATAATGTGTTGTTCACCATTTCTCATGACACAGTTACTAGATTCAATGTAATCATATTGAATTTTAGGTTGGAAAAAAAAAGTTTGACTGTTTCCCGTTTCCATTTTACTGAGGTTTTTCAGTCTCAATGCAATTATTGTCACAACTGGTGAGAAATGCCTCTTTACTTGTCTCCAAGTATAGAGTTCTGAACTGGAAACACTGAGTCCTATTAACAGTAGAGGTGGGGTCAAATTTTAGTCATAGCCCCAAGCTGTGGTTAGCGGTTATCCAACTTGAACATTTATTAAAAGTTCAATGATTGCCATTTTCTTTCTATTTTGTCAGTGAGAGCTTGAAAAGAAACATATCCATGAATTGTTCCATTGTATCTATGCAAGTATTGAGCCGTGGGAAAGTATGCAGAACCTTTTTCAACTTTTTTGGCTTCATTACAAAAGAGGATTAAAATGAGTTGTAGGTGGATTAAAAACTTCAAAATTCTGAATATCCCCCAAAAAACTACAGTTATTCAGTATTCCACACATTGCCTTTTTAATCTTTAGCTATCCATCATTTGGTGGTGCCATTGTCTTCATAAGTCCCAGATTTAGCTCGGTTAAAACCTACTTGTGTGACAAGGGGCCACACTGTGGTTGTCATGGTTTCAAAGCAAAGTCAGAGTCTCGACTCACCTCAGTGTGGAGGAGGGAGGCTTTCCAGCTTCAGATTCTCTGTGGGTACTAGGGCCTTACCAAACTTACATTCAACTAAACCTTTTTGACAAAAAAGGCAATGACACCTGCTGAGCAAACCTTAACACCTTCTACTATGCCGAGTGCATGTTTTTTGGAGATTGTTGATGTCAACCTGTTCCATAATTCCAGAGAAGTAAACCGTAAACCATCAATGTTTCAATAAACAAATGTTGTGTGGAGCACGCAACATTTGGTAAGAACACAGAGAACCCCTAACAACACATGAAAACAGATGCTGAAAAGATCATGCTCTTTCAAAGTCATCCATCCAAAATCACCCCACTCAGGAGAAAATTGTGTGTTCAGCCAGACTTCATGTGAAATAAGTACCTGCCAAGGAGCTGAACAAATAAACTAATAAAAAACACTAACACATATAAATAGAAGAAGAAGTCATAAAATAACAACTCAGAATGCTGCTTACACCCTCACTGCTTCAGACCTGTTCATTAAAATGATTGGAAAGCCACGGAGCCTGTTTCTGAAAACAGGAAAAGCACAATCGGCTGGTTTGAATTTAGTGTAGCCACACACAAAATCTTTTTAACTACGATGAAAGAGGTGCTATCAGATAAGCTGAGATCTACCCATCAAAGCACACAGCCTCTGGTCTGTGTGGTGGAGGTGTGTGGATTGTGAGAGATTCTGAACACAATCTGTGTTTCAGTGATAGCTATATAAAAGTATAAAAATCCACCTTTTAATTTTTTTTTTAATGTCCGTGGATCATTTTTTCTATGTTTACAGAACATTGAGTCCAGACTGAAGGTGCTGCTTCCAGACGATGTCGGAGCCGCTCTGATGGACGGGGTGGTCCTTTGCCATTTAGCCAATCACATTTGTCCTCGTTCTGTTGGCAGTATCCACATACCCTCGCCTGCAGTGGTGAGTAGGGCAAATATTCAAATACCGTTATTTAGTTTTTCATTTGAATTGACAAAGACACTCATTGGATCAAGTACCCGCTGGATCTAGGATTTGTGTCGTAACTGGTGTGATCTAATCAACCGAGTTGATGTAACCATGGATACACCCAATCTGTCTACTTAGTCATTTCCGATTAAGTTAAAGATGTTCTTTCTAAACTTGCTTAAAAAATGCGGGAGGGGCTGGTGACATTCAAAAGGGTGGAAAGAAGCTTAATTTGAAGCCTTTTGTAGGCTGCACTCTTGTCTAATTTTAATTTGTACCTTTTGCAGATATTGGACAAAAAAATATTTAATTTCTACCAAACTGTGTTTGAGTCATAAACAAAGAAGATATAGGATCACCTTTTTTTATTTCTTTAAAACATATTTTACACATATTAATGATTACAAGTATCCTGTTTCCACCATGAGATTTAAAACATTACATTTTCACTTTTCCTTCTCCTGTGGATTGAAATAACTGACATCTATAACTGTTGTGACTTCAGCCAAAGCTCAGCATGGCAAAGTGTCGCAGGAATGTTGAGAACTTCTTGGATGCCTGTAAGAAGCTTGGCGTTCCACAGGTAATAGATTTTTCTAGCCGGGTTTTCACATTTTAATGTAGTTTCCGTTTTCGTGTTATTTTAAAAGTGTTAAGTTACTGAAATACCTTTAAAAATCAGCTATGAACTTATGTACGGTCAGTACCTAAAAACATACAATAATCCTTGACGTCAGAACATTGCATACCGTGTCATGTTTTTATTGCTCTCGTGTGTAGGTGTGTATGTCTGAACTTCTTTCTGAAGAAGGTTTCTTCTTATAGCTATAAGGAATGAAAAAACAAAAACAACACTGCATTATTCAAGCAAAATCTGCCTGTAGTATAGTTATTTAACAGATAAATCCTTGCGGAAAGCCCTGCCTGTCTGTATTGTTGAAAGAAACTGATGATCAACATGTCTGTGAACTCAGGACAAGCTTTGTCTGCCGCACCACATTCTGGAGGAGCGGGGTCTGGTGAAGGTGGGTGTAACCGTCCAGGCTCTGCTGGACCTGCCCACATCAAAGTCCACGCATCTTGCTTCCGTTTGATACAAGCCTGAATGCTGCGTCGGACCTGTTTTTTCTTCCAAGCCCAGAGCATCATATCACTGTCTGGGACCAGAGACCCCCACTCCAGGGTGAGGACCCGGTGGCTCTGGGCTTTTTGGGGAATCTGCTGTTCCAGTTGACTGAAACAGGAGACGGTGTGACGTTTCCTTTTATGATGTCAGCAAGCAGCAAAGCAACGTGCACCGCATTTTGACTTTCCTGTTCTGCTCTGCTGGGGTCTTCATACGTGCGTGGGGATTTACAATGTGACTGAGCATACTGCTGCACAGTTAAGACTTGCTGACACTTGAAAATGACAGTGTCTTAGTAAGAAAAAAACATCTTCTCCGAGCTGTAAGTGATGATCTGTTAGGTCTAGCACTATTTTCATAATGGCGCTGCACACAGTTGGTGAGGCGCTAACTGGCACATAACTCACTATTTCATGTAGGAGGACTAGGCTGCTTGAGGGAAAAATTTCATCCTTTTTTGTGTCAGTCAAGTTTTATAGTTTTCTTAACTACCTAAGTTTTCTTCAGGTTCTTAATTTTCTTTACGGCTGCCAAGCCTGAATGAAGGGCAGATTTATCCCATTTGCATCTGAAGGCAAATGCAAGGTAGCATCTGTTTTTAGTGCAGTCTCTTAGAAATTCTGCCAAATTTGCTGAAATTCTGGAGTGTTTGCTGTGTCTTTATAATCCTGTACAAATCACAAGCAACTCTGTGTTGTTGGGTTTTCTCTTGCAAACCTGCACACATCTTGGAAAGTGACATTTGATCATTTCGGTAAGATCTTCATAGCCCTTTCTAAATGTACAACATCCTGTTTTGTATCCAATGTGAAGACAGGATTTTTCTTTGTTTTGTAGAACCAAAGTTTAGACATGCTAGCACTGCATATGCTTTGGGGAGGGTGGGTCTGAGGAGTGTGCTTTTGGATCAGAAAAGTGTTCATTGCCACTCGGAGACAATCACTTCTGTTAAGGTAGCACACTCTGCATAGTTAGACTGACCAGCAAAACCTGCTGCATATTCTTTGGATACTCTTTTGGCTTATTTCAGGGAAATATTACTCGGTATGTTTTATATGTGGCTGTATCGTTCTTTTATTTGCCCTACCTTTTCAGATGCAGCAAATCATGCAGCTGTCATGTCTGTTTTCTCGGTACTCCCCCCCGACAGCACTGCCGGCAGGTAACTGATGACTGAAAGTGGCTGGACTATTCAGGTGGACTGGAGCTTAGAATTCAGCAGCTACGTGAACAATTTTTCAGTCAAGCTTGCAAAAAAAACCAAAAGAACGACAATTACAGTTAGAAGCTGCTAATGACATAGTTAGGCAGTTGTAATTTTAGATCACTTCACCTCTGCAGAAGGAATAAATCTTCAGTCAAACAGACCTATGCATTAATTGCAGGTTAGTTTAATGACTTTATAGACCACAATATCATGAAGGAATTTCTAGACAGTGTGAAACTGCCTGCAGACAAACTGAAGAGAAACTCGGGTTCTGCTTGACTGATCTGTCGGTAGCAACGAAAACTGTTGCTATGTTCAGGTGAAAACCATGTGTGGATAAACTGTAGAATGTCTTCTTGCTGTCAGGAAGGCCTTACACGCATCTGCGAGAAAAATATGCCTCCCTCGCGATCTGGATTTACTTATCTAGTTATAAAATTTGAAATATGCAAAAGCTCTGTTTTTTGATTAGTTCAAGCATTTGAAAACATCCAAGGATGTCAGGATGTTGTTCCATTTCAGCACCTTGAAAACCAACATTTGCAGCATTGTTACATCTGCAACATGATGCGTGCCTTAAAGGAGGGGTATATTTTCTTTTTTTTTCCAAAAAAGTTGAATGAATTCCCAGTTCCCTTTTTATTTTCTATCTACAAATGAAGTTTAAGTTATTCACTCCAGTTTACAAGGTGCTTAAGACTTTTAACACGTGGTGCCTCTCTCATTAAGCAGAGATGCAGCTTCAATTTGCTACCAACAAAGATTAGCGGTTGCTGTAACATGAAGTGATGGTTTTGCATTTGAGGCATATTTTGTGTGTCAGTACCATGTAATTATATCTTCTCATGTCATTTTGCGGGTCAGGCTGATCATTAAAAGGTAAATGTTCCGAGTAAAAGAGCAGAAGGAAGGGTGTCGATGCACGCAACTGCCCAGAGTGAAATGAAGCAAACGCTTGATGATAAAATTGACTTTCGGGTGTTTTGTTTTTCCCCATTTGGTTGACATCTGGCCAGTCCCAAAAATGAAAAAGACAATATCCGTTCAGAAATTTGTATTTGAGATTGGGAAAAACATGCCAAATCTAGGTGTTTCTGGTATCATTCAGCTGTTGATGAAGCCAAGCCTCACCTTACCCTCTGTCAAGTGTTTTCTACAACATCAATGCATTTCTGAGGAGAGATGCCACTGAGATTGAGCAAAATGAAAATTAGTTTATCTGACCTTGGGTATTGAACACGCACAGAGTCTCAGGTCAAACCTTTTGCTTTAGCAGAAAGTCCCTAAGAATTTCTACAACATCTGTTATCTCCTTGCTTGATGTTTGACTTTATGCATCTGCTCAAATGCAAAAGATATGCATTTTTCCAGAGTAAGAGCAGATTATAGACCACTCCTGTCAGAAATAAAAAATCAGATGAAATGGAACCATACATTTTTCTGATGAAATATTAACTGTGTACCAACATGTAATTGCAAACCTTGCAGGAAGAGAAAAAAACAGTTTTTCCATTAATGGGAGCTGAACTGGCTGGAAGGACTGAGGTGCATTCATGTTCCAAACAAAGAATCCCTTTTGTATAAGAAAAATACTGTATCTGTCTCTGAAGGGTGAGGGATTGCACAGACTCTTTCTCACAAGTGAGACATTTCTCATAAAGTTTTTAATTCACCGTGCATATCAGAGTTCAATCAAGTAAAAGCTTCAATACATGTTTGCAAAGTGTTTTTTTTGCTGATTTTTGCCTGCATGTGACACATTGCATGTGTGGATACCCACAACTTGTTGCTTTGATGTTTGTGTGACACCACCTGTCTGGTATAGTTGCTCGGTTTCCATCATTTTTCTTTTTTTTGGCAAACTGTAATCACAAAACAAGAAAGCAAAACAACCCTGACCTCTGTAATCTGAATATTTTGCCAATGTTTTGGCCATATTTTGCTAAAAAGAACAACTTTGAATCTAAAAAAAAGATTGCTTTCTGTAATGTAAAAGCTTTGTAATGTAAAACCTACTCTTTCCCATTCCTTTACATCACACACTTACAGGCTAATCTGTGCGATCAAGGGATAAAAATCATTAAAAGGAACGTTCACTTTAAGACACCACAACCTGAGGTAGACCGCACAAATATTTTTCTGCTTAGAGCAATAAGCAGATAGACTTTATTTCCCCGGAAGCCTATCAGTAAAGGTTTGCGTCATCTCTGTGGCCTCCTTATTATTGGTCTTATTCATTCGTACCTTAAGTTCAAACAAGAACTATAAAACCTGAGAAATTAACGTCTTTATGGTTAAGCTGGTCCCTTTGCCTTCCTGTTCAACAATATTTAAATAATAACTGTAATGTTTACTCATGCTGACGCTACATCGGAATTCCTTGTAAAAATGAGTCACACCAAACGGAGAGAGCTGTTTTGGCTGAATGGAAGAGAAGGGATCGCACAGAATAAAGAGGGGCCCTCTCATGAATATCTTTCAACATTTATCGACATTGTGTTTCATTTCAGGATAATTTTATCTTTGTTTGGTTCATCTGTTGATCTTATGTTACCTGTTCTGGCTTTGTATCTTTTAAATAATTTCTCAAGATATCATCTCATGCAGAGAAAATCTGTGAAACAGTGAGTCATGTCTGATTACTACACTGCCAAGTCAATTCAGCAAGCTGGTGTACATAATATTTTGTATTTTAAAACTAGTCTTATGCATGCAAGACGACAGAATGAGTAATGCTGAACCTCTGTACATAGAGTCTGTATAAAGTTCAAGGTTTTCTTAAAAAAAAGCAGACATTAAGCGTGAAAAATAAAGTCAAACTCTTTGCAGCTTTTGGGTGTCGTTGTCTTCATTTACTGATGATTTACAGAGGATTGTTTTAAGTGCTTAGAATGGGTTTAATGTGTATTGAGATGGAAGCCAGACGCAGAAATCAGAATTATGGTTCAGAGCTTATATTTTTGCTTTGGAACACATGCTCAAAAGAAGATTATTTAGTGCCTAAATGTCTCTTGTTCTCCTCCCACTTGTCAGCCTCAGGGTCTCCCTTGACGTCTTCATTTGTGAATTGCTTCAACACAGCTAGGATGGAAGATACATCTTACTGTTGGAGAGTTTGTCTGGTTGTTCTATGATGAAAGTCCTGTTCATGGTGATCAGGTTGTGCTTCCTCTATTCCACTAAGCTAACAAAGGAGGTCTGGCCACCTCTGAAACGGACGAGCTGAAATGAAGGTCCAGTGGGATGATCATACTCACAGATTTTCTTCCCTGTTAAACTTTGAAATTACATGAAGCATTAAAGACAATTTCTCTTTAATGACACATGAGACTCCTTGGCCTATACAGGCATATTTGCACAAGAATCTCTTCTTTTTATCAGTTAAACTGTGTTCATGCCTCAATTGTCTATTTTTTCATTCATTTTATCTGTATACCGTCTTCTGTTAACTTTAAGTTGCTTATTTTTAAAAAGGGAAGAATTCAATGTGTTGTTCCAATATTTTCATTTTTGAAGACATGGTCTCTGCAAATGTGTGCCACTCCTAGTTCCTGTAGCTCTTCCCAGGAAGATAATATGATAATATGATATGATATGCCTGTTTTTCCCAGTTTGCTATGCTTTAGTATGAGCAAAAGCAGAGCTTTATTTTTCAACACGGTCTGGACACTCTTTAGACAGTTCTCCAGATATCATAGAAGTTCCTTTTGGATTTAGGCAGCTTTTTGTGACGTCCTCATACAGACCCCAGTTTCCTTCAGTAATGTTTTGATCAGTGGTTTGGGGAGAATTAATCTCTCATAAAACGTACTGCTACGGCTTCCCCGATCAGCTCTTGGGCCTTTTGTCCATGTTCCCTGTACTTAAAAATGATTCATCGTCAGCCGTCCTTCCAGAGAGACAACTGTTGATCATAACTCAGCCAACAGTAAATTGGCTTGAGTGACAGGCCTTGAAAAATATCTTCAATCATGTTTCAGGTATTTCATGGACCTGTTTCTGTAGTGCTTCACTATCAGATATGGTATATTTCCTGCAGACAGTTTTTTGGCAAGGCAAAATGCCGTGCGTGTGTCAAATCCAAACAGGGTATGGCTTATCTGAAAATGGTGAGGTACATGGAATAAAAATGTGTGAAATAGCAGCTTTGACGGGAACTTCAGAAAGCAAAGACAGCTATCACTCAATACCACTATAAATAATACAAGAAAGTCAAAAACCGTTGAGACATTACACGCAGGAGTGGATAAAGACTTGATTAAAGTGATTTTTTGGCAAAGGTTCAACAGGTTAGATCTTATCTGTTACGCTAAGCTTCTTCCTTGGTTCTGGTAAAATGACAATGAAAGATATGTATTCAGCACAAAGTGAAGCCTATGTGGGTGATTTGCCAGATCTTCTGATAGAGCTTTCCTAGTTAAATGTCACAAAGATGACACACCAAAAAATAAAGCAAGATGCGCTTTGATTTGTTTGGTTTCATCTGTGTTTTATCTTAAGTTCCATGTTCACTTGCTATTTCAACCAAACTTGTGATGTACAGGTCGGCAAATTTCATGGCCGCTCATGTCAAATCAGTCACTGTTTAAAAAAAAATCATAATCATGATGCAAAACTCAATATTTCAAATGCAACGGTCTTTATTTGAACTTGAGGGTAACTGACAAAATAGATGCTGTAACGGAATGTATGACTTCATGAAAATATTATCACTGATGCATGGCACAGCTTAACTACAGAAGGATTTTTTGGCACTGCTTATTGAAGGGTGTAGAAATGGTAAAAGATTTACGATAGCATAGCGACGTGAAACCAGTTCAATTGACAGTCATATCTCTTATTTGGCACACAACGCTTACACTGGGACATGATTAGTTCGCATAACATAAAGTTTTCTGTGGAAGGAGACAGTTAATATGGAGTTAAAGGCTAACGCGTTTATTAAAAAGAAAAAAACGAACTTGCCGCTGAATAGAATGCTCTGTGTGGTGATTTCATGGTGTGCTCAGTTCCCCCTCATGTTCACTCTTGACACTTCAGTTCTCGGATGAACTTATTTTCCTGTGACTTGCTGTCCAAAGAAAATACTACATACTTTATCTTTTCTGTACAGGCTTAGTTAATGATTTTCTCCACAGGCCTACCACTATTGTGACAGCCCTTTAGCCAGTGTTCAATTTGGCACATAGCGGTTGTGATTCAGCACAATAAACAATAAAAGCCCCAGTACAAAATTCCGGGAAGCATCTGTGTAAGAAACACTTAACACAGAAAGGTTTTTTTTAGTGTAAGCTGACAAAGACCTGCGAGGAATTCTAAGAACCAGTGTAATTACTGAGTTAAACGACAGGTCACATTTCAAGGCCATGACACAAAACTGACACAGACACAATTGTCTATGGGGTGATTAGAGCAGAATTTGGCACAAATTATAGTCATTGGCTCTTAACGTCAATGATTCACACACTCCTGCTAATGGTGACAGACCTATTGTTTGCTTGCCAGCTGTTAAGAAGATGAAATGTTAGTCCTTGGACTTCAACATGCCCTGATCCAGTATGAGTCTTACCACCAGCGATTTGTTACACTTCCCAACATCTCCACTCTGCTTATGACTCCGGCGCTGTGGAATGTTTCTGCACTTTAAAGCGGATCTGGTCTGTATTTGTTGAGTCCAATTAGTTTGTTTTACCAAGAATTATGCCAACACTTCGTACCAGACACAACTCGCCCCAGCAGGGGGTGCAAAGGGAACAGGTCACTGTGGACTCCAGCTGCTCGCTCAGCCACCCCAGACTATCCTGTTACCTGTCTGGGGCTGCTGGCTGTCAGGACACACTCGAGTGGATCCTCCACTGAATGCAGAGGCAGGGTTTGTAAATTAGCTTTTGTGTTTACATCTGCTTCTCCTGTCAGTCCCCCCCTCCCACCTGATCATTGTCCTTCACCATCTCATGTTCTTCTCTTAACCAACCTGGAGTAAATTCTTCTTTAAAATGTTCTTCACTGTTAATTCTCCTGTACTCTTGTAAGTCACTTTGGACAAATGCATATACGTAAATGTTTTTGTGCAGTGGTCAATGTTGTGCTGTTTTATGCCTGTTTTACATATTACTTTCAGTGTAGACACAACTGTCCATCCAGCCAAACCCTTATTAACTGGCCAGTCCTGTGTCCTAAGTGTCCTAAGTATTGGCTAGTAAAATTGATCATTGTGTAAAGTATGAATGGAGCATTTTTAGTTGATCTGAGATCACCTTTATTGATTTTGTAACATTTAATGGAAAAACGGTACGGCTTCAGATAATCTGAATAAACTCGGCGATGCTGCACCAAGCCAGAGTAAGACACAGAAAGATGCTGAATGTCAGCATCTGCTGGATTTCCATCTCAGTCCAGAACTTGGGATGTGTGGTGCACGATATTGAAGGAGACGGGCAGCAGAAATGAGACTTTAAAAGTATGACCCCATGGTGAAAAATTAAGCAAGAAGAAAATCTGTGATGTCAAAATGAAGTCTGGAATTGTGTGTGTGAAACAAGGGAGTGGAAATGACAAAGTTCAACGGTAAATACGTGATGAAATCGAATCATCCCCCCCCTTCTTCTTTCCGTTTCTTAGGGGTTTGCCTATGGCTTGGCGTATTCGGTGGAAATCGTCGCTCCTACGAACGTGTTTGGACATGAGTTTAGTGCCGCTCAGTTTCCCAGCCATCCCCAAATGAAAAACAGGATGCAAAATATAAAAGATATAGCAAGAACTAATTCAACAAAAATAAAAGACCTCAATTTCCTCACAGATTTGACATATCTATTCATGCTAAAGTGAGCTCTATACAATGACTTTTGATTGAGGTTAATGATAATCTATAAGGGTAAGTCGGGGTAAGTCTCAAAATATGAGAAAATGGTGATAAATACTAATGTTTTGCGTTGAGTCACCGGGAGTGACTCCACCCACCCGCCTTTTATATTGCCTCGCCCCAACGAAGAGGACCAGAAAATCAAATCTTCACTCTGTTCAGCAGCACAGCGACTCATAACCTGTCTGTGAACCTGGGAGGGACGCTCGGACTCACCGGGAACTGTAATTATATTTTCCTTTAGTATAGTAATAGTTTGTATCTTCTCGTGAGCGTAAAACGACACAGCTCTCTTTTCCAACTGCACACATCTTCATAATTTTTGTCATTTTAATACATAAATATACATATTTATTATACAAATAATTTTATACCTTTTATATTTCTGCTTCTAGCAACAGATGGCGAAACCCCAGACGTTTAGGTCTTGCATATGGATACTGCTTTTCATAACCTGGAGGGAGACTTTGCTTTGCAATGGACTGGAAGGTGAGAGTCCTGTAGTTACATAACTTTCAGATTTGCATTTCTGAACGTGTCCACACCTAGGTGATCATAAATATTAGTAGATATAAACTGGAAAAAGGAGCCATTCAAATGATTGCAGAATGCGTAAAATATATATATTTGTTCAATTTCTGCAGCACAGATACGAAGAAGGCGCAAAGTATTTACTGGACCTTTATAATTGCCCTCTTGTCATGCAGTGCTTCCCCCTAAGGACATTTCAGTTTTCGACCATGGTCGTCTTGGATTTCTTGAGATTACCTGGAGCACTGCAAGGAGTTCCATCAACATGACAAATTGCTCAGTTATGTATCATCTGGAGTACTACAACACCTACAGAGACAGATGGGATGTAAGTCTTGACTATTTCATCTGCATTTTAGATAGATGTCCTATACCTGCTGCACAAAATAAACTAATAAGAGTAATAATAATGCATGCACATGAATTTAATAGATCATGCATATGGTATGATAACCAACATCAAAACACCATTGTGAGCCAATTCTGTAGATGTAGCTTTAAAATTATGCAAGGAAAAGTAAAGAATTTCACTAAAACACCCTGTTTGGATATTAATATTTTGTAAGTTGCTGATAATGTTTCTTAATGTCTTGATAACTAGCTCTTCAAATTTGATAAAGGAATTGATCAAATGTAAATAATTAATATATCATGTAGAAGTAATACAGCATTGCTTTGTTTTAGTGTAGAAAAATAAATCTTTTAGTTTGAAAGAATACATTGTATAGAAACCAAAATAGCTGAAAATCTTAGAAGCAGGTGGACAAAGTGTCTTATGAGCCTATTTGGTTCCAGAACCATTTTTTTCCCCCATAACAACGGTTACAGGTGCAGTGACACAATGATGGTGTCTGTTGTAAAAAGTTCAATAGTGATTCTTTTATTTCACCAGTCAGTCTTCTACAGTCCAACCAGTTTTTAAAAAAACAATTGTGAATGCCAAAAATCAAAATCAAATCAGGAAGCTTAAAGGTTAAAATAACCAAATGACTGTTTATTGTTCGACATACCCAAAAAACAGAACGTTAAGGCATATATCAACACTTTTAAGACTTTCTCCTCTTGGAGGGTAAACACCCCTGTCTGACGACACGTCAGTTGGAGTAAAATGCTTTAGGTGTAACTTTCATGTTTAACATGTTTCTCTGTTTGCCAGGCTGTCAGGACGGTTGCCAGGAGTTACAGTGCTCAGTTTAATCTGATGGAAGATATTAAAGTCAGAGTCTACACCTTGCTGAATGGGCCCTGCACCAACAACACAATGATCAAAAGCAAAACCTATACTGAGATGATTCAGGTACCTCCCGGTACAGGTCAGTTAGCTCAGCTGCTTACAGATTTGTGGTAAAAAAAATTTTTTTTTAAAGCATACAGTAAATGAAGGATTATCTAAACTGATGTGAAACATGTATGAACGTCCACAAATTCCTTTTTTTTCACCTGCGTATAGGAATTCAGGACACTGGAGTCCAGAATCTTAATTGCTTGTTTTATAACATGGAGCATATGTTGTGCGAATGGAAAAGAAGCAAGAAGACACCAGCCACCTCACAGCTACATCTTTATTTCTGGTATGTCACATTAAGACAAGTTCTCTATTGTACAAGCACGTTCCTCTGTTTGACCCACTGTTCTCAGCCAAAGTGTCATACAACTCCTCATATACCAAAGATATCAAGGTTAGCTTTTCTGTGATTCATTTGAATGCAAAAGTCATGGAGTAAACGAGAAAATCTTTTACATCAGAGCTCTTTGAACCATTTGAAGAGGCATCACACTTATACATCAATTGTTCTTACAGCTCTTTTGCTTGTCTTGTCAGTCAGAAGCTGTGATTTATTGCATGAAGTATTTGATTGTCTTCAAATACCTTTAACACCTAAAACTATTTGGCAGGTGTTGTTGACAAAATAGTGTGTCTTTATGGCAGATGTCATCTAGATGTGTGCTGAATTACGATAGGATTAAATAACATAAGTTAAGATATATTCGATTGATCCCATGGGGGGAATTCAGTGATGACATAATTTATGAGCTTTCATTTTCAGAGGAATGATGTGAAACATTTTCTCTACAGGCATAAAAATTTGGAGCATGCAGTGGAATGTCCAAAATACATTATGTCGGGTGGAGTCAGGAGTGGCTGCAACCTGACAGAAAACCCTCTCCCTTTATTTAAAGACATCAACTTCTGTGTAAATGGCTCCTCCCATGAAGGGGACCTGAGGCCAGCATGCATCACGGTGCAGATGCAGAACCACGGTGTGTATTACAGCATTAAAACTGCCTGCATAGGGAGGCCCTGCCCTGGTTTTGTCTCTCTGTTTATACTGTTACTTGCTCAGCCCTGGCACCACCGTTATCTATCCCTTTGTCCTGTGGCGTTCTCCATTTTTTTCCTTGTCTTTGGATTGTGTTTCCAGTGAAGGCTGCAGCCACACAGAATCTGCATCTCCAGGCAGGTCCTGACAAGCAGCTGGAACTGTATTGGGAGGATCCTGTAGGGAAGGTTCCTGGACACTGCCTAGAATGGGAGGTGGAGCAAAGTCAGGAGGGAGCTGATGGAAAAATATCGTTGGTATGACTAAGCAGATATACACTTTTGTGTTAAGACCTGGTGTACAAGCTGACTCATACATACATACATTGAACATACATACTATACTTATGACTCAGTACGGTAAAACATACCAGTAACTGCAAAAAAACATCAAACATAATTTAGCAAAAACACAATTTCTTTTTCTAAACTAAATTTTAATTTACCCTTGAAATATCCTGTAAAAAAATGTCTATAATAAACAAGTCAACATGTTGACTATGCTGCCTAATGCCAGTTTAAAGCACTGGACTGTTTTGTGAGCGGTAATCTATTGATAAGTTTAATACTTATTTTCTTACCAACAGACACAGATTACTACCAAAGACACCAAACTAACCATCCCACCCAGCCCCAATACAAGGACAAACTGCTTCAGAGTTCGGTCCGAAATGATCAAGTACTGCGCAGATGAGGGTATCTGGAGTGACTGGAGCCCTCAAGCGTGCTACCCAGGTAGGGCTGCTTCCACACTCCACTCCTCTTGTCTTTGAATGCTGCTCGGCCCACAGGCAGAAAAGGTCTACCGAGTGGAGCAAAGAGTATCGAACCCTTCAACAGTAGACCAACGGTCTTATTTTTGTTCTTTGTGTTTCACGGCATTTTAAAAGTTTTCAGTACAAAACCACGCTGTTGGATTAAGTGTGTGTCGCTGAAATGTGCTTTTAAAAGTAATCCAGACAGCAGAACAGGATGCTCAAAACAGTCTGAAATATTCATCATATGACCTCAAAAAAGTTCTCCTCTGTGCCACTGTTAATTTTTAAATGAGCTGTGAGTTTCTCCAGTGTTTTGTGGACCATTTTCACATATTCTCTTGGCGACCTGTCCAGGCTGTACCCTGCCTCTCGCCGGTTGTCCGATGGGATAGGCACCAGCCAGCCACCCCCCCCCAACCCCGATCAGAATAAGCGGCACAGAAAATGGATGAATGGATGAATATTTTAAAGAAAAAAGAAAAATACAGTGGACAAAAAAAACTTTTTCCCGACAAAGGAAATCGGAAATTAAATTCCTATTTTTTTATTCTATAATTGCTGGTAAATTGATTGATGAATGGAATCAGTTCAAATAGTATTTCTAAGGGATGACACAAGTTCAAACCGAGCAGTGAAACCTCTTTTTTTGTTCAAAACCAAACCAAGTCATCATTTTTTGGGGGGATTTCCACCCGAAGACCATAATCATTCAATCGTAAGTTTCCAACCTTTTCTTCCTCATATGTCCACCTTTTTTATGATGTTAATCTCATTTTACCTGTAATTTGAGTGTATTTTATGGTAAAACTCAATGATGGTGTAGTTAAAGAAATCCACACGTTCAGATGTGAAAGTCCTTTAAATGCACAAAGGACAAGCAAGAAAAATGTATCTGTATCCAACGTTTTCCTCTTTCGTTGTCTTCAGACAGAGGTGCTGCCAGGGTGAAGAGGCTGAAGGATCATCTGCTTGTCCAGCAAAATGTAGACTCTTAACTGTAAAAAATGCAACATGTGACCTCTCATGATTTCTCTAAGTCTTTGCTAAAATTATACTTATCTCCTTTTGACATGTACTTGAACTTCAATGAAAGAACAGTCCCTTTATGATCATGAAATATTCACATCCATTTTGTTTTGTACATTTTGTTGTTTTGAAAGTTAAGGATACAAAATCTGTTTAAATGCAGCATGAACCACTAATATTAGTAAGTTCTGCTTAGTGAATGTGTTATAGGATTAAGTTGTGGCTTTGAAACACCGCTATTGAGTCAGACGAGTCCAATGATAAACATTCTTTGTAAAGATAAGATGCTGGCCTTAAGGGGCAACTGCAGAAACCTATGTACTAGACACAACTGTTTAACCACCATAACAGTATTAACTTCACCTTGTCAGTAACATGGCTATTTACTTGTGTTGTTTTATTGTGTCTTGACTTTTTTTTAAGAATGTAAAAGTGCTGGTTTATTTTTTTGAGCTGCATACAAAAAAAGCATTCCTGTTTTCATTCCTGCATTCTCGACTATCAGAGCTAATAATATAAGTGGAAGATACAAGAATGGGATTTATCAGATTAAATGTATGCACTAGCTTGCTCACTGATGCATAGAGAATCCTGTATCACTGAAACTGATTTGCATACTTTAAAATATGTTAACGTATTTCACTGTACAGTAAGATCTACAACTGTGTTTCTGAAATATACTCTAATCCAATCAAAAACAATACTTTAGTTGTAAACATTGGCGTTCATCTGACATTATGTTATGGTGTTGATCTCATTATGTTACCCTCAGGAATCTTAACCAGAGGGCTTTTAAGGCTTTACATGTGAGACACATTAAAACTCCGAATTCAAACCTTGTATAATAATTAAGACTGAAATTGAAAGGGCGAAGGTTTTCCAGACAAACTTTGAAATGGACGAGATTTTTAGCCAAACTTTCATCAACAAATGTAAAAACAAAACCATTCATAGACTGATTGAGCATACTGTTGAGGAGGTTCCCACCTGATGATGTGTTGGTCAGCACTGCTCATTGGTTTGAAAAGGGTTCAGAGTTTTGTTGAAATGAGAATATCCACTGAGCCTGGTCCATTTGTTTGCAGCCAAAGTTTCCTGTGTTTACTTCGAATTGTGGCGATTCGTTATCTTACTTGCAAGTAAACAATATCAGAAAAAAGAAAGCATTGCTCACTTGTTTGTTGTTTGATTAATATTAGTGGATGGCATCAGAAGGGGCTTTACATAGCAAGGTCAACATTCTGACCTAATTTTATCATGAGTGTTTTCATGAGCTTTACCGTTGGGTAGGTTAAGGTGGAACGATCAGCCTTCTTTAGATCCTAATTTTGAGTGGGGGCGGGTTTGTAAAAATATCAGAATCCACCTTAATTATGTCCATAGAACCTTTCTCCCCCCACGCAAACTACATGCTATGACATTTCTAAATGATTGGTCCTGCAGCCTCCGTTATGTGAATTGTATCCCGGTGACTGTCCCCGTCCTGCTAATGAATGATGTCTCTGGGTTGGGTCTGTCCAGGGCTGCCAGGGGCTTAATGCACAACTGCTACTTAGTTTCTTTCTTGTTTGTTTGTCGACTACTGTTTTGGTTGAAATTTTTAGTTAACTCTGCAGTTTTTGTGGCCCTAAGCAATTTTGCAGGCCAGAGGTTTTGTGTAATGTATTCTCATGATGGATGTTAATTTGAAACTGAGGGTGTGGTCTCGCTCCTGTGGGGAGCCGAGGGCGTGCACACCGGCGTGCTCCAACAAATATCTGCTGGTCTTGCCATATGCTGCTGAATCCAACAATTATTCTTTAATTTTATGTTTTATATATGTGTTATCTTGTATCTTTTTTAATCCATGAATAGTGAATTAGATTTTTAAAAAAGGAAAGGTTTTCATGATCGATTGTTGAATTCAGCTCAATTGTAGTTTATCTTTATATTCATTTCTTTCTCTTTTGACCCTCTGGATTTCCTTTCTGTGTCTTTCAGTATTGAACAAGATATTCACCACTCCTGAGCCAGGACAGGTCTTGGTACCTGTTGCCATTGCTATTGCCATTGTCTCCATGCTGGTGCTGTCTCTATGCGTGTGGTTGGCTGTCAGAATGTAAGATAGTTCACACTAATGTATTTGCATGAAATATACAATTAAATGTCAAGAGCCGACTGATTTCAAACTGCGCTCCTGTTGCAGGAAGATATCAAGTGGGGAGAAGAAGCTGTTCTCTCTGCTTTCAGCACTGTTCTCCAGGAATCACGCACACAGAGAAACCTGCGAGGGAAACCAAACGTGCCCTCACACAGTTATCTCACAGCATTAACCGTGGTTCTCCATGGTTGTTACTTTTTCCTGGGTACCTGTAGATTCTCAAGTGAGGCTAGAACCTGTTGCTCATACACTTACCCAGTATTTT
Organism: Menidia beryllina; assembly: GCA_013363375.1. Lineage (NCBI taxonomy): Eukaryota > Metazoa > Chordata > Actinopteri > Atheriniformes > Atherinopsidae > Menidia > Menidia beryllina. Next base: position 5,865,055 of record JABUIW010000024.1, read on the forward strand.
ATTCTACAAAAATATCTAACAACCAACTATAAGGCAAAAAAACTATTCCTGCTGTTATTTTAGCATTTACATTTCGACACGCTTGAATTTGCACTCTATCAAACGAGCCTGTAAATGGGAGCTGTTCTGATGAAAGGTCCTGCCCGTTTGGCTGAATGTTTACTTTGTGCCACAAGACTTGCATGCTGATATAGTCAGCACAAATAGAAATTTCATTCTATTTGATTTTTATTATTTTTTTTTTTTACTGCTGATTATCCTCATGGGATTTTTAAAAACTGTCTTACCCTCAGCCAGATCTCTTGCCAGATGTTACAGTATAGATGTTTTATTGTGTCTGATATGTTCGATATAGTACGTGTTTGTTCTGTTTTTTATGATTTCACTCTGTGCCACAGTTTTTGCCAGACATTTCAGAGAGTGGAAATATAGTTGACATCATTATATATGTTTTGTATGTATATACAAATGAGAATTGCCACGCAGAATTTGTACGAGGTACGAATTAAAACATTTCTATCAACGATTGACTAAATCATCCATGCGAGTGTTTTGTTTTTCATTGTATGTGTGTCAGTGACAAACAAGATGCTTGGTGCCTTGAATTCTCTTTGGATTGAATAAAGTGACTGCTCTTATACTGCCTTTCACGGAGATAATGCAATATAGAAATATAATTTGGGGTGTTCTAAGGGTTTTTTAAAAATGTATATTGTAATCTCTGGACATGCATAATACTGTAAGAATCTGAAATCCATAATAAAAATAAAATTTTTGGATGGTCAACTCAATAGCTTTTCTCTTGCCTACAGAAAATGGGTTTCAATAGGATACAAAGTGTTAAGCAGACAAAAGAACAGGATTTGGGCAGATGTAACGATAAGAGGAAGCTTTTAATAAAATTGAATCCAATTTGTACAATTTCAAGAACAGAAAAAGAGAAATACAAACGGAGAGACAAACTAACTGAAGTGACTACAAAGTCAAATATGCCAAACGTCTTACAAACAGAACTACAGCGCTGAAGGCAAACAATGAACCGAGCAGGGGCAAAAGAAAACAAGGAGAATACATGCTAAGTCATGCTTGCAATACGAGTGATGGATGAGATTACCAACAAAAAGCACAAAAGGCACAATAACTGAACACACAAGGATGTAACCTTATCAAATCGTTATCCTGCTGTGTAGATAAAGGTTTTAAGTGAAGTGTTTAAAGCTCATGGAACTTTTTTCTAAGGCAGAGCAATGGTTAAATGTTTTCTTTCTCACCTGGCCCTGAGGACAAAACATTTTGGTAGGACAACAGAATTCACTGAACAGGACATCTATTTCTGAGAAGACTGTAAATCCTAGACATCGCAAATAAAGAATGTGGCAACACGTTTTGAAATTTATTTATTTTATCCCAAAATATACAAGCGTTTGGATAGTTGAGTTCTGCATTCATTTTAACTCACAACTGTGTGAATCCAAAGAGGTATTTAAATAATCTTGTATATCATATTAAATCATTGAGTGAAGTTGGAGTGGTAATCCACAAAGACCTCTCTTTGTATATAAAACAGTGTGAAAATGTCTATGATAAATTATGTTTTAGGTTCTCGAAATGCTTGAGGTAGATTTTACGGCACGATAGAAAATCAGACATCTGATAACAGAGGAATGCAAATAAGGATAAGGCAATCCTACATTTCTGATTCTGATGATCTATACTGATTGCGGGTTCACAAATTGGAATATGCAGCCACTAACATGTGCTATCAGGCTGAAGAATACAATATTAAATGGTATGAACAATGAATGGGTGGAGAAAAGTTGGGCGTCTCATTGCAGGGAATAAATGAAGGCATGTATGAACACGGCACAGTCGTCATGCATCTTACAGGTTATGAAGGCATAACAACTGATGGAGAAACAATCAAATGTCAGAAAGGTACAAGTTAAACAAGGCATAACTTTGACACCACGTTCTCAATCTCCTTCATCTTGTTCGGCATCCACTTGTGTGGGTGTGTGACTGTGTGTCACTGACGACTGCTGGTGGTCGGGCAGAGTGGCTCCATTTGTCGTTTTGGCTACTTGTCTGCCGCACAAACACTGTATTTTCTCGTGATCTCTGTGTGCATTCATGGTGAGAAAAGCCCCTATCTAGAAATTCCAACAGTCTGTTTTAATTTGGTGATGGTAACGTAATCCATTTAATTTAGTTTAATAATTATCAACAACTCTTAATCATTTGAAGCGTGTTGAGAATTGACCACAAAATTGACTTTTGCAAATTATCAAAAGTCATTAGTCGTTTACAAAGGCAAAAAGCAACATATAGCCTTTACCTTTAGGGAAATAGCAAAAGCGCTTATCTTTGCAAACTGTTGTTTATTATGTTACACAACCAGTTCTATAATATTTTTATGTCCACCTTAACAGTGAATCGGATGCAGCAGTGGTCTCCTGAGTGATGAAATGGGATGCAAAGCCTTTGAATAATGTCATCTCTCCTGTTAACGTGAGCATGAAATGATTACCTGTGAGCAGGGCAGTTGTAAGACAACCATAGAAATGAGGGGCAGTGAAGTAAACTTTTCCTCACTTCCAGCCGCTATTGCCTGCATAAAACTGCAAGTTTAAATTGAGCCTTTGACGAAGATTAAATGAGAACATATTATCACTGTAAGCATATACCCCTGCGTAACTGGAGGGAAACATATGAATTCCAGTTAGGTGGGTTATGCCCTATTTGAAAGGAACAAGACGGTGTAAGCGAGGCACAGAGGTGAGGGTGTGTGGGAATAAGGTCAGCATGAGTGAAGAGCTGTGACAGGGATTGCAAATAGAAAACGTAACTGCCTGTAGAATTTGAAATGTATTAGATGGCCCGCATGACTTTATTTCCAGAGAGCCTCCATGTAATCGGACCTGAATAAATATCCACTATGAAAAGCAGCTGGCTGGAACAAAACAATCCTCCAAACAGACAGCTTCTCCGTATAAAAATCTCCAGAATGGAAAAACATATCTTTGTTCTTAGCAGATTAAGCCTGCCATTGAAAACTCTGAATAGTTCTGAGGAAAACACACACGAAGCAACACAAAAATCCATTGTTGGAAAAGGTACACAGAAATCTATTAAATACCTAGTGGGAGCAGCATTTTAGAATAAAAATATGCTAAATTATCTTTCATTTTGTGTAACAACAAATGGCCTGCTGTTAAGCTAGAACTTTAAATTGGAAGTATTTGTAAAAAGCTTTGTGCACTTAAAAAGAAGATTTTTGTATAGCCTTTTGTTGCCCCCTTGTGTCCAAATAATCTACCCCACACACAGAACATTAACCAATGCTTTTAGATTCTCAGTGGAAGCTGTTGTTGATGGTTTTAAAAACCTTTTAAATAAACCAAGTTCACTTTTCTTCTTTTGAATTTCCTACGTATTAACTGTACTAGCCAATTCCATACAAAATTACTCTCACACACAATTTCCCATTACAACATTGTATCATAGAGTTATATTAAAATATTACAAAAAATACCTGTAGAACATCAAATTCCTGCTTGATAGTTTGCCACATTTACATTTTGCTGTTTATAGCTACTTTGATCTGATCATAACGCAATGGATATGTAGAAAATAGATTTTTTTACATTCAAATACAACTAATATAAAAAATATAGATACCCCTTCACTTTGGGAAAGTTGCCATCTGGTTTCATGCTGAACGCAACTTTCTGCGTTTGACTCAACACTCATTGACACCTCACAAGGTCGGGCGGCAGCTGAGTGCTTCCCACACCACGCTGCCAGGTTCACGCTGTCCAAAAGCAGACGCCTATTTTTATCTGTCTTTGTTGTTTAAATAGTTTGAGTTCGAATTGGCTCAATGAGGTTAAGAGCTGGCACACTTAAATAGGGCGTAAAAGTATAACATAATTAGATGTATCTAGAAGCATGTCAAAACACACAAGTGATTTCTCAATTAGAGCAATAACTGATTGTAGTATTTTAACACTGCCAAGTAGAATAAAGGCCAATACAGTGTGTTTTTTGACAAGACTGTGTAAATGACTGATGCATTCACGCTTGGTTTTAACATCCACAGTGATCAGGAGAGTGGTATGATGGTTAAAAGAGGCTCTGCTGGGTCGCAGAGGAGTGACAATTGTGGAGAAATGAACAGCGTTTTTGGGTTAATGAGTAATACGGGAGGAGCCAATCTTGATAGAGGATTGGTCGGAGGGTCATGTATAGCCCAGGTGGTGCGTTTCAGTCCATTTATCTGCCTTAACAGTCTACTGACTCAACTGCAGAAGACATCCCCTTGAGAAGCGCCACAGCTTGACAACTTCAGGTTTGCATTTTACATTTTGGAAAAAAAAATCTTTGGTAGTACATTTGTACATAATCTTACCAGTGATATAATTATTGTTTTTTTGCCATCAGGAGACAAGTTGCCAGGGCTCACCTTTGCCTCTGTCCCCTGGGCTCAGTAACTGGAATCTGTCCCTGCAGAGTGAAAGTGTGCAGGGCCTGACTGGTTACTGCACCCAGGGGCCAGGCTACCCTCCGTAGATGAGGTCATCTTCAAGGAACGGGCAATCAGCTTCAAACAATGTGCCAAAATGCATCGTCTGACTTACAGCTTGAGGAAAGACTTCATGCTTCAGGGAAAAAACTGTGGGCATGTTTAAAGTATTCAAAGACCAGATGAAGAGTTAAGTTGTGAGGAAAGTTAGGGAAGCTAATCACGTCAATCTTTATTAATCATTAATGCTTTTATAATTAATCAAGACTATCTATGATTGAGGTTTATTGTCAATAATTAAAAAAGATGGGTTAAAAAATGTTTTACTGAATTCTGGTTCTATTCTTGTGGCATGGTTCAAATTATCATAGAATTAGAATCTATGTAAATATGATTAGAAATCATATTTACATCAGTTGTGCTTAAATTAATGCATCAGTGTACCTCAACTAAATGAAAAAGCTAACCTGAAAGATGAAATACCAATTTGTCTCTCTATACAAATGTACCACCATTTTGACAAAGCATGCAGCAGCATGAGCTGTCAAAATGCTTTGTCTGGAAAAGAAGAACACAGCAGCACAAGTTGACCACTAGATGGAGAGAGATGACCTTGGTTAAATCAGAATACCAAGATAACAGCCATGCTACCATGGAAATTAAACTACCGCCTACGCCACAAAACGCGAACCATGCCCTTGGTTTCTCATTTCTCTTTACTGAACACAAGGATGCGGTGGTAGAGAAGATGTAAATGTGTGGGTGGAGTGCTGAGCAGGAGGTCCCACAGGTATTTCCACATTTGACCTTTGAAGCACATCAAAACTGGAAGTCAACTGCATTTCATAATGTCCTGCTAAATACAAGTGGAGGAAAAAACATGCCCTAGGAAACGTAAATATCCATAATATTAGAATAATCTCAAATGACGCAGGTATGTCAAGGCCTTGTGCTTTAAATGATCCTACCATTGAGAAAAGTCAGTAAATGTTCTACTTATCTCTGAAAATGTTCACGATGTACGCTCCTCCAATGTGTAACTAAAAATAACATGTCTTACATGAACAGTTTGCATCCCAGTGAGGAAACACGATCACATCTGTGTCATGTTAAAGAAACGAAACGTGAGTGTGACATAAAAAGCCCCACAACCTTTGACTCGCACGTCACATTTCAAACATTCCACGCAGCTCATATCTGACTAAAATCATCGCTCACACTTCCAAAAGCCAATGTGGAACAACTCACAGAGGCTGTCCATTGAGGTCACGTGGAGCGATAATTTGTGTTCTTTTCCCTGGGAGCTGTTTGCTCTGGTGTAAATACTGCTCACAGCAGCTACATTTTCCCACTGCTGCTGCTGCTGTGGGAAATATCCATCCCTTCCTGTAGATTCTTTAAGCAGATGCAGCAGTTTGAACTCTAAGGAGCAGAATGGGTCCGTTAAGACGGACTTAGAACGCCTTCTGCTTTTCAGAAAACTCAGGGGTACCTTTCATAATCTCCCTCTCGCTGTCGCACTCAGAAAAAGTGTATAGTTATTTCTGGAAAAAAGTATTTTGGCTGTAATGCTAAACACAACCAGCATTTTCAGCCTGTGCTATGCATTGCCGGTGACCCATGATACTTCGAAATGAAAAAGACGTAAATCCTACTTATATCAACTGCACTGGCCAACTCCGTACCAGATTACTTTTGTGGTCAGCAAAAAAAAAATTTGCTCATGTTTCAATGAATGCTATATATTTTCCCACACAAGTTAGGTCAAAACTGGCAACCTGGAGGTATCTCTTTAAATAGCGTGGCGTGCTCTGCTCTGAGGAATGCGTGCTCTGGATAATGAAGTGGTTTGCATTTTTGTTTCATTGCTGTCGGTTTTACAAAGACGGGCACCCCTGATGGCTCCAAAATTTCTGTCAGTGGGCAGTTTGTGAACCACAAACTGTAGCTGCTGAATCCAAGTATTGCAAACAATAATTAACACTCCCAATGCTCCCAAAACTATTGTTGTTTATTTCTTTTTAAATGTCCTTCATGTAGAAATACTTTGTACACATTTACAATTTCTGAGACAAACTTGTTTGATTTGATTTTCCAAACCAGCATCACACTTTATAGCATGTATCAAAGTCAGCTAATTTACACTTACTAAATATGTTGCAGGCAAGACACAGAGAGTGGGTTCAGTTTTTCACTGTTTCTGAAGCAGAATATGAGGCTATAAATATGCGAAACAAGCTTCTGATCAAGAAAAGTTATAAAAAAACAATAAAAAAGGGAAATGTGGAAATGGATCAGCCGCTGCACATTCAGGTCTGCGCTGCTTTTTCTCTAACAATAGACATCCCGCTCAGTGGAAACGTCCAGCAAGGGAGGCTCAGGCCTGTCCAGAAAGATCTGGGCTTTAGAGCTGCTATCTCGTCCCGGATACCAGAAACGCTGAGGGACAGGCAGCAGTGAGTGGGTGGGGGCGGGGGTGTGGGGGCACATTCTATTCACACAGCCCTGTCCTAAATAAGGACTTCGCAACCTGTCTAAAAATAACCGAGAGAGCAAGGCGGCAGAAGAAACTGAGGAAAAGGGTCTGTGCTCGCAGAGAGGCCGTGTGGGGCGCGAAGAAAAAAAGTCTGTGTGCTTATGTACGTATGGCCAGCCCTGAGCTGGAAACCCTCTAATACATGGCGTCCTCGTAAATGTCCGTCCGCAGACAGAAGAGGATCCCTCCGCCCAGCATGAAGATGGTGGCTCCCCAGCCGAGCCCGTAGCCCCAGTTGAACTCGTGATAGGTCTGCAGGACGGTCCCGTCGATGAACTTGATGGGGTAGAGCACCAGAGCACAGGCCTGCAGGACCACTGCAACCAGAGAGACAATCGTGAGAAGCTGTTTCTAACTACTTCCAAATCATAGAAGCTCTGCCCATCATCCTGCTCATTAAACCCAAGAACTTGGGATGGGCCGTACTCTCTGGCCATGTGATTAAATCAGCTGAAGAAATAATCTCCTCAGCAGTCAGGTGATGAAAGGAATGATCCATTCCCACCATCAACAAACCCCTTGAGTACATTTAATACTATTCATACAGTCAGTCTTTACAGTATCGGATTTTGCATATCACCATCACCCACTTTAATAAACTCCTGTCTCTGCCAGAGAAAGTTAGCACACCAGATAAAGGCTTAATAATACCAGAATGCAATGGACGGCACATAGTCTTTAGAAATATTTGGAGGTATCAACCAAGAAATAAAACTCTTTGATGGAAAAAGAATAATAATGGGAGCGTGTTTTCTACATTGTATGATTTCTTCAAATACTTCTAAAAACATCACAGCTTATTGTTCATATGATTACTATAGGCCATATAACAAATACGCCCAACTGAAATTCAGTTTTCACCTGCAGCTCTCTTTGTAACACTGAATTCGAAGTCCGGTTTTGTCAATATTTTGCCAGTCTATACGCTTTTCTCTGTTTTTAAAAAGCTGTATTAAAAATATATTTTTTTTTTACTCCTTACAGCTTTTTTTTCCACTTCATTAGTCCATCTGTCAATGCAATAAGATTGACCCTTCCTCCCTTTGTTGCATTTTTCCTGCCTCTTTACATTATGGAGAAGTGGAAGCCATTACGACTACCCAAATTCACGATTCGAGTCACAGCCTATGAAATTATGGTCTTGCTGGTGTGAGCATGCAGATGTGACAGCTACCAGACGGCTGTGAAGACCAAAGGCTGGCTGTCTCCGGCTGTGGAGAAAAACTAAAGCAAATGAAAAGTGTTCTTCTGTGTTTTCAAAGTGAGCTGCCAATCCCTAAAATAACCTGAGGATGTTTATGTAACACGGTTATCTGCCTCATGTCAGTGTATGTGCTGTAAATCTACATTTTCAGCCACTACGGATTATAAAAGACAGTAAGAACGAGTAAGAGTTTTGAGGAGCCTGTAGATGAAAGGATATGCACGTCAAACTGGCTCTGTTCATCTTTCATGAAGGCTTAGAGTTTTGGCAGCTGGAAGCACTCATCAGCACAACAAAGTAAATTATTTTTCACTTAAAAATGAATTTAAAAAATGACAGGAAAACAGTCTCCCACATCTTGCTAGGCTTCTGGCTCAGAGAAAAGTGAGCTCTGCTTGGAGAAGCTTTTCTCTTCTCTCCGTCAGTGCCTGACAGAGGCCAGAGAGCATTAGTTTTGGCAGCAGCATTATGGCATGTAGAAGCCAATCCCGAGCAGCTCTACAATGTAGTGAAGTTTGGAAAAAGTACAAACGGTAGTCGTCCCTATAATGAAGGCGGTTCTGTGTCACTACTTGGCACCATAAGCTCGCAGGGGGAACTGATCAAAGGCGTGTTCCAGTCCCTCCGACTGCTTCAGCTCCTTTCGGTGAGCGCAAAGTGACTCATGAGGAAAGGTCTTTGTGTAAATATGGCTCCACCTTTTTCCTTCCTACAGGACAGAGCAGTGGTTGGGTTTGGGGGGGCAGGGGGATTATGGTAGCCTGAGACTGTGGCTATGTTGCATGTTGACTGAGGCCAGAGAGAGCTCACTGTCCACTGAGGTCATATTTCTGGACAGAAAATAAATACCATACAGTCACGGTCCTACTGCCAAGGGGCACGTAACAGTCCAGCCGTCCGTCCGTCTGCTGCTGCTCCACTGTGAGGCTGTGTGAAGACCTTTTTCTTGCAAAGGTCTTAAAGCAATTACACACAGGAAAGGATAACACAGCATTCCCACGCCTTTTAGTAAATGGGTAACAGTCAGAGCCACTGGGCCGACTACAGAGCTCCTTTGTGGAACTCATTCACAGAACAGGTCAAATGTTTTTTGCAATTTCTCTTTAAACACGCTTCAATAGCACATTGTAACCTAATGCAGATTTTACACTAATACAAACTATAAGTATTGGATCCGATGTGAAAAACTTTGTGTCTTTGCGCACTGCTTACATCAAAGTTTAAAAACTCACAGTATAACGAATGTAACAAATGATCTGATGAAGATAGTGTTTTTATATACACTAGATTACATGTATATTATAGTGTTTCTCAGGAAAAAACTAGTCGTAGCAGCCTTTAATAAAACATAAAAATAAGTTATAGCAGTTCCCCTCTTTAGTGGAGTAGGACTGCAGCTCATCAGCAGTTCTTCCCATGCACGTTTGCTGTTTGGAAAAGAGACAGACCTGCTGTTGGAATCCAAGCAAATTGTGGTTTGAAAATATTCAAATGGGCAAGTTCAGAAGTCCACACAAAGGACAGACAGAAAGTGTTAATCTACATTATACAAAAAGAAATCAAGCATCCGTTTTTGAAAAATCTAATGCTATTTCTTGACTTTTTCTCGGTGGGTAGCGGGTGCATGGATTGCATCCCCACGGCTGTTTGTCCCGTGGGCTTCTCTGTGCCTGACTAGATGCTTCCCAAATATTTATAACTATGCTGACTGAGCCCCCTGGACACACATGGGATTGGATCAACACGACATTTGCTCTGAAGAAGTTCTGTGTGAGGAATGAGGTAATCCACATATTCACAGTAAACTGCAGAACGGGTTACCTGAAAGGCTTCAGCCCACCTGACCCAAAGTGAACACGTTGGCCAGACAGTGTGGGCCTAAAAACTTTTACCTCGCTATGGTTTCTAAACCACAAATAAACCCGCACTGCCCCACAAAAACGGTCCTCAAGGACAGATTCTATGTGAATATGACTGAGACGCGGCTTTATTCGGTCTGATTTGGTTCCTGTTTATGGTCTGTTGCAGCCAAAGCAATCCCAGAAGCCCTGAGCTGCTACTCTGACATCAACAGCAAACAGAGTGACCTTGCTCTTTCCTTTTAAACATAGACAAATTAATAGTGGCACTCAGTGTACGACACATAAACAGTCTCTTCAAAACATTCTGAAGGAGGCCCAGTGAAAGGGAAACATCCGACACATGATGGACCCTGATGGTGAAAGCACCATTACAGCCACAAGCTGTATGTATCAGTATACGTATAAGATGGATTGGAGCAACATTTTACCTTTTTTCATGCAAAAAACTAAACAGGAAAAGAGGACCTGGAAAGTTGAAAAGCTGATATTCCATGTATCATGAAAGAGTAGGAAACGGTTACCCTGTTAAAACTGTATGAGTGGATTTATTTGGCTGCAGAACACTTACCGAGGAGATGATGTGACCCAGTGTCATAGAGAGATATATATATATCAAGGAGAGATATACAGAGATGTCTTTGCTTTGTCTTCTGTGTTCAGCAATATTGCGCAAAGTGCAAACAGTTGTGTCTATTTGGCATTGCTTTGTCGCCACAAGTATCTGATAATGTGAAGAGTCTTACCATGTGTGGTAAACGCGTAGCCTTATCTGTGTCTGAAGGTAACCTGCTCCCCCTGAGCCTGCCCTGGGTTTATTCAACCAGACCAAATGCATTGACTCTATCCGTTTGAAGGGAAGTGAAAGAACTTATTTCTTTAAGTCTGGTCTAAAGGCACCAAACCAAACTGCAGACGATGTGGATTTGTCC
>JABUIW010000024.1:5881107-5944652 GCA_013363375.1 Menidia beryllina
CACACCAAGTACAAGTGTCAGAATCACTCTTAAAACTGCTTTATTAGTCACTTAGGAAGATTGCGTGTGGATTACTGGTCTATTTTCGGTACATTTGTAAGATAAAATGTGGAAAAGCTTTGAGCCTGCCTGTTCTGTACACAAACCGCTGTGGCTGAGCTGTTCCACGGAAACCAACCTGTTTGGCCCCGTCTGCTTTAGCGTCGCAGCTCAGGAGGTTGGACTTTCTCCTTGTGACTTTCCAGAGTATTTTTTTCCCTTCTTGTTTCAACCCCATTGGCTTTTTACCACAACATTTACACTATTTACTCCAAACAAACTGCAGTTGCTCCCACTGGAAAAGTTGAAGCTCATCACAAGATTATTCCCTGGAAAGAGCTGCCCAGGCCACGTGTTTTAAACCCTGATTCAAAGTCGGAAACATGTTCTACAGTCGAATGTTAAGTGTTTCCTCTTTAATGTCCCCTACTCAGTTCCAGGAAAAAGACTGATCTTAAAATCTGAATTTGCATTTAGGGAAGCAAACAAGCTCAGGAAGCCTTCTTTTCCCTGGGTGTGTCTGTGACTTTCTGCCGTCTAAAAAAAAGGAAAAAAAAAAGAAAAACGTTGCCAATATCATAATTCAGTGTGACACGGCCTTCAGGGCATCTTTTTTTTAAAACCATCTTTAGTCCATTATGTGGTTTTCGTTTGTTTTGACAAACACTTAACGGCAGCGGCGTCACCTGACTGTTATTCTGCTCTGAACTGTGCTCGCAGGATGACATCACTCCAAAAATAAACTGGAACTCAAGGATCTGTGGATGTAGATAATCGTTGCTCTGGGCCTTTTGGCTGGCTGCACCTTTAACCTCGACGCACCCCCGGCCACTGTTGTTTTAATGAGCTCTGCACACACACACAAAGCAGCGACCCGCCTCCCATTCACCCCGCCACATTCCACCATATCAGAGTGCTCGGTTACCCCCCCACCCCCCTCCAAAAAAAAAAAAAGCCCAGAGTCTCCTTTTGTGGTCCTGAAAGTGCCAAAACAATCCAGTTCTGTTTGGAACCAATGCATGTTTAATAGAGGCACACTTCCATCTCATAAACCAACATCCTGAGGAAACCCAATGGTTCCATAAATGCTGCTTTTGAGGCGGATTTGCTTTGCTGGGGGGGGGGGAGACAAACACTCCTCTACTGAGTCTCTCTTTGTGAAAAGGCACCTCTGCCTAATGCAGCTGTGGATGAAGGGGAGGATGCTGAACGTGTGACTTCTAACACGCTCAGAGCTCTCTGTCAGGAAGAGCAACACTCTGAACGTGCCAAAAGGATTAGGTCAACATTATTCAGCAGTTTGTCTTTTCCTCCTGTAATGGTTGCAAATCTTTGAGGGACTGAACCAAACGTGGGTGAAAACAAGACTCAGCCGCCTCCCTCCTGCTCTAACATCCCCATGGAGTGTGGCACTATGTCATTTCTTTGGTATGAGCGGAGGAAATTTCAGCAGCACCAGAGAGCCCCAGCTGCTTTCCTCCCAGCCAGCTCCAGCAGAGCAGAGCCCTCCCGTGGGGATGGGGGTCCGGATCGGGATCGGGATGGGGATGGACAGAGGGGCCAGAAGCCGAGCAACGTGGAACCCCAGTGGTTCTTTTCACAGGGCTGTCCGCTTTAATAGCACCATTCCTCGAAGGGACAGAAGCTGCTTGGCCGCAGACGCGCACTAATGCATTGTTTATGACAGCTCATGAGTAAAAACAACAACAGAGCAGCGAGCCAGCCCCTCCACGCCTGGAGCTGACACTTCCAATTCCATGCTTCAGGATTATTTACTTGTTTTTATTGAATGAGGACAAAGGGTATTTAAAAAATGAATACTACAAGAGTAATCTGAGTACTCAGTCAACTAATCTCTGCAAATTATTTGAATTATTCAACCCTTTGTAAGTGTTTTAAACCCAAACCGACCCTGAGAAATTCAGTGTTCCACCAAACACAACTGATCTCGCACAGCTTTAAAAAACGAAATGAAACATCAGCACCGTGAAACAACAGGTCAGATCCTAACGCTTTTGTCCTCTCGCCCTCCGATCCTCAACAAAAAGACACCCAGGGCTCCGGGGAGGGGAAAGTGGCGCACAAAGCGCCGCTGGCCGCCTACCAGATGTGAGGGTGGAGAAGCAGCTCCACTCAGCCTCCTCCTCGGGATGCCGGGCCCTGGCCTGGGAGCAGGACTCCCACAGGGACAGGGAGAAGTGGTCGGCGGTGACCCACGCCGGACTCAGCAGAGCCACCACGTCCAGGCAGAGCGCCAGGAAGACGCACAGCAGCGCGATCAGCTTGAAGGGCCGGAACACGTACACCTCGTTCACAGACATCTTGCTTTTGCCACGCTCCGAGGCTGGGGGTCAGTCACTGTCACGCGAGCTCGCTGAAGGTCCGACCGCGTCTTCTCCCACCATAGCCCTCAATGCTTAGTGCGCGCGCACGTGTGTGTTTGTGTGTGTGGGTGTCCAGCTGGAAGAGATGAATGGGAAACATCCGGTTGGCTCCGTTTTTCAAAATAAGCCCCCTCCAGGCCGATCCAAGAGAAGAATAAAACGTTACTACACTGGTATAACGTTATATCAGTCCCTGTTATCAATAGATTGATATAATGGTAATAATCAAAACACAGTCATTCTTTTTTTAATCGTAACTATAGTGTTAAAATACTAAAATGTAGTTTATGAGAGAAAAAATCAAGTTCCCCCCAATAAATCTCTCCAGTTTGTGTACAAAGTGTTTCATGCAGTGTGCAGCACATCACACAATTCTTTCTCATTCATTCAGCTGTCTTTCTCCCCAGTACTTACAACAGGGCTCTCAAACTCAAACTGGAAGCTCGCTGTGTTGCATATTCTAAATGCTTCAACACACCTGATTCAAAGCTTTTCATCGTTGGAAGACTTATGCAGAACCAAATTTTTTTTTTTTTAAAGGATCTACTCAATCTAAACTAGGTGTGAAATACCTCATACCTGCAGGTTTGTTTGTTTCAGACACGGTTCCTGTTAATGTGGCTCAGGTCTGAGTCATCAAACATGGGTCATTTCCACATATTGAGGGTTTGAGTCATACTTGGCCCTAACATTTTTTACTCTTACTCACTTTAAACCCATTGTAAAACACTTGGGCTCCATCCTGCACGTACACACATTTCATAACCAAGTTAGGGCATAATCACAACACAATACTTGCCATAGCTATGACTATCCCCACAGTGCCAAAAGAAGCTCAGATTCATCTGTGGCACTTTTAGTTGTCCTTTGGTACTTATATTTTGAAAGAAGAGTCAGGGAACCAGACTTTGTAAGGCTGTGAGATTTCCAACATTTTCAAGATACCTTAGACACCAACTCCTCTGCAGATTACACTCTGGAAAGATCAGAGAAGCTTATATGAAGATGTTCATATTAAATGATCAAAGGAATTAGAAGTGATAAATTAAAAAGAAGATATCAAACTGCCAATAGGGAGGTTTGGCATGGAGAATAATTTTTTACACTTTGATCTCTGGGTTGATGTATGGACATGCTCCCATGCCTTTAAAGGGATCTTTAATGGAGATTAGCCTCACTGACACCACAAGAAAGCAACCACCGTGAACTCTCTCTGCTGAAGGCTTTTGAACAAACATTGTACGTTTGTCATGATCCAGCAGATGGCAGTCATGCAGCGTTTTTACTCCCTTTGAAAGCCATCTATTGACTTCTTCCTTTCCCAACACTGTATTATTTGTGATCTTATTATTTATTGAAGGGTGACATTTTGTGAGGAATATCAGGCTTAACTGCAGCAGGTTTTTGAAGATCAGTTGGCACAAAGAAATGGTGCTCACTGAAAATTACTGTGGCATTTAAATATTTTTGGACCGCCTGTTAGCAAGCTGGTCTTTAGTGCTAATCTGACTGTTGCTTATCACAAAGCCAGTGTGTGGGCCGATGAACAGGCACACATTTGAAACACACCAGAAATTTTTTAAATTCAATAAAGAGCAGAAAATGAGACTAGACTTGTGTGCAGTGTGGTCCTCTCCTCAGTTCTGCTTCGGGCTTTAGTTAATATTTCCTGTGACTTACTTCTATCCTCTGGGGAGACACATGATAGCAGGTTTTGGCATGATTTTGTGACTTTTAATTGAAATGGCAAACTTTTGGAAAGCCTTTCCAAGCAGCTCTGAAAACCCCTGCTGAAGCCTGGTCACTATAATGATGGAATGCTGTGATTCTGGGGGACGAGGGACGATCTTCATCTCCTCTCTGTCCCTGTGTATTTCTGCTCTTCATTTCTCTCTGTCATACATGAGTCTGTAAACATGTTTTTGATACAATTTTTGAGACATTGTGTATCAACCACCCACATGTCTAAACATAATTTCTCTATTGTTCATGAAATAGCTGAATATTGCTTTCATGTTTTGCACTTAGCAGGTATCACTTCCTTGTAAATATGTTGTGGACCTTCTATAAATTTTCTGCCCAGTGATGGCTTGACCGGTGAGATGGCCTGTCACAATAGTCTCTGTTCTGCTCTCTTTCTTTGGCCACTAAGGCTCCTCCACCATAGATGTGGGCTTGTCTCAACAGATTCTTTCATTCAAATGTCACCGAATGGTGTTTATTCTTCTGTAGACACTTCTGAGTTTTCCATTCTTCAGAGTTAAATATTTTTTCATAAACAGCAGTCATAAATCTAACATGATCTGCAGTTTTAAGATACAAGGGCTTCTTGAAAAACTAACAGAGGGTTTGTGCTTTATTGTGTGAAACCACAATGGTTTATTTGTTAAGTCCTTACATACAAGGAGTTACTTGGAGCCCAGCATTTGCACTGTTAAAGTTGTCCTCCGAAACACAAACAAGGCTGATTTGAGTACTTTGAATTACCCCTCGACTGCCTTCTTGCCCATTTTTTTTCCTTTTTTCAGTTCTACCCCTATCATTTGGAGCCTGGATAAGAGGTTTTCAGTGTATCTGACATAATGAGAGTTTCAGACTAATGCCACCCTTCTCAGCCCTAATGGTGCTGCCAAGCTGCCAGCAGGGCATCTGAGTCGGGGGGATCTAGCATTAGGCGTATCTGTGGACAGAGCAGTGCTGGTTTTCTTTAAAGGCCCCTCCTCCCCCCGACAGAACAGGCAGAGTGCTCTGTCATCCTCCTCCAAAAGCCCCTCATTAGAAAATCTGCCGAGCAGACAAAGCTACTTGAGGCAGCACAATGGAGACTCCCCACATGGTGGTTTAAATGAGCATAAAGGCAATCCAGGTCATGTATTACTTTTTTAGGATCCTCTCTCCCTAATCACGGCGTGTCTAGTGAATCATTCTCCGGCAAAACCCTGTTTAGCTCAAATCACATTTCAAACACAAAGATAATTTTATTCAGGCTCCTGCAGAACAACACACAGCACAATCACACCGCTTATTGATGTATTTCCTCTTTAATAGAAGCGACATATTAAACACAGCGAAGCAAAGTTACTCATAAAATGGCGTTTCTGAGAAAGAACAAGCTTCTGTACTTACTGGTTGTCACATGATGTCATCCTGTAATGCTCATCATGGACTTCCTGAGGAGACTGCAGCTGATTAGGCTCAGAGTAAGCCTCTCAAGTCTTTTTTTCTGCCCATAAAATAAGCCGCTATGGTAACTGATAAGGTCCTATTTAATGATGCCAGGGCTACAACAGGGATCTGTCCTGCTCATGTCTAACACCACCATTACACCATCAGGAGTCATGCTGTCAGGCAGGACCAGCTCAGAAGCCTCTTGAATAAGGAAGGTTAACTGCTCTGATGTACTTATTATTATATTATTTATCATTTGACTGCATGCAATTATTCTGCCCTGGACTTTATTTAAGTAAATCTAGTATTTTACATGGACCATTTGTGGCTTTCATTATTATTTACTCTGTTAGCATGCTAGTATAAATGGCAAGAGCCATTTCAAACAGTTCCGGATCACTTCAGTAAAAAGAAAAAATCATTAAAAAGGTAGAATTGTTTCTAACACAACAGGAGAAGGGTGGTTTGCTTTCCCAGGAACACATATGAGTTCATTTAGGGTTTCATGACCCTGATCTACATATAATTTTCATGAGTGCGTAGAAATATGTTTCCTGGCAGACAGTATCTGCATAATATCACATTGGCTGTTGTGGGAAGTCATTTGGGAGGGGAGGTTGGACTTAGGGTGCTATTGTGTCAAGAAGACGACCCTCACAGTACTGTCACTCAAAATGCTGAGTAATAGGTTTCTTATTTTCATTTGTGTGATAGAACACAGAAGACATTTAATACATTACTTTTTCTACACTAGTATTCCTTCTTCTCAGTGGTATGTTCCGGGTGCTCATTTTGGAGTCATCACACGGAAGATGAGCACATGTTTGCAAAATCTAATGTGGACCTTATACTGGCCACAGTCTGTGAGATATATCCCAAAACAATAAATGTCCAACCTGTGGTTTTTCAGACAGCTCTAGTATCAACCAGTTGATGACCACTCGATCCGCTGGTTCATTTGAGAATCATTAGCTGACCCATCTAATTTCATCTGGCATTTCTACATGAACTGGTCATTGTTTTTTTTGTGGTTATTTTACTGATATGCACCCTCCAGTTAACCTTATAAACTATTTCAGTGATGGCAATCATTGTTTTCTCGACCTCCTGTCGGCACCATGTTCCCTCAGCCCGTCAACCTGCTGCACTTTCCCCTAAGGTCGGAGCTGCGGTCAGAAGCAGCCTTTGTGTGCCGCTCGGAGCAGCTGGGTTTGAAGTGCCACCGCCAAGGTCATGTTGACACTTAGTGCGGAGGGACAGCGCCGCCACGTCTCCTTTGCTTCCTGCACTCAGGCTCAGCAGCTTATCAGGGGATTTAAAATGACGGCTTTAAAGTTTCAAATAAATTCAAAGACTTGTGTTGCTGCAGAGACTCTTCGAAAATGCTTGGGCTGGGTTTTCCAGGGACAGTCACAGATAAGTAAAGATTGCTGAGAAGAAGGGTTTTTCTTAAAGGAGCACCAGCATCACTGATTTATCGCGTCAAGTTTGAAACAAAATACAGAAGAAAGTCGGATTCTAATGATTACTGAGATGCTTCCATCCGTGTGACTTTAAAATCCTATGAGATCGACTTGATAGAAAATTTAAGAAGGAATCACGCTATAATATAATTTCTTTTACTCCATTACCAAGGGTTAAAAAAATCAAACTGGCCTTATTTATGCTGATTTCCCCAAACTAAAGAGTGACAGATTTATTTATAAGAGGCTCCTCTGCTGGTGATCTCGATGGGCCTCACAGCCTCTCTGCAGCCCCACTGTGTTTCTGGATGTCCACCTGTCTTTCAGTGGCTCGGCCACTTTGGGCCTGTTTGCCAGCTTGGGGACATCTGTTTACTTCCTCCTCCATCAGTCGTCATGGCTGCAAACCCCCACTATTGCCACCACATCCCCTCCCTTTGCCGACCGGCCCTCCCCGCCCTTTTCTCGTGTTTCCCCCAGACACCAGCTGTGAACCACTTATGCTTATCCTGCAGCCCACCTAATTCATCCCCGCCACGACCCCAGTGAGCGTGGCACTCTCTGAAATGATTTTATTTCCCTTCATGTTCTGGTTTGGTGTTCCAAAGACATGTTTGGGAAAAATCCCAATTGGAGCTGAGTTTTTGTCCATGCTGGAGTGGAAACTGGTCAGCCTTTAGAGATGTGCAAATGGTTGAATGGAGGAGGGATAAGCAAATGCTGCTTTAAATGCTTCCATTATATTTGTTTACCACTGCTGCTGTACCAGTGCCCAGCTTGTCTCACAGTGACTCATGACCTTTTGATGTGGGGTATGCAGAGGACTGGTTCTGCGTTCACCAAAGTTCATTCTGTCTATTCCTTCTAAGCATAACAACACTTATAAGCCAAACGCTGATGAAACATAGGTACTTATTTCTGCTGCAGCCAGTTTTGCTCAATGAGACTGCATTTGAATCTTGATCATCATGTAAAAGCATTGTTTGTGCTCTTATTTATGATCTATTACCAAAATGAGCTCGGCTGCACTTTCTGTCGGAGAAGTGTCCATGCTTTGCCCACATCTTGCTTTTATTAAACATAGTCCATATTTTGGGATTCAGCACTTGTTTTGACATAGTCTTACATATTAATTGTAAAGCAACTGGGTAATATTAAATGTTCTAAACAACTTGACTGGAAATTAATATAAAAACAAAATATGTGAGATTAGGAAACCCTCGAGGCCTACATCAGTCGATACACTAATGCATTTAAATATCTAGTTTCAAACGTTTCTGGGATCACTGTTTCTTGATTTATTGACTATATGACAACAAGAATCGGATGCATGGCTGTTAAACAATACATCACAAATATTGGCCACTGGCACAATAGAAACAAACAGCTTGTGTTAATTAGTACAAAAATCAGATATAGTTTTCTGTTTGAGGACTGTTTCACATTTTAATGGGACATCAAGCTGTAACATGACCTAAACTGTAAACCTAAAACCAATAGGTACAAGTGGATCGACATGAAAACTAATCCTGCGAGAGATGTCAGCTGTTGTTTGACACTTCAAAGGATCAGCTGGACAAATATGAGGAGAACCAGTTTGAGACAGACCTGAAGTCTCTCACCCTGTGGTTTAAGCTGCGGGCCACCTGTAGGGAGAAGATCAATCATCGTAAGTGTGTTTTCTGCAGGGTGAATCGTTCTGAAATCAGACTAGAACTTCCCTCAACACAATACAATAGCAAAAAAAGATTATGCGACCAGATTTAGAGCTGCTGAGTACATCTTTACTCTTGGCATAAAGCTCCATGGAACACAGCACCGCCTCTTGCTGAGAGCCAAAAACCCAAATCTGCTCCACTTTCCATATACCCCCCGACCCCATAAACCTACTACACTGACATTTTCCTTTCTCTCCCCTCTGTCGGGCAGCAGGCAGTGGGCAGTGGCTCTTGAGGAGCTCCCAGAGGGAGGTGTAGAGCAGGCAGTGATCAGAGTGAATTAGAGTTATGTGTGACATGCAAAGGAGAGGCTCCAGAATGTGACAACAGCTGGGTTTAAAGTGAAGCTTTTCTGCCTGAGGGGAGAAAAGTGGCAAAGAGGCTGCAGCCTGTTGTGAAAAGGGGTAAGTTCTTTTGTTGCCTCCTTAAAAAACAGTGTTCCATTAACCACTGGTCTTTTCATTTAAAGCTGTGGGATATTCATTGCTGTCCAGGAGGAGGAATAAATAAAAGTACAGTAAAATTATGTGTGAGCTCTTCAATTCATGCCTGATTAACATGCACAATTCTTAAGCTAATCAAATGTACATGAACATATGTCATACAGTTAATCTGTCATGTCATATTATAATGGTAGAATCAGAATAATTTGTTGAGTTTAGTCCTGAATCTGCAAAACATGATGAGTTTGATCTACAAAATAAATTTCCTTGAAGTATCTAAAACTAGCCTTTTAGAAAAACTTCATGCAGAGGCCAGGCTTGCAAATAGACATAATTGTATGACTGCATTTACACACACATAACCAAAGAGTAACAGCATCTGCAGTGTCGGACAACGCTGGGAGAAATAGGGCTGATTGTTTGCCCTGAAATCTGCACTGTTCAGGTCTCATTCAAAAGATGCCCATTCCGAAACTTAACATTTGCTTTATGGTCCAGTTTGGAGGCTCAGAATTAATTTCCGCTCAACACTGAAGTTAATTTGCTGTGAGATGTTTGACCTGGTGTTTTTACACGTGTTTTTGACATATTTTAGCAGGCTGTGAGGATCATGTGACACCTCTGCAGCGCTACATCTCACCTTTCCTCTCATGTACGGAGCTGCCTATGGAGCACCTATTAACCTGACACACACTCTCAGTGATACTGATACCGCACTCACTCAAAAAGGTATGGGGTGCCCCGAGACTTGTTAAACAGTCCTGACCCAGAAGTGCAGAAAACAAGAACACACAGATGAAAAGAGTGATAAAACACAGAGCAAAATATGCCTGAACGCACATTTTTATAAAACATCCAAACAGCAGACACAGAGTATAAAACATATATTAAAAAATAATGATGTTTCTGTTTAGTTTTTTTCTAACATGCTGTGTTATGTCTGTATCTTAAACCACATTTTGTGTGTTTCTGAAATAAATCTCAAACCCAAAAACCCTGCTCTAAGTTTTCTCTCATGCTGGTTGTGCTGTCTGGGATGTACTCTGAGTAACAAATGAAAAGCGGATGCCTCCTTTTTTTCAAGGATTTAAATTCTGAAAAATGAACTGCTCTGAATGGGATATGCATTCAGTTGTGTTACAATGGTGATCAAGCCTGCTTAAAAGAGGGCTTAGTACGGGCAGCTCAAACTCTGGGACTTTCAGCTCAGCAGAGCTCACAGCTAACACTGAGCCCCGCTTCATGGTTTGAAGTTTTCTCGGTGTATCTCTAAAAAGATATGAATGTTGGCTGATTTCTTTCACTTTTTCAGTTTTATTGTGGTGTTTTAAAACGTCTTTTCTGAAATGTGTTTTCAATAATCATGTGTGCTTTGATGTGTTTTTTGCTTCCACTTTTCAGATTGTTTTGCTCAAGCTGACCTGTTTTCGGTCGGGTTTTTGCATTTTGCCCACTGCCGTTTTGCTGTGGACAACAGGCAGGAGAAGTGGCAACAACTCCTCCACTTTGAAAATGGCCTCAAAGGAGCTAAATCAACAGTGCGTGTGTGTCATAGGGAGCAGGTCACCTTTCCCATCATCAGACATGGCATCACTCATGTCAGCACTCGGTGCAAACATGAGATGACCTATTGTGAAGAAAAATTCAAGACAACAATACAATAGCTTCGATGCTGTGGGAATTTATTTTCAGACTGCAGTGCACTGCAATGCTCAGTCAAAAGAAACAATGAGGAGGAGGGCCGGACATTTGAACATGGGTAAACTTAAAGTAGTTCAAGTACTTTTGCTGTGCGGACCAAAATCACACGGGCCACTGCCAATGAAGTGCTTCTTTAGGAGAAAGAGACAGGAAAGTCAAACACGTGCACTGAGGTAATCGAGCTTTTATCTGCCCCCGACAAAGAGCTCCACCAGACCGAGCATCAAACTGTGGTTCGTTTGAAAGGAACAGACTCCCGGTGGTTTTGCCCCGGCCGGTGAGTTTCTCACAGAGAACCACAGTCCTACGGGCTGGAATAAAGTCGGCCTCAGAAACCCACACAGCAAATATAGAGGAGATCATTTAGAAACATCACTTGATAGACGGTCCAGCCTCATTGTCTTGTGGCATCTGAAAAAAAAAGTACTCTCCTATTACAACCACATCATTATAAATCATCTCCCTTAACACAAGCTGGACTTCTGGGGATCAAGTCGCTTACCTTCAGTGACCCTGGTGTCAGCTCCACCCCGGCCCTCAATCACTCCCACCTGTTTTCCTCCGGTGGGCGGGTCCGCTACTCTTTAGGACCCAGTGGCTCCTCCACGGAGGCAGACAGCGACTCGGCTTTCAGACTGAGGCAGACAAAGGCGAGGGGGAGAAACGGCGTGCCGCTATCCTGCAGCATCGACTCGCTCACACACACTCTCATCCACTCCCCCACTCACACACACTCCCTTCACTCCGCAAGCAGCGACGCAGGTGAGTCCGCAGCTGGGTGGGATTCCGTTCCGATTTACCTCTCACGGTGGGGACCCGCGTGGTTGTATGCTCTGGGCTGGCAAATTGACCTGTAGACGAATGAGTTTGTTGAATGGGATTTATTTATTTTTAGTTTTCTTGTCAGGTCTGGGTTTTAGCAGGTGGGTTGTGAGTAGGTGTGCGCACACCCTAAAACCACCCACCCACCCACCCACCTCCTTCCCTTCCCTTCCCTTTGGACAAACTTGCATTTTAAACAGCTGCTCTGCCATGTGGCCGCGCTCATCCATCATAAATGAGAAGAGAAAAACTTCTTATCCCCGCTTCTGGGGCTGTGTTTTACAACTATCTCTGTGTGGATGGATGGATGGATGGATGAAAAAAGACGCTGCGTGCGGATCGGTGTGAGATGAGGGCTGGGGAGTCGTGGGGAACGCGGGGCTGGTTGGTCTCAAGTGTGCGGTCACCGGGGTGTTGTGTGGGTGGCTCAGTCAGGAACAGAGAAGACGCCAAAAATATCAATGACACCACGCAGTGCTGCTGCAGTGCTGCTTAACGGCAGGTCTGGAATGAATTTGGATGAACATCCGCCTTTTGACTGGAGTGGTGCTCATTTCCATTCATTTCCATCACCGGCAACCCACACAAAGAGGTCATCTTGTGAGTCTGTGTGTGTGTTTTAAGACTGTCCTCCAGTTTAATGCTGAAAAGCTCTGATGCGCTCCACTGAGAGGATGCACTTGATGAACCTGAGCCGGCTGCTGCAGGAGCAGCAGGACGGTGATGTCACTCTGGAGGCAGGAACCCTGTTTGAGACAATGGACTGTCCTAGTTGAGACTCCACTGTTAGCTCAGCCTATTAGTGTAGCAGATGGGCTGGAAAACCTGGCCTTTGTCAGCTGAGGAGCACCCCTTCCACTGAAGTCCACCCCCCCCCCCCCCCTCCTCCTGTCATAAAACACCCCAGTCAGCATCTCAGTCATGGGATGGGAGTGGACGCAGGGCCCTGCCACATGGAGGGGTGGCGGTTGTGTGTGTCCAGCTTTTTGTGATGATGTGGATTTTATTGGGTGTTTGGGCAAAAGTGATGGATGATTTCATTGTTTAAGGGAAGGTCTACAAAGAAGTGAGTTAATTTTATGTGTTAGAGGCAGCGACAGATGATACATTTGACCTCATCGTTGTTTAACAATAGGAGAAAGACAAATTGACCTATTGTACCTGAATGAACTATCCAAGCAACAGACTGACACTTAAAAAGATTTAGCCCGGTTGAGTTGATTGTCAAAGGTTATATTTCTGCCACAAGACTATATAATTTATCCTAAAATAATAGTGATAACTCTGTTCAGAAGAGGGTTTGATTCTGTTTTTGCACAGAAACGGGAACTGAGAAAGCTCAATGCAAATTTCATGGTATCTTTTTCATGCCAGGGCTACATTGAACTGCTCGAATTCCGCATTAGAATGAGACTGGAGGAAACTTTAATCATCTGTATTTTGGGGCAAAAAAAGATTTGGCTGATATGAGATGGTCAGTTGGCTTTCAGTATCATAAATGGGATGAAATGACAAATGTGGGCTGTTAAAGAAACGGTTAACAACTCATCTTTCTTTCTTGTGCATATTTTGAACTTGGTACTGACCAAAGTGTTGTTCACCTGAATGAATAAGGCATCAGGAGAGCCGAGCTTTCATCGTTTCATAGACAACTTCCTCTTTCATGTGGTGGATGGGTGTGGGTGTTCAGTGGGTGTGGATCGGTGCCTCGGTTTGATCAGCTGGAAAGATATGGCCCAGTGAGTTCTTGTGGTATTTAGCTATTTAAATGTGGCCATCAGTGGAATTTTTAACCTGAGGAACTATTATCCCCAAAAAGCTGTTGCAAACTTTGAATTAGTCCACCTCTAAACATAGTTGGCTTATTGTTTGCTGATAGAACAGGTGCATCTTTTGCATACTTTCCCTTGAAAAGGGGTGATACACCTGTCCTAACCCAAATCTGCATATAGTTCTAAATGATGGACATAATGAGAGAAGTCTTTTTGTCCTTTTCTAATATTCAAAGCTGGTCAGTGATCATCCCCCTCAAACAATAATCTCTCAGAAATTTGTGTAAATGTCAAGTCTAAATGAATGATTTGTTTTGTCTGGGTTTTTCTTTGTGTACATGAAAATGATTTCATAATAATGTAGTCTCATGATATTTTGAGAAACTAACACAAAATGAGTGAGAAGCCAAAATGGGTTTGTGTGAGGAGTTGATACTTGTTCGTTCTATTTGAAACCCATTTGTTCGGTTTCATCATCTTTGGTTTGAAAACTAAATAACACTCATGATTTCTCATTTATAACTATAAAATATTTAATTTAAGAAATTAAATGGTGTATTAGTCCCAAGGACATGTCACTTTGCCCATTTATGACAAAGTTGGCTGCACAGCTCACCCAGAATCTCCTTAGAGTTTTGAGGATTTTCCAGTTGGACAGTTCACAAATATTCCAAAGATGCAATCGAAGAATAATTTTCTGAACCGCCCCCTTTTGCTTAGTGGTTCGTCATTTGCCAATTACTGAGTCATCTGAAACGTCTTGAACAGGTGCTTGTAGGCGGAATACAGCAAAGCAGACAGACTCATCATGTGATGTCACACATGAATTAGGCCTACGCAGATGTATCATTTGGAAATGACATAATTTAAGGGCATGCATCCAGCAATAGTTAAATATAGTCTGAAATTCTATTTTCTTAACACCGTACGTTTGCCAGTCATAGAACTTAATGCAAATGTTCAATTTAATCTGTTGACAATGTTTTTCCCATCCTTGTCTGTAATCCTATTTTCAGATGCTTATATTAGCCGCACGGGAATCCCCTATTGAGCTAAAATCAGATTTAAGCGTAGGATTTGACATTTGAGTAATTCGAGAAAATGAGCCCTTTTCCAATGCGAAGAGATGTTTAAAAGTGTCTAAACTAGATTTTTACAGCCACCTCCAGACCTAAATTATCACTCTAATCAGCAAAACGGTTCTTCACTTCCAGATTTGGTCTGCACCAGACTTTTAGCCCACCTAAAGTGATTTTACAACTTTTTAAGACAATGAAATAATTTCAGTAAGAGCAGATTTATGTGGTAATACAAAAAAAGAAAGGTTTCTTTGTTTTCTGCACATGCATTCGGCATAACTCAACTTTTCCTTTTTATTCTCAGACTCTCCGGAGCTGGTCCCCATCACCTCACTTCTGTCACCACCACCATAACTCTCAGTGATCATGGAGCTAGACTTTGGACATTTTGACGAGCGGGACAAGGCGTCGCGTACCCCGCGGGGGGGCCGCATGAACGGCCTCCCCAGCCCCACCCACAGTGCCCACTGCAGTTTCTACCGCACGCGCACTCTGCAGGCCCTCACCAACGAGAAGAAAGCCAAAAAGGTGCGCTTCTACCGCAACGGGGACAGATACTTCAAGGGCATCGTGTACGCCATCGCCAACGACCGGTTTCGCTCCTTCGACTCCCTCCTGGCTGACCTCACGCGCTCGCTCTCCGACCACATCAACTTGCCGCAGGGCGTCCGCTTCATCTTCACCATTGATGGCTCACGCAAGATCACTTCCTTGGAAGAGCTGGAGGAAGGTATGCATGTTTTAGGAGGACACGGGTCTTATCATCCCAGTCTGAATGCTGCTGTCCAACTACTTTGTGCATGTGACCGGACAGAGATTTTACAGCTTTTGTTAGTGTTTTTTTCTAAAGTACGTAAATATCACAAGCCAACATTGTTAAGATGATCTACAGTTTCTGTTCTCAGAAGAATGAAACTGAAAAATAACCATTCTGTAAATTGATCTGTTTCAATCCAAGAAAATAATATTGAAAATGATTATTATTTTATCTATTAATTGATTAAATGTCCCTCACTTTAAAACAATTCTGCTAAAGAGGATATATGGGGTGGACTTTTTTTCATGTTTGGGTTACATCTAAAAGATAAGCTGCAGCTTAACTAAGACAAACTGATCATCTCTGTTTCTTGAGCTGCTTAGGAAAGACGGGAGTGCGGGTGGGTGGGTTTGGATGTGTGTGGCACGTTGGGGCAGCACCATGGTTGATGGGAGGGGGGAACTTCATTGTGCTTCCTCTTGCGGGATCTAATTAATTGCTCAATCTCCTCAGCTCAGTGTAATCCAGTTTTGTACCCTTTTGTCTCTGCTATAATTTCTTCTAGTCTGGCGTAATTATTGCTGTCTGGATTTTCTTTTTTTGCCAACATTCCTGTTTTTTTTTTTTCCTTTTCTCTTCACAATACCTGACAGAAAAAAACAGCACAGCCTGGGGATAAAAGACTATGAAAATGAGCTATATTTAAACAAGCGCTAACCTTTTGTTTAAGTAGAAAAACTGAAATTTACAAAGCAACAGTATTAAAAAGGAAAAAAAAGTATTCAGTCAACCGTAAAAGAATTATCGGCAAGGACTGAGTCAGTAGTGTTGTCATTGTGTAAAATCTTCCTTGAATATCTTATTTAACCAGGCAGCCTCAACGCTGCATGCTGATTGCTCCTGTGTAATTGTAAGGAAGGTAATGATGGATGCCTTGACGGTGGTCTCATGGGTCGTCTTGACATTTAACGCAGCCTCTCTGTTTGTTTTTGCTTCACTTCTGGATCAAGACCTAGTGCGGTGTTGGTTATTTGAGGTTGTGCGCTTTATGAACTCGTGTCTGCTGTCCTTTATATCCGGTGCCAGTGGGCAGGTCCGGTTTGGTTGTCCCTTCTGAAAAAATCTGATGATGATCTTTTGGAATAGCCAAGCAAAACATCCGAATGATGATAAATAGTACTTTGCTAGTTATGTCCCATTCAAGAACATTGACCTGTAAGGGTAGAAACAGCTAGTCAGATCTAAGATGGGTCTGTAGTGTTGCTCGTTGTCTCCTACAGCTCATAAGTGTCCCGTCCTCAACCCATTCCAAACAGAAAAGTACGACGATTGCTGAAAACATGGTGCAGAGTTGTCTCAAACAAAAGTTGATGCCTTAGTGTGAGAGTATCGATAAAAGATGTAGAACATGAGTGTGCTGGCTGATTTGATACTGAAGGCATATCCAACCGGGGAACAGGAAGGAAAATGCAGCAATGGTAAAATTTCTTACGTTAAATCTTAGATGTGAAGCTGTTGTAGGTATGTTGGATTCTGTTATTTTTCTGTGCATATACAGAGGAGTAGGGCCAGTGGTTAAAGCACAGCAGAGAGGGAGGGGTATGTCCTGCAGGTTTTATTCAGTTAGTCTTAAAGCAAGGTTACCCTCAGAATGAGGTCAACAAGTGAAACCTCAACTTGACTTTGTCAATTCTTAACCAGAGTTTCCTCAGTCACAGTGACGCAAGTGCACCGACACAAAAGAAAGAAAAATTCCAAGCAGGGCTCCCACAGTGGCTAACTGCATACATGGGGGGGGTATTGCTGAATGCATCATTGGTGCATATGACAAAACACCTTATGGTTCAAGAACATAGTGACACTGTAAAGTCTGGAACATCTTTAATCCTAAAAATCAAAAGAAAAGGTCGTGTGTCTTTCATCATTTGGCAGGAAACTTGATATTTAGTTTTATGCACACATCATTCTAGATATTTAAAAAAAAAAGCATAAAAACCAAACACTTTGGTATGCTTTCCAACCCAGAGGCTCACAGTGCTGCAGTTTCAGCTTTGAGTCATCCAGTCTCAGTCATCCTGCTGCTGCCTTCCCAGTATGTGGGGGGATCAGTGGAATTTAATTTGTGGTTATCAAAGGATCAAAAATAACATTTGGAAAAACTTATGTCTGTTCAGAAAAAAATCTGGTCAAAGCCTTGCAGTGCATTGAAACATGTGCAAATGAAACTGACACCAACTACAGGAAAAGCTGACTTCATAATAGTTAAGCACTTTTTTTTTCTTACAAATTAAATTTGCCTGGACAAGAGAGTTTCAGGAGGTTAAAGCGTTGCTGAGTGAATAGGCCCTCTGAGACTGTCAAATAGCGTGAAATAAAGAGTGAAATAAAGCATTAATTCTTTTTTTTTCCCCTTTCTTTTTTTTCCCCTGTAGGGGAAAGTTATGTTTGTGCATCCGAGAACTTCTACAAGAAAGTCGATTACACGAAGAACGTCAATCCAAACTGGTCTGTGAATGTAAAGGCGTCGGCAAGCCAGAAGAACATGCAGTCCCTGGCTGCCAAGGCTGCCAGCGAGCCCAGGGAGTGCAAGGACTTTGTGCGACCCAAGCTGGTGACGGTGATGCGCAGCGGCGTGAAGCCCCGCAAAGCTGTGCGCGTCCTGCTCAACAAGAAAACGGCGCATTCCTTCGAGCAGGTGCTCACAGACATCACGGAGGCCATTAAACTTGAAAGCGGCGTGGTCAAGAGGATCTACACGCTCGATGGCAAGCAGGTGAGTCGCTGCCCAAATTCCAACTGAAAGGCCGCGAGCCACATCTGCCGCTCCAACTCCTAAGTTATTATAATGTTATATGCATATGGAAAACTCTAACCTTCAGATGTGTTGCGCTTCTGTTGGTTTCCCTGCTGGAATTTGTTTAGTTTGGAGAGGGCTGTATGTGGGAGCAGGTGGAATAAAGGCAGTGTTGTACAATATGTGAACAAAGCTGCACAACAGGAACCAACATTGTGGTTGGAGTGAGGACAGTTTGCCATTCAGGAAACTCGACACAGGTAGGTATCACAAGGATGAAAGCAGGGCCAAAGTTATTCCCAATGCATTGCAAAAGAAATTAAAAGGAAAAAGAATCGCTAAATGACTGTTTGCTTCTGCCATATTCAAGAAGGATTTGGTGCATTCATGAGAAACTTAACCATAGATGAAAACAACCTGCCTATACAATGACGCCCATTGTCAGCTGGCTTTATTCCCACTTTCAGTTTGAGACAACATATTCTCCTGTCTTGTGGTTCAGGACATTAGTGTTGGTTCCAGCAGCCTTTGTTTAGGTTCTAGGCCATTGGTTTTAGTTATTCCATTTGTCATGAAAAGACTTTAATGTCCTGGGAAATTGATTCTTCTTCTCACAGTGGTTGTGTATAAACAGCCATGCCCTGCTTTGTTGTGGTTGATGGTGTTTTATGCTTTTGTTACTCAGCCTGAGTGTACATGATAATTTTAGTATATAATGAGGTGAGTTAGGTCAGAGAAGCCTATTTGAGGAAAAATCATTTGGATTTAGTTCACATATTTAAAAATGACAAGACTCCTTTATTAGCTTTTTGTCTTTTCATGGAGAGATTTTCTGCCATTTGGAATAAAACATTAATAAGGTCGAGGCTCGAAGGACAAGCATTTGTTTTTCAGTGCAGCGGAAGTCAAAGAATGAAAGACAAAGTGTCTTTGGTTATTTTATTGGGAGTGAAGTTTATTTCATTATTGAACTCCAAACCAAATGAATCCCTGCAATCGTGCAGAGGGGCCAAATTGTCAAATTTAAAGGGAATACGTATGAATCAACTGCTTACTTGGACATGATTTATTTTGAACACTCTTAAATGCCGACGACTCCTCAATTCCATGTTGGAATTGCTGCTACTAAAGGTTTACCAAGTGTTGCGCTGCAGCTGTAAAACAGATTAATTCTAAATATTTAGCTGCCTTTGTTTGAGATAAATGTACAAAAGACTACAGGCACATGGCGCTAACCTGCCCTGAAAACCATCCTCTGGAGAATACTCTTGTTGTTGGTTTTTCAGCGCCCTGTTAAAACAACATAGTTATTTATTCATGTTTTAAATCTCTTACTGTAGCCTCAAAGCACAGCAGCAGCCGTCATGCCAAGCCACCCAGCCGGAAGGCTACGCAAAGTCTCCAGATGCAAGTCCCCCTTTAAAGTCTGATGGTGGTACAGTGTCAGATTTTAGTTGTGCAACAATAACTTTAAAAAAAAGTTTTGATAAAGATCCTGCAGTGTTGTAGATGACTAAAAGCACAGTTTTACTGTGCTTTCAGTTTTTTTCCCCTGTTTTCCACAGTTTTTTTTCTTCTTGCATTGAGGCAGGAAATCGCATGTGTCTGGGAGGTGGGGCAGGATAATCTGAAATGATAGATGGGGGAGAATTTGATTTTAATGCTCTCTCCCTGGGGTGCAGTCTGCTTGCCCCAGGTCTTAAAATGGTTTCTGGACAAAATCCTGATTGGAGATGGTTATCACTCAGCAATTACCTTGTGCGATTATTCTTTTGGCATGAATTTTTAACCAAGTGATTCCATAAAGTGAACTTAATCATCACGATATTACAAATATTCCATTTGGATCATATTAAATCATGTCGGTCTTCACTGTGTGTTATAGATTATTGCATAATGGTTATCCATTTGTGTCTGACTCGTGCCAAGAGGTCCTAGTTTCACTGCAATGCACAGAAATGTGAGAAAATTCAAGCAAGGAACAATATTCAGGGGTCTTTGTGTGCAGAGGCACACTGCAGCTGCTCTGTGGTGGAGGTGATATGGTAGAAGCAATATTGATGCAGTGCCCGCCCCTCCCTGACTCTTTGCCGATCCTCCTCTTCCTCATTCTGCTGTGATAGCTGCTGGGACTGGTTGCTAGGAGACCACATCCCAGGCACAAAGAGAGCCCAGCTGGTGTGGACTGGTCTGTCAGATACCACATCCTGTAGTGGGTGGGAGAGTTTACTATTAATGCAAGCCTTTGGTGTTTAAAGGGGAGAAAAATATCGTGTCATCTTTTGAACCTGTGTACATTCCACCACTGACTGTCAATCCTATTCATGGCAGACTATAGCTTACGTGTGTGTGTGTGTGTGGGGGGGGGGGGATCCAAGATCTCCTCGTGGCAGAGATAAAATGGTGAAAAGCTGTGTCAGGATTGACTTTCTAGGATTTCTAAAATGGCCACTTTTCATGAGCGCTGTTTCTCAGTGCTGGGTAGACAGCCAGGTCTCCCCTCTCAGTCAGAATTCGGATCAAAATCGTTCTCATTTTCCTTTCAAACGCACATTGTTTCAGTTCAGTAAGGGAAGGGTGGGGCCACTAGGTTTGTGTGTTCACGCTGTGCCCTTTCATTCTTAATTTTATTTTCCTTTCATTTGCTGAGTCTTCATAAAGCTACAAAAAATGCTCATCCAGTCTTTTAAAGGCTTCAATTGCTGGAAGGAATTTTATATTAATTCCTCATTGATAAACGCAACTGCAGGGGAGAATTATTTTGCATTCTTGTTAATGTAACTTGCACTTATAGGGTTTTTTGCCTTTTATGCAGGCCAAATCTAGATACAATTTGTGAAAGCTGTTGAATCTATGGGATGTGTGTTACCTTGATATGACTACTTAAATTGCTTCTAGTTTTAAAATCCTTTTTTTCAGACCATTTGCTTAAGCATCATTCAAGGACAAGGTCACACTGTGCTCGTCGGAACAATAGATTCAGATTCGGTGTTAATAACTAGGAAGAGAATTTAGTCAGTAAATAAGGGAATTGTGCTTAGGTTCAGGGATTTCTGCAGTCTGAAATACCTTAGTTGGCTGACAAGAAAAGCCTCTTTTTTTCCCCGTTATCAGGGCTTTTGCAGTCTGCCTGCTCCTTGCCATGCTGCAGAAGCGGTTGTCATGGCAATAAGCTTCACCACGATGGATTTAGTTTGTGACAATG
Organism: Menidia beryllina; assembly: GCA_013363375.1. Lineage (NCBI taxonomy): Eukaryota > Metazoa > Chordata > Actinopteri > Atheriniformes > Atherinopsidae > Menidia > Menidia beryllina. The sequence goes on from JABUIW010000024.1 coordinate 5,902,453, forward strand.
GTTTGCAATACGCTGAGTATGCTTTTTATAGAGACTTACCTGCGTTGCTCCCTGTTTCTTATCTGTTAAGAGCTCACTGCCTCCACATCTGACTCACATGTGCACACCCACATGGACACTGTGAGGGGGAGGCAGACGAGCAAGCTGAAAGAGGGGCGTGGCCCCCACCATGAAGCATCGCATGCGGACAGGAAAGCCTGCATGACAGCCTCATTGCCTGAATCCCTAACGGCTCTGATTTCCGACATGAACACCACATCAACTAGTTAGCATGACCTGGAGGAGTCGCAAATCCAATAAAGCAAAGGCCACATCAGTCAGCACATGCTAAGCTATCCGTCTCGGGGTTGGGGAGGGCTGGCGTTTAAGCAGGACCAGGCGCCCAGCTGCTTACCGTGACTGTGCAGATCTCATTGACTAAGTGGCAGATCCGTGGGCCAGACGCTGTCATATGCACCACGAGCTGTCTGCTGTCATATGCACCACGAGCAGTGAAAAGCATTATTGGAGAAGAACAGCAATGTCTTTTTCCGTATAGTAGTTAATAATCCAATTTAAACTTTTTGCTTCTCTGAGCGAAAACCTAACATTATATCTATACATATAAACATAAATGAGCTGTTGCTGTAAAGCAGATTTTTCTTTCCTCAATATAAAACTTTCAGTATATTACTTAGTTGAAGTGGACATAACTCAGACATCACCATTTGGAGGAATGTTCCAGGGAGTGCATGGGCGCTTCTTTGAGTGAGTGTGTGTACAGTGAATAGAACAATGTGGGTGTATTCACATGGGTTGCAAAGCAGGATCTAAACTAGCTCCCTTTAATCCCTTTTTTGACATTGCTCAGTATTTCTGGGACTATATATAACAACGCTTCCGTGCACCAATTTTAGCCTTCAACAGAAAGGGAAGTCATTATATTGGGGATCAGCGATGTATAATGCTGTCAAATGTAGAAGGACGGCATTAAACTTCTCTCCGGCGCAGTCACTGGTTGCTTTGTGAAGTTAGATAATGGAGGGATGCTGGCTCTAGAACATTATCATTGGCTCCACTTGGTGGTGTTTAATTTTTTTGTATAAAGGGGTCATGTGGTTCTGACAGCTGGTGAGGCACAGATTAAGGATGGGCTTGTTGTGACATTGGGTGGTGGGCACCAGGAGTCTGGAAAGAGCCAATTTTTCGAAAACCCTACAACCCCCCCCCCCAAAAAAAAAAAAAATACACACACCCAATGGGTAAACTAATCCCAATGAGTGTTTTACCTCGATACCTGGATACCTTACCTGGATAAGGTTGAAGCCCCTAATCAAAATGTTCAACATTCCAAATCCCATCCATAGCTTTTCTTCAGCCGTGTAACCTGTGAATTTTTTTTTGCGGTTTTTGACCGGGGTCAGGACTCTAACCTGTGTGTAGTGCAACAAGGATTTCCATCTTCTGTGTAAGGGGCAGCGGTCCAGCCTGGTGGACGACCCGTCACTCCAAGCATATACCATCTTTGAGAGCCAGGGACTCCACAAACTATTGTCATTCAGTCCCTGTTTGTTTTATTTGTATTGTGAGAAAAGTTTGGATTTTAAAATGCACATTTTTTTCTTAGCTTTAGATTTGTTTAGAGGTTTACTCATTGTTTGGGCATTCAGCCTGTTAGCCCAGATAATGTGTGATTAATCCAGGCTCCTAAATTTAATGGGAGATACGTTAAAAAAGATTAAAATGGCTATGTGTTCGATAAACGCTTGATCCCTTTAATCTGCTCATTCTTAAAGCTATTAAGACATTAACTTCTGTCCAACAAGCATGCTGCTCTATCCCTGCCCATGTCTGTCTCCTCTCCACCCACTGGCCCTGAAGGGAAAAGAGCTCTTCCTATGCCCTTGTTACCACATAGCAGTTTAATATATTAACGATAACGTGCATCTAATTTGGTGACGATAAACACAAGAAAACCCTAATGTGTTGCCTGTGAATTAGGCTTGGAGGGGGAACCAATTATATTTGGATCCCTGGAGTCGAGGCGGAACCTCTGCTCCTCGGCAGAGCTCTACCAGGCCTGTATCCAGGGAGTTTTGTGGGGTATAGCTTTAGGGTACAGCTGTTGGATGCCACGCCAACGAGTCACCACCGTACACTTTTTTAGCTTGTAGGATTGGGAACCAAGATGGCAGCTGCTGGGGTGCGGTGCTCTCAAATTATTTGCAGCTCATAGTTTGGATGTGCATCACAAAGGGAAGCGTGATGCACGTTGACTCTGCTGGCATGTGTCCCGGCACAGCTCTCTGTCTGGCTGTGGACCTCCGTCAGACCACAGTGGTTTCATTACGGTAACTTTGCTGTTCCGTAGATGTCTTTATCTCAGAAGTCAATGAGAAGGAACACATTTTAACAGGTGTTGAAAGGTGAGCTGAATATCTGACTTGGATGCATTGGAACAAAAATCCCCTCCTGAGTGAAAAAGAATACAGCAGCTTTCAGCTTGAACGACTTTAATAGGCATGTCTGAGTTGTATAATGGTGAGCAGAGGAGAAGGTGTGGCCAGAAGACATCTGTCTGCTTGGTAGCCCATATTGTCTCAACAGCTGCTACAGAGTGAAAAGACCCCGTGGAAGGAAATCAACTCACTTAAACAGTGAAGCAAAGCTTCTGTGTCGTTTAGGCTTTTTGTGTCTTTTGTGTGTGTGCATGTGTTTTGTTGCAAAACAGTAGCAAAATGCATGTTTTCAGGACAATAGCAACAGGATTCAACTTGTAGCTTAAGTAAGCAAGCATCTACTTACTGAATTCCCCCTTTTTGATAATACTAATTTGTGGATAGAAATTATCTGGTGACAATTAAGAATCAAGAATAAATAGACAGAGCTGCTAAATGTGTTAAATCATTAAATGAGCAGAATGCTTTAGATGGGCAATTCAAGATTAATTCAGAAGAATGATCAACTAATCCAAGCCATCATGTTGACACTGTTATTGTACCAAAATCATGTATGGGAATTCTCTGTCCCATCATACATTCTGCCTTCTCAGGTAACCTGCCTTCAAGATTTCTTTGGTGATGACGATGTCTTCATCGCATGCGGGCCAGAGAAATTCCGCTATGCACAGGATGACTTCTCTCTGGACGAGAATGGTGAGATCTCCAGTAAGCATTACGTTCAGCACAAAATTGATCCCAATGCGTGTGTTATTATAAACTCAGCAGTTGGCACAGTGAGCAGCATAGCAAATGGGAACGCTTTTGAGCAGATTACATATTGATGTCCAGAGCTGAGGAAGAGGAGAAATGACTCATGTGTGAGAGAGACTGTGAATGATGGTCAGAGGCTTGTTATCAGCAGCTGGCAGCAGGGATGGGAAAAGGTGGAAGAAGAAGAGCCATTAATCTGTATGGTTACAGGTTTAGGCCAGCTGATCTGTAGGTGGTGATACTGCTGAGAAGTCGAGGAGAAAAATCGTAAAGGCGACCCACTCGGTCTCCCTGCAGACTCTGGCATGTCTATTTTTAACAACCCACTTTTACCTAAAGTCCTCCTTTAAAAACCTGCAGCATCTTGTATGTACTTTAATCAGAACACAGCACGGAAGCAAGACTGAGTTGCCATTATGTTCCCTCTATGCCAGTAACATTATAATGATGTGGGTCCCCCCGCCCCACATGGTTTCCTCTGGGCCTTTTTGCCAGATCGTCTCGTGCACTGAAGACATCTCTCAGTTGTCGTCAGTGTAACCGAGGATTTTTCTGCAATACATCAAACGGACATTGGATCCACAACACTCATCGATCTGGATGAGCTCCGTCGCAATCAGAAAGAGAACAGATATACAAACACAATCTGGTTTTTACAAGGAGTTGAGCTTTTACATGGGAAGGAAATAAAAAGGCACGCCTTGATTTTTTAAAATCTTTTTTTCCTGTCCTCTTTCTGTCTGGGCAGAGAAAAACATTTACATCTTTTTTTTTTTTTTACCCCCCTTTTCTTTAAAGCCCCAAACACAGATGCAAGTTTGTTTAAGATTCAAATCCCTTGTGATTACTTGTCACAAGCTTCTGTTAAATACAAGACTGTAGGTAAACATGCGGAGGAGGACGTGTACCTGCAGCATTGATAGAAAGCAAGAAGGAATCTGATAGACTCTGGGCTATTTCCAGACTCAGAGTAGACTGGATGGACTGCCAGACTCAAGCATTGTCAAAGGAGTGACGGAGTAGCATGAACAATGGCGCATGAATGTACATCTGTATCCATCAGTGTGTGAAGGTTATAAAGAGAAGAGAGAATTGGTGTGATCCCATGAGATGGAGGGAGGACAGAAAGTATAATTAGCATGAAAAGAGGCAGATAGGAGGGTGGGGAGGGGGGAGGGAGGAGAGCCTGACAGTATAAACAGAAGGGAAGATGCAGAGGGAGGAGCTGCCATGTCTGGAGTCTGTCTACCCTTATTAATACTGTGACCCAGAATATACGAAATACAATAAAAAAACAAAATAAAAAAACATAGTTGTCAAGCCTCATTCCTGTAAAACAGTTTTGTCAAATTATTACTATTTTTCGTCAAACTGTCATTCAGTTTGATTTCTGCGTTATGATTTCTAACTTTCTGATGCGCTCTTTTCTAACCAACATTTGCATTTTCCCTCAGAATGCCGGGTGATGAAGGGACCCAAACCCCAGCGTGGAGCAAAGAGCCCTGGTCCAATCAAGCGGTGCAAGTCTCCTGCTGAATCAAGTGAGCCCGTTTTTACTTAACTGATTCGAATACGATAGCCGAGGGATGTAGCTCCGCTCGACCTTCGACCTCTGTCTGAGGGGGATGGGGCACATAATGATGAGATTGTCCTTTAGGATCAATAATACATGATAGAAAATGGCTAACCAAGCAGCAAGTGTAATGATGACAGGTGTTTCTCAACCAGGAAATTTAACATTTAATAATATCCAGGAGGCAAGAAAACCATTAAGATTCTGCACATGTTGAAAATCTCTGTATACATTTTTTTGAACGGCTTTTAATGTGGAAGAACAATACTATTATTAGAGTGCTTATCTGAGTTTACATAGCTGTGACATGAGGTGGTGGCTGAAGGGGAAACATCTGCTTTCACAAAAAGACACACTATACCAGGATTGTCTGTCCCTTAATTCCACTTTGCAAAATACACACAATTGATTCCTCTGTGCATCTTAGTTTATCCCACCAGATGCAAACAGAGGAGGCGAGGTGAGGGGTGTTAAACCGATCATCAATATCAACCAAGTCTGATGTATGACACGTATGAAGGCGGCCGTGTCCATTTCTGCTACAAGAGCATTTCAATCGGGGCCATGGCCTCTTCAGATGTTGCAGGTGCAAAATTCAATTTCCTGAGAAATTTTTTTACAAATAATACGCTGGTGATGCCTTCATCTCACATCCTGGGTAAGCCTCCAGGCTCTTGGATCCTCTCACCTTCAGGTGCATTTAGGAAGATATGGAAACATCCTTTTTTAAAGGTTTTAGATTTCAGTGTCACAAGCTAGAGTATCCTGTCTTAAGGAGATGAGCGGCTTAAATAAGATGGAAAAAGATGATCCGTGTGTTTCTCTTTTAAAGACTAATAAAGTCCCAGTTGGAGCAAATGAAGGGAGTCCTTGCTCTTAGATCTGGTGATTAAACGTGAACCATGGCCTGTGTATGTAGGGCTTAGTTAATGTGGAACGAGACTTTGCAGCGTAACACGGCAGGCTGGGTCGTCGTCTGATCTGTAAGTTCTTAGTCTCTTAAAAATTATAGCACCTTTTTTTAGATCCAGATCATGGAGGAGGTGCCCGGCCTTTAAGACAGCAGGAGGAGAGGCAACTGTTTGTTAAGCATTAACCACCTCTGTGGAGGGTGGGCGTGGAGATAATGGGGTCGCAGCACAGGAAATGTTTGTGACATGCCTGTGTTTACTTTAACAGCTACTTCATAAATAATGCCGATGAGTTTTCAATAATTCAGATTCCTAGTTTCCGAAATTTTGTCTTTAATATGCCAGTTTTGCAGCTGTGTCTTTAGATCTTTCTAATCTTTTCCAACCAGATAATATGGAGATTGTCCACCACCCATTTAGAATAAATTTAGAAAGTAAAGACAACAATTGGAATCGTTCTTTAGATAAATTTAGTTTGATTAAATCAATTCTTCTCTCGAGTATCTTTATACCTGAATGTGACTCACATTGTCAGATTTACAGGGCTTTTAGCCTCTCCTTCCACCATTTCTTTCAGCATCTGAAATCTTGAAATAATTGGCTCCTATTTACCCTTTCTCCTGATGCTGGCTTTACTGAAACTGCGTTTTTCAGTTCATTATTTCATTGCTACAATTATGTTCCCCCACAGAAATACAAGACCAAAAATAATGTGGGGAATTTCTATGATAGAGAAATAGTTACATTGGCTCTTCTATAGTTGGGTGTTTGGTCTTTAAAATACTCAGATAGAAGAGTTTATCTTTTGCTTTTTGGATTGTAGAATTCTGAGAAAATGGGGCTTGTGAATTTTTTATTTATTTTAGCGTGAGTTTTATTGATGTGTTTGTCTTTCTCTGGCTCAGTGTTTAGATGAAGCGGTGATGTGACAGCCAAGTTTTGTCCATTTTTTTTTTTTTTTTGGTTTGAACTCTCATTGGCTTAAACTTTACTCTGGCCATCTGGTTTATAGTTTTCAGAGTTCTTTTCATCTCTTCCAGACAAAAGCTCTTTTAAAGCACTTAACGCACACAGCTACATCACCTCACCCTGCTCTTAGATATAAACACAATGTTCCACACAGAGAGAATCCTAGCAACCCGGCGAGATGCAAAGGGAGTGAATAAAATGTCATCTAACAAAAACAGAGAATTCATCAGCCTCACAGACCTGGACCAGCAGTGTATCTGCACACTGGAGCCAAGGAAGGCTACAGTTCAGGACTGACTTTTTTTTTTACAGAGCAATGAATGGAGGTTCAGACTTATTTTGCACACTGACTAATCCACACTACTGTTTACCTCCCTTTGCTTCTGTTTCCCTCCCCTTTTCTTGTCCCTGTTTTGTCTGCTCCACTCTGCACCGTTTGTGGCCTCAGCCAACGGGACGGGCTCCAGCAGCCAGCTCTCCACCCCGATTTCCAAGCATTCCCCCACCTCCACCCCCACCAGTCCAGGCCTCAACAACAAGCAGAAGGTACTAAAGCCCTTTTTTTCCCCCCCCTCTTTTCCCATCTCCTCCAAACTAATAGTTTCACACAACCCCGACCGAGTGTAAAGACCTAAGTGAGCTTCTCTTTGTCTGCAGGATCTCTACCTGCCCTTATCTCTGGATGATGATGATTCTCTCGGCGAATCGATGTAGACTCCCTTCCTTCTGCCGGCTCCCTTCTAGCCTCTCCTAAAGCAGTCTCCTGCTTTGTTCCTTCAGTCACAGTGCCACCTCTTGAGGAGACCCACTCTTTATCTCTTTTTAAGGCCTTAGCCACCACGACTATGACCCCATTTGCTGCTTGAGAATGACACAAACTGTTTATAAATTCTGTTTGGACCACAGTAAACCATCTCACTAATGTTCAGACATGTTTCTATGTGGATTTTTTTTTTCTAAATATGGTGCACAGTTCGCTGATAGAGATTTCATGGTGTGTGTGTGTGTGTGTGTGTGGCTGGGTGGGTGGGTGGGGGGGGGGGGGGCACACACTTGTTAAACACGTATTGATAAATCCTGCACACATTTTGATATTTCACTCACAGAATTCCAAGCAGCAAATGGATATTTTTAGGGGCTTCAGCCAGAACTGACTCAACTTTTTTTATCACTTACTGTATTTGTGATGTTCCTCCATGTCCTGCTGTCCTTTCACCCAGTAGTTTAAAGGTGTGAAAGATTATGGTTCTTTGTGAGGGAGGTCCACCAAGCCAGATCAAGTCTTTCTAACCCGCTGTAAATACTGTGTATAGCCATCCACTAAAACATCTCTGCTCAGTGTCCATTGCTGTGCTTCCATATGTCACTACAATGTCTAGCATTTGCTCATCATGATGCAGGGTATGGTCAAAGTACAAGGAAAACCCAAAAAGAAGCCCTTCCAGTAAGGGTGAGGATTTGTGGGAGGCAGCATCTGACTCAGAGGGATTATTAGTCAGAGGATTTGTTGCTTAAAACCACATGTTAAATTCTCCCTTTATAACTGTCGTAATCATGGAGACCTTTCAGTTTATGTGATGGAAGTAATTGGTATTAATCATGTCTAATCAGATTCAGAAGATGATGTTGAAGCAAAGCATCCCACAACTCTTTATGTTGGCGTTTCCTCTGCTTTGACCCTCTACATAGACAGTAGGCTATAAGTGGTGAATACCCTCTGTGTTTTCATAAACTGCAATGCATGATGTCAATTAATTATAATGAAACTTTCATTCATGTAAAAAGCTGAATCAAAGGACCTAGCGGTGCAAAAAAAAAAAGCAACCAAAGGAAAAACAAGTAGGCCCGTTTTTTTCTTAATGAAACCAATTCACATTTACTATAAAGTTGTTGTTTTTTATTGCAACTCCCCTCTACCCCTTAATGATGATTTCACTGCAACTTGTGGTGATTTCTTTTTTAATTTTATTTTTTTTGCATAGTTGGTGAGATTAGTTTCTCAAAGCCAAAGGATGTTTTTGACCAAGAATGACATGGAGGGGAAGAAATTTGTACATTGTACTAGTTATGAACATTCTGGATGAAGCACACATGGAGTTTTTATGCATGTCACTTTTAAACCGTAAAGCTAATATCGAGATTAAATCATCCTCATCTAAGACAGTTAGTTATATCACGGCGATAAACAGTAGTGGGATTTCTCCTCTTTTGCATGGCTTGGCATAGTTTTTGCGATATGGGGGTAATGAAAACATAATTTTTGTCTAAATTTATGTGTGGGTTTTAAATTTTTATAAAGTTTATTAATTTATATTAAAGGTACTCATGTAGGATTATTTTTTTCAAGTTTTGCTCATGTGAGCTCTAAATGCTTTTTTTCTCAAGCTTCTATGGGCAACTTTGTATCGCCATATTCCTTTTTTCTATCATCACGAGTCGCATTGTGTCTCTAATGAATCTACTGATGGGAGCCTTCTCAGATTTTTTGCAGGGAATCGAGCCTGAGAAGTCTCTGAATCTGACACCGAAGCACATAGTAGGGAGCTGTTTATTCACCACCGCAACAGACACTTTACTGTCTACTTGCCAGCATTACAATGCGTGACCACAATTAATTTCCCAATGTACTGAAACAATGCTGCACATGTAGCGTTCCTTAAATTAAGATCTATGCATTTGGAATACAAAATAATTTAACCACTTTTTATCCATAGGAATGGCCTTTTGAAACCTGATGGTGTGATTTAGGAAGGAGCTCAAATTGAAACTTCATGCAGTTATTCCATTGTGATGAAGTGCGGTGTGAAAGTCGTATGTCTTCAGAATGAGGCGGTGTGTGTGCCCTTGCTTTGAATAGCTGTTTTCAGTCAGCCACTCGATGCTCAAGATGTACTTTCACAAATTCTTCGGTGCTGTGATCCTCATCTCTCTCCTGCAGAGAGCGCTGTTACACCAGCACAGCAGCTAATAACCACAGCCGCAGGGACACTTAACCCACCATTTTGTACAGAAAAAAAAGCCATTTTCTCTTTCTGTCAAACAGCCATATGTGTAAACCTTACATACTAACAATGTTCTTGTTACCTGGATTCTCCGACAGCTTATTACCGCTCTACAGCATATAAAACAGAAAACGTTGATTGTCTTGTGTAAACCTTCTGCCATCATATAAAATGGATGGTGTGATTCATCACCTTTAGTGGTGCCTTTTTTCCTTTTTAGATTACCGTCTTTTGATAAGGAGAAGAAAAAGGGTCATTAAAAGCTTGTTCTTTGTTAACGGCTGTTTGTAATACATATTTTTATGGCCTGAATGAGGGGCTCCCCAGCACACGTTGTTTTTAGAGACGCAGGACACTTTCTTCATGGTGTAAATTTGCCCCTGTCCTGTCCTCTTTCATATGCCTTTCTAAAGGAATGAATGACATTTTATTTCTCTGAAATTTCCATTGTCCTTTTTAGTGGAATTTTTGCAATTGTCAGTGGCTTGTTTCGGTGCTTCATTCAATGTATTAACCGGTATCCTTTTGCAATTAAAACAATTGTATTTCAACTCTGGTCTTCAGTTTATTACAGTGTTATCTTCTTAAAGGTCCTCCTCAAACCTAATCTAACAATGTGTAAATGTGTGACGAGTAGAAAAGTCTCAAGTTGGTGGAAAGCGTTGAGTAGCTGAAATAAAAACTTCAACTAAAAACAAAAGGACTAAATGAGTTGTTCACTGATGGGCTTTAAAGTAATGGAGAAAGTAAGTAGAGGGTACTTAAAGTTATGGATAACTAAAATGAATTTATTAAATCTTTTGAGTTTTAATGATTCACAATTCAAATTCAATTTTAATATCTAATTGTTGAAAAAATAATAAACTAATGAAGGGGTAAAGCATCCAGTTTCTGCCTCAAGTGTGATAGTATTGAGGTCTTCTGACATAAACCTGACTCAGAGGTTAGATTTTATTTATTTATTTATTTATTTATTTATTTATTTATTTATTTATTTATTTTACTCAGCTGCTGATGACATGCCATATTGTCTTAGAATGAAGAAAAAAAAACTTTTACAGTACAGCTGTGACTAAATAATATGCTAGAATCCTTACAATATTACGTGTTGTCTCTGCTGTACAAAGTTCTATGGCCTCTGGTGGTCCTGGGCCTTTGAACACCTTGTCAGAGACACACAAACCAGAAAATATTGAAAAATTAGTAAAAAGGATGGTCTTTTTTTATTTTACAGTTGCACCAAATAACACACTGAATATAAATTCGGTGTGCTTCATTGCAGTGTTACTTTCTGCTGCATTAAAACCTTTGTGCTGGGAAAATCCCATCCTTTCAGCTGTCCTACTGTGTCTGGGGTGCTCCCTAAAGCAGGAGCGAGTCAAATGGAGATGCTATCATCTGTAACTGTAAGGGCTTTATGCCATCTCCTGGCTGTAATGTGCATGTGCTGTAATTTGACATCTCTTCCCCAACAATAAAAATGAAACGGAATAGAAGGGGTACCTCATCAAAATGAACATAGTAAATCTTTTAAAATCTGCCCCCCCAAAAAAGGTAAATGAAGTAATCTGTCTCTGTCTCGTTCTTTAAATTCTCTTTAAAAACTTGCTTTGAAGTGTTTCATTCAGATTGCATTCTTTGTTGACAAGTTTTCTGGGATTATGGTTGTAGAAATCATCATTTATGAACATCACATACAAATGATCTGTTGCTGTACTTTTAAGTATTTAAATTAGTGATGGTGGATGATCTTGAAGGGTTAGAGTACTGTCTGCATTTCTTAAATGGTTTTAAACTGAAAACGAATATCCATCAAAATTGGCTTGTTTAGTCTAGTATTAAACAAATATTCTGAACAAAGACACTTATATTTTTGCAGAATACAATTTTTCAAAGACTTTATCAATCTCGCATCTGTTTGACATGGAACTCATATTTTTTCATGTGCTATGAAATGTGAACATCATAGGGAAAAGCTTAAACTCAAAGTACTGAGAAACAAGCCTTTAAGGAAAATGCAAATCAGGAGCTTACATGTGTGAGGAAAATCTGTATGTGTGCACACATCTGTCAGGGGTTCGCATTATTTCTCATCAGCTTCACAGCATCTCTTTAAAATCACCAGGAGATCACATTTGAACTTTTTAACTTTTGTATTCTTTTATGTAACTACTGTTAAAACAGATCTTTTTTTTTTTTTTACTGACATCTATTACAAGTGGTTGCACAAAAAAAAATCTCTACTGTCCTCATCATATCCTTATTTGATGACAAGCTATCAGTTTTTCCCCTTGTCTGCTCGTTTAGGTTTAAATGCTGCCTGATGGGAGCATCAAAAAGTGGGTGGGCAGGTTAGTCAAGAACTGACTGGGCTATTTAAGTTTGAGCAAGGCTGACTAACCCCAACAGGGAGTGCTTGTAATTGTACATTGCCTTTTGACCAAGCCCAGCCAACTCTTTCTGACTTTAGTGGCTTCTCAATGTATCATGTTTACCAAAACTTTTCAGTGTACCAGGAAGCACGTCAGTGTTACCGTTTACTGTTTTTTCCTTTGAAATCTTTTCCAAATCATTGTGAACACAGCAAAGAAAATTCCTTTGATTCAACCTTTACTCACATAATAGGAATGATAAAAGATCTGAACTCCAGCATAGATTCATTTTTATTAATGTTGGCTTTCTATAATGGTTCTTCCTCAGTACCCTTGTTTGTCCTGCCTTTTAAGCAGGAATTAGCTGATATTTTCTCTATGTTTGAGGGTCAAAGTGATTCTGTGTTCTCAGAACAGCTAAGTCCAGACCACCGAGAGCCTGCCAACTTCATTTGTTTCCACAGTTAGCTGGATGTGTCCGGATAAGCATTATCAGCTGCAGTAATTGAGCGCCATTACTGGCAAGTGAAACATCACAAAATAACAAAGAGAAATAAAACTTTGTTGGTTTTTTAGATTTCATGGTGAAAAATAAATCCAGACGAGAAGGGCAGGTTTTTACTTGTTTCACCTCCTGTGGCTGAGTTGTAGGACTGAAGGTGTTCAGTTTCAGTTTCCCCTTCCCTCCCTATTTGTAATGACCATATCAGCCTTTGCACAACACCTCCTGCTGCAGGGATGTGCTCGTCAGACCGGTTTGTTGGGCTGTGTGTCGATGTTTGGGGAAGCCCTCATATCTGATACGTTCTCCAGTAGAAGCAGCATTGGGTTTGAGTTCACAGTGGTGAACAGCTTTTTATTCATGTTGTGGATTTTATAACAGAAAAGCAGGATCCACTCTCGCAAACTTTGCACCAGTTTACCGGAACATTGAATGAATTTTAGCTCCTGAAAACATCCTGCCAGGTGAGTGTTGCCTCAAAGAATTTCTGTTCTGTGATTTGTAAAACTCAGGCATGTTTCTCCCCCTTGCTTTTGTTTCACTGTCAATTCTAAAAATATTATTTTAATGATTTGTTTGACAAGCAACTTTCAGCCCTCTGTGGCCTTTTAATGTGGAACTAACTCAGATTAATCTTGGTTTCAAGTCAAACCTCTCTACAAATCTCTGTCACAACAACAACACCATTAACCGAGTTTCTGACACCACTGTCATGTATGAGCACGCATGCTGAAAATGTGGAGAATGTTATCTGCCATCACCTTAACACAAGATGAGAAGAGTATAAAAGCTTTGTTCTTTATGTTGGGAACAAAACTTCTGTACCTTACCTGTAATTTACTTTTACTTCATTCATTTAAATCAGTTTTAACCAATAGGGATACATATTCTATTTTCCAGAGAAAAATTAGCACTTTTCTGACCATAATATGTGAAACAATCTAAAAAACAAAAACTCAAACCTTAAACACAAATTTTCCCGCAGTCAGATGATAGTTTAAGTTCTCATTTACGTGATCAGGCAGGTATGGAACGCTTCTGGTTTGTGAGTAACACAGGCACCTAAAGACAAATACAGCCGGGTGTGGCTGTGGAGCGTGCACATGGAGAAGTAGGGCCCTGGTGTGTGGGAGGGTCAGGCAAGCAGGTACAAGGCCTGGAAACTTCCATACTGTGAAGCAACAATGAAAAGGAATCCTAAAGATGCCCAAGGTACTGGCAGTTGCCAGAGTTTTCTTCTTGCCCACATTTTCCGATGGCGATTGTCAAACTAATTCTCCTTTTTGTTATCCCTTTCATTTTTCAAAGTTCTGCTTCCTGCACGCTCTTTGTCTGTGTTTATACCAGTTGTACGTTCCACACAAGTGATCTCAATGTGTCACTAAATGCTTGACTTCGAGACTACCAGGTTTAAGTGTTAAGTGCTTCCTGTAAATGACATTTGGAATGCCCTGATGTGCTATTCTTGGCAAAAACTAAAATGTTAGGATGCATCAGGGACAGAGATCACAGACCAAAGAGACAAAAGATTAGTCACTCCCCAGAGAATCCAGCTGTGCTGCGCATCATGACTTCTGTCACCATTATGGTTCTTCTATTAAAGTAAAAATCTTTCACAAAAATGACCTAAATATATAAATCTATCTTTGTCACTGTGTGGCGCTGCAACCCCGTTGGGAATAGGCAGTGTAGAGAATGAATGGATCCATGTCCCCATGCAGTGACAAAGTGGCAAGCTCGCTCTATGGCATCTGTGACCTGCTGTTAAATTACAAAGAAAATTATCATTTTTTACACCTTCAAAATGCTAAAGGCTTGTAAGTCAGAAAATAGCTGCAAACTGCCCTTAACAGATTTAGTCATTTAAGGACTGACTGTTTCCATATACAGCAGCAGTTTTAAGAGTGGGACTGAAACAAATGTGGAAAAAAGCTCCCCCTCAGTCCTCCCTTCAGTTGTTATTTGAGCTATTTGCCTCGACAGTTGAGCTAAGAAAGCTAATTACTGCTGGCTGAATTCTTTATGGTTTCCACTAAATAAATACTATGCAATAGGACAACTCAAAGATACCTGTTTATTTCTGACTGGCAATCTGTGATTGTGAAGGGATTTTCTTTTAAGATTTGATGTAATAACTACATGATTACGTCTTTACTTCATTACTCAGCCTCCTCTGTAACAGATTTATGTCCCTCACAGGACCCTCACTTTGTAAACCTCCAAGACATAATATTTATAGCCACATTTTAGTTAACATTTCAGCTTTTGGAAGACAGTTCTCATCTCATCATATAAACCCCTGTGTGCCTGTCAGCAACCGTACACTCTCCAGAGGGACTCTGGGTCACAGGTCAGTCTGTTATTTGGAAATGAAGCAGAGCAGAAATGAACTGTGGAGCTCATCAGCAAACACTTCCCAGAAAAAGTGATCACAGTCGCCGTCTCAGCGGAAATCCTGTCCATGAATATAAGACCTGAAATCGCTCTCCGTCTTCAGTCTGCAGTTGTGAGGCTTCAGCATCCCCGCCATGTTTTCCTCGGCTGTCCCCTACAAAAACCAACACTATGATGACCTGAAGAAGGACTGTGTGAAGGACAAGAAGCTGTTTGAGGACCCAGAGTTCCCAGCTGCCGATTCATCTTTGTTTTTTAGGAAACCGCCTCCTGGATTAGTGCAATGGAAACGACCAGGGGTGAGTAGCAATAAGTGGTGGATCGGTGTCCATCAGGAATTAGATCACTCACAAAACATGGACATAGTCACGTTATGTCTTCCTTGTACAACTGGCGTAGAAAGTAGATTCCTGCACTTAAAAACCTCTCATCCCTAAATAAACTAAAATTTAATTGGCTGATGTAAATGTAATATTTTTAGGCGTGACTTCTTTGTTTCGTTGTAGGAGATAAGTGAATCACCTCATCTTTTTGTGGAGGGCATCAGCTCCCATGATCTGAACCAGGGCAGTGTGGGAAACTGCTGGTTCGTCGCTGCCTGCTCCTGCTTGGCCTTGAAACCGCACCTCTGGAAAAAGGTGAGTTTACTTGGCTTCCATGTTTCTGTATTTGTGCATGGTCCATGTTTTGGTTAAGGTATCTTTTCAGCTGCTGCTCTTTTATTTTTATGCATCCAACTATTGGCGCACTAAACAAGAATCCAATGATCTTTAACAGGTAAAAGTACAGTGAAAAGATATTTTCTTAGTTTCCACATGAAGCATGAATAGGAGGAGTCATTCCTAAAACCTTAACTCCAATGGTGGAAAATATATCTAAATTAAAATGTGGAAAGAGGACTTTGTGACACGCATGAACAGAAACTTCTGTCCTCTGCAGTGAGGCCTCAGAGACCTGAGCACTATGACGGCATTTATTTTTCAGTTTTGATCCTTTTCAAACACAAATAAAAAACACCTTTACTTAATTACTTTTGACTATGCATGTTGCTGATGTGATGAAATTTCCCACAAAATAGGACAACAAACGGAGGACTTTGTATATTTGTATGCTTCTGAGGCTCTGAACCTGTACAATGGGACATGTTTAATTTTTGTAAAGCTCAAACATTTGTTTAATTGTTTTTTCAGGTGATTCCTGACTGGAAGGAGCAGGAATGGGATCCTAATCACCCAGAAAAGTATGCTGGCATCTTCCACTTTCAGTTTTGGATCTTCGGTGAGTGGGTCGATGTGGTAGTGGACGACCGGCTGCCGACCATCAACGGGGAACTCATCTACTGCCACTCAAAACACAATAATGAATTCTGGAGTGCTCTTCTGGAGAAGGCCTATGCCAAGTTAGTGAAATGACATCAGATTATTTTTTCATGAATGAAGCTATTTTTTTCCCAATGAGTTGTTATAAATTGTGTTTTTTATTTGATTAAGGCAAACTCTAATACAAGAATTTCTAATGAAACTAAAAATATTTATACTTTTTTTTAAAGATTCTGGTGTTTTGTATTAACTATTTAATAATGTCTTGGAACATTTTAAGGTGCTGTCCAAATTTACTCTAGAAACAAACTTTTGTTCATATTTTTTCTTTCAGTAATAACTTGCCTGTTAAATAGTTGGAGTAAGCTTATGATTTCCCTCTTCGTCTTGTGTCCAGGCTCTCTGGCTGCTATGAGTCTTTGGAAGGAGGAAACACCGGAGACGCTGTTGTGGATTTCAGTGGAGCTGTGGCAGAAGCCATCAACCTGGAGGTAGAGGCTTACTATAAAGACCAAGAAAGACAAGACAAGCTGTTTGAGGATCTACTCAAAGTGTGGGATCGTGGAGGAATCATCAGCTGCTCCATTAAGGTCTGTTCTTTCTCTGCTTGTCTGCCTCTCTGACTGTTCTTCAGATACAATAAATATTTTTGCTATGCTTCTTAGGCAGAACCTCATGAAATTGAGCTCAAGATGGCAAACGGGCTGGTGAAAGGTCACGCATACTCGGTAACTGCAGTGAAGCGAGTGCGTTTGGGTCACGGGCTGATGGCCTACTTCAAAAACGAGACCATTCCTCTGATCCGCATGCGAAACCCCTGGGGCAAGACGGAGTGGAAGGGGGCCTGGAGTGACAGGTGAGGAGGAGGAGGCCCGTAGGAGCTAGTTCAGCACCACTTCATTGGAATGGCTGAAAATGTGTAGAACCATTAACTTTTAGTTTGCTAGGTTTTTGAGTCATTTTAACATCCTGTTCACATCTGAGGTGTCCAAGGCACATTAACAATGATCAGTACACCATTTGGTGCCTGTTCTGAGGTTTGGGTTATTTCATCTGAGACCAATCATATAATATCATTGCATAGATGATTTTTTTGTTTTGTACTTCCATTAGCTCTGAAGAATGGTCAAAGGTTGGCGACACTGAGAGGGGCAACCTTGGCATCACTGTGGAGGATGATGGCGAGTTCTGGTAATTAATGAAATAAGATAATAACCTTAAATCCCCACATTGTGACATAGGATTTGTCTTTATATTATACTCTGTTATTTGCATGCAGTAATATTTTTGTTGTTCTTTTATCTACAGGATGTCATTCACAGACTGGTGCAGGTTCTTCACAGATGCAGATGTTTGCCGGCTGATCAACACGTCTCTGATCAGCATCCATAAGACGTGGAACGAGGCTGTTCACTTCGGCAGCTGGACCAAGAACGCAGAGCCACTGTTGAACCGCTGCGGCGGCTGTGCAAACCACAAACCCACATTCCTCCAGAATCCACAGGTAGGGCAGACCGTGCAGGCATTTTATCTATTCATGATTTCATCCCGTGCCCGACTTACTGACTCCTTTTAAACTTTATTTGCAGTACTTATTTGACATTACAAAGGAGGCTGACGAGGTCCTCATCTCCCTGCAACAGAGAGACATGAAGATCCACAGAAGGATTGGTCAGGGGGAAAATCTGACCATCGGCTTCAGTGTCTTCAAGGTAAATTCTAACCAACTCTGCCTTGTTCAAAAGAGACCACAAAGAGGCCACACCATGACCAGAGATAAGTGTGTATTACATGACATATACAGTATTAATCAGTCAATCAGTCCCTAGAAAACATTTTAAAAAATTCATCCCGTCCAATATCAGCTCCAATGCAAGAAGTTATTCCATTCTGAATTATGTTCATGTAAGATCTAAGGGGCCCAAGAAAATAGTAATTAAACCAGTGACAAAGAAGACTGTTGTGTGATGATGACAAGTCAGGCCAGCGGCTAAGGTGTGGTGGTATTTCAGGGGCTCAGAAAATGGACTGGGACATGAGAAAGAGTATATGTTTAGGGGATATAGGTATTCATGACAAGACGGCCATTGTTTTAAGTTCAGCCCTGTTCCTTTAGTTTCAGCTAAAAAATAATTTATCTCCATATTTGGAATTTTATGGAAAAATACTGAAACAGTCAAATATTTCTCAGGTTCTTGTGACACACTGAGCAACGATCATTGTCAGAGTGGAAAATGGTATTTGTCTGGAATGAAAATGTCAATGAAGGGTCAGTTTATTTTCTGAAAAAAAAGAAAACATTTCGCCACACTTTGGCGATCATTGCGGTAAAAGAATCTGACTTGGCTTCAGGTTTCTTCTCATTTGTTAAACATTTAAAATTAGTAATGACAGGCCGACCTTACTTGAGAGATTTATCAGAAGCAAAATGGCTACAGACTAAACAATTCATGTTTGAACACAAAGAACACACATGCTTTTTAAATAGTTTCAAGCTGGCGAAAGCAGTGGAGCTTGGAACAGTTTCCTCTTATCTCTCAGGAAGGTGCAGCCACTTTGAATGCCTGTGTAGTAGTTCAGTGTCAATATTTGAATCTTTTGTGCAATGATAAAATCTGGTAGTTAAGTTTTAGGATTACAGCCCTCTCTGTAATACCAGATGGTAGCAAGATGAAACCACAACATCACAAGGAGCTGAAAAATAGAACAGAATCATGTGTAGGATAATAAAACAAAGAGCAGTAAAAGGGCTATTAAGCAAAACTCAGAGAAGCTGGGTTATCAACCTGCAAAGTAAATGCAGTCCTCTTTTGAGGCCTGAGTTGATATTGCTTACTGTGATTAGATTGCTCCATTCAAATGAGGGCACGCAGCCATTTGCAGCCAGACTGATATCGTATTCCACACAAGGGTATTAACTTGTCAGGGACCTGGGTAAGTTCAAACCACACCATACAGTCTTATCAGACTGGCAGAGGTGCGGCTAAAATTGGGTACATTCTGGAGAGCAATAAAAGCTAGTGACATCAAGAGCCTGCGATTAAGAAAATAAAACAAGCTGTGTGCTCACGGCCTGTCAGAAATCTTAACCTGTTCTTCTGTGGTCAGAGTCCAGGTCACATATCCTCCACTTTGATCTCACAGACGCCAGACTCTTTTTTCAATAAAGGATAATAATCTTAGCCCTTCTGATTGATTTAAAAAACAACGAATTTCATTGTATTACACGATTGATTATCATAAAACATCAATTAAAACCCTAATTAGTCCACATATATGTTTTTTAATGACATAAAAACAAAGCACATCATTCACACAAGTAAAAGACCTAAAGAGCTCAGCTTACAGTTACTCTTATGGAAAAATCCACTTTCTATTTCCAGCCACCAGGAGGCAGAAGGTCCTTTATGTCAAACAGACATTGGCAAGCTATCAGTTTTTTCTATGGGCATTCAAATTCTGTGATTTTTAAGCTAAATGTTATCCTTAAAGAGTACAGCTTTAAATACATTAGACCAGGAAAACATCAAAGCTGTTCATCAGTTTATTGCAATATGATGTCATCATATTTTTAGTACTGATGGATGTTGTTGAAGCTGTAGAGTTACTGTTGAAATATTCATGAGGAAAAAAGGGGAGCACTGATGACTTAATGCAAAGTGGTATACTAAATTCATGAAGATGCTTTCCCCATCTGTTAAACCCAGAATTTGTTTTTCAGGTGGAACTGAACAGGAAGTACCGAATGCATGACATCCTGACTCAACAGTGCGTGGCCACCTCCACCTACATCAACGCTCGGACTGTCTTCATGAGAGTTGTGCTGACTCAGGGTCGATACGTCATCATCCCCACCACCTTCAAACCTCAGACGCTGGGAGATTACATGCTGAGAATGTTCACTGATGTAGACTCAGGCTGCAGGTACGACAATGAAGATGACAAACGAGTGACTCATGTGGTCTTAGTCAGTGGAAGGATGATTTGTGATTTTTCTCCATCCTTTATTTTAGACACTAATGGATATTTTCCAAGAATAACATTCAAAAACTTATTACATTTTCACACTAAATCTCTTAGGAACTAATATTCCAATCCCTCAGTTCGAGTTTGGCAGAAAAGTTTGTTTTGACTGGTCTTGTTTTCTTTGGCAGCCCAAAGAGAACAGAATCATATCTGGTCACAGACAATGTCAGTTAGATCTATCTGGCTCACCAAAACACTTGTGAAAGCGTAATTTCTGTGGTTTTTCACCGTGCAGATTAGAAGATAGTGTCTGAGTCCTTTTTAACCTTCCACAGGGAACTGACGGAGGACAAGCCAAAGCCAAAGTGCTGGAGTGCATTCCTTGGATATCCACAAGCTGTTACTCACATCTATGTCCATGGAGCTGAAGGCCTGCAGAACCAGGACAGTACAGGAGGTCCGACAAGTTTTACAATGCTAAGGCTTTCTTCTATACACCTTCCATTTAGAGTGATAAGCCCAAACCATCCACATTATTCCCCATGTGTTTACACACAGGTGCTGACCCTTATGTCATCATGTACTGCGAGGGTAAATCAGTGAGGTCCACCATCAAAAAGGACACATTGCAACCAGAATTTGCTACGAGTGCTATTTTCTACAGGAAAAAGCCCAGGAAGCCTGTAACTGTGGAGGTAAGTCAAAAGTCTCGTTTGTATGCCAAAAGCTTATCTCAAATGGATCCCGGTCACCATTCTAGTTATTGATTATCACCTTTGTGAGGGAGAACTGTCATAGAAGAAAATGTCATCCTAATCACATGACAATACATTAGACTCCTTGCACTGTGGTCAGTTTCCAACATGTGACATTACATTTCTCACAGGTATGTATAATGCTGTAATGCTGCCATAAAAAATGTAATTCCAGAGTTAATTGGAATATATGGTAGCTTTTTTTGTGCAGATTCCCAGAGTATGCACTTTTTCTTTAGTTTAAAATTGATATTAATAAAAGACACCTCCAAAATCATTTTATATTCCAGTCAGACAGTGTCTCTGATTTTTCTTTTGCAGGTATGGAACAGTAACGCGGTTAAGGATGAATTTATGGGACAGGTAGTGTTGTCCGCAGCAGTGAAGGACACTTCAGACCCTCAGAGGCTTCAGCTGAGGAAGAGAGGCCGGCAGATGGCCGATGAGATGCCCGGCAGCCTCAGCCTGAGGGTCATCACTGCGACTCAGCTGATAGCCATGTGACCTCATCCACGACCAGAGGCCAGGCTCAACGGGGCAAAGTTGTTGGACATTTGCCACCATCAAAGCACCAGAAACTGCAGCAACAACCTGTTTTTGTTACTGCTGGCTATTCTTCAAACTTTACGTGAACTGTTGGTGAGGAGACGCTTCTGGACAGAATGAATGTCTTATGTTTACTTTTTATCAACGTGCTTTGTATTACTTTTATCCATCCTGAAATTGTTTTTTGTGTAACTTAAGAAACATTTTATACAAATTTTTACCAATGTCTTATTCTAAGAAACTACACTGTGAGGACTAACAGTCATTCCAAGTCAGAGGTACCTGCTTATTGTAATAAAACATTTATCATGCATTTACTATGCTTTTTAAATGCTTACCAGCAAACTGCTAAAACACATGATAACAGCATAAAGAATAAAAAATAATCAGTCAATCACTTCCCTAACTCTGGTTTTCATCCTCCTTTTATTTCAGTCCAGTTCCCAAACTGCAATATTTTGTTTTTGATTTTTTTTTACACTCAAGACACAGCCATGCACAATTCAAAGTTCAAAAAGTCTATTGCTTCAACCACAATTAAAAATATTTTATCCAAAACCTCATTCCCCCATCACTTGTTTTCCTTTTTCCAAAGATGGGGAAAGGCCTGCTGAGGTATGCCAGATGGATCAGCAGTTTTACAAAGCTAGACAATAATAAGAGTAATAATAATAATAAAGATAATAATAATTTAAAAAGTAACATTTTTTGTCTTTGTTCCATTCTCTTGATACACATTAATAGAGGAATTTTCACACTACGTGTACAGGTTTACACATTCAGAAGATAGGAATGTACAGGAGCAACCACAGAAAAGGGGCACGTCAGCGGCGTCTCTTGTCCCGAATTTCACCTTTGTGCTCATAGTTCAGACCTGTACATGGGCCAAATGTCCCAGGGCCGGCGAAGCTTCCTGATAGGCCACATACATCTAACGCACACACACATACTAACACTCAGGACAGCAGTGGTACTCAGACTGGACAGACTGTGTGGGCCTGCACACAGAGTGCTGCATTCATCGGCTCTCAGTCCGGATGAGGAGTGTCGATAAAAGCCCAAACAGGAGAAGCGGATCCTGGAGTGCAGAGACAGCGTGTGTTTTGGCTTCTCTCTTTAACGATTTCCAGGGTGCAAAACATTTATTGATACATACCATAAAGCAACCTGAATATTGTCGTTTTAAGTTACATAGTTCTGAAAAAAATTGGGGGTTTCCTGTCTATTTACATACATACATATCCTAACAATCTTAAACTATTTGGAGATGAGATACAGTGTATAGTTTGTTTTACATGCACAAAATCTTTTGCTTCCTCCTACCCATTACCACTCCTTCATCTCTTGCACATTTGCTGTACAATGGAGGTACAGTGGGACTGAGCAGCTACCCTGCACCTCAGAGTTTAAGTGGGAAATTAGAGTGAGGCATCTTCTAGTGCAGTCCGAGGTAGCCCTCTAACACACACACACATCCACTTACACATGAAGGGATGCTACGTGGGGAATGCCTGATGGAGCTACCTAACACAGATGCAAAAGAGAACCTCTATGCAGGAATGAGTCTCAACTTTAAAGAAGGTACGAGGGGAATGTTGGCAAACGTGAACCTCCGGGCAATGGTACAATCATGAAATGACACTCACTACTTCGCTCAGTGGATTATGTTTCCTTACTAAAATCTGCCACACGTCCAAAAATTCACTACCAAATGTACAGACCTTATAAATAAAGTCATATAAGACACCATTTAAAAATGTAAGAAAACAATTTGAATGAGCAGCATCTTAAATAGAAGGGGGCTTGGTGGATAGAGCGATGGTCACCGCTTTATTCGGCATATGGACTTTTTTTTTGTCATGTATCCACGGTCAGACTTTATGATTTCAGTCAGAAATATGGAATCAGTGGTTCATGCTAGCATGAAAAGGGGATTTTGTACTTTCCCTCCACTTCCAAGTGCAGTTTGGAAATCAGTCGTTTCGGCTGCATTTCATGCCATGGCGTTTTCTGCTCAGGGTTTAAGGGCGCAGGGGCAGCTCAGGGCACTGTGGCTGTGACAAAGCATGGCACTAGACCTCCACACCACAACTGCTAAATAACTCCAAGACCCTCTTCTGTTGGCATTTTGGATTTTTGTGCCTGTAACCCGGCACATTCGTGATAATCCATCCCTCAGACTTTATATTGATCTTTTCCTGTATACGGGATTACAACAGAAAAGAACAGAAAAACAGTTTTCATTCATTTACAGAAACTTGATGGAACCTATGTGTGGATATTTATGTTTGAAATGCTACAGTCTATGAGAGCATGCATTAAAAATCATCACATGATTTTGAGAACATCAGACTTCAAAATAACTTAGCCACTTTCACAAACAACCCAGAAGCAGGTAAGAGCATAATGTCCAGTGTTTTCAGAGACTGAGAGAAGACGTTCAAACAAAATAAGAACTGCTGCTCACTGATGTAAAATGATCTACTGAAACATGTTTCAAGTTGACGTGGGTTATATGAAATTATTCCTGACTGTTTCCCTCAGAAGCTGCTCCCCTACAAACACTCAGCAACACATACACACAGAAAACTGACAAAAGCCCCCCCCCCCCTTGAGATGTGACAATCTGTGGAGGATTAGAGATATTTCTCCACAGAGCCATGGTCATGCAGGGATGCACTGGGTCTGGAGTTGCTCTTGGTGGCCTGACCATGCTCTATAAAGGGACAGCAGGAGATAAAACCGAGCCTAAACCTGAACAGGGAAGAAAGCTTTCTTTCTCCTTCACTTACATTTTCTTCAGCTTTAGCGAAACTTCCTTTTAAAACATTCCATTTTTTTTTGTCTTTTCTCGTTAATGTTTCAAAACTGACTACCTTCCAAACAAGACGTGACACAAACAGATGCACACAGTTTGTCTGCACACACACACACACACACACACACACACACACACACGCTCACACGTTCTCGTGATGGACTGCTCTACATGTACAGAGTGCTGGAGAAGTAAACGAGGAGACAGGGTCTTTTTCAGCAGCATGGGCCGAGAGGCTGCAAGGCCAGATGTCCGTCCTGCATACGAGGCCCATGGGTCTTTTGTCCTTGTGCTGTCACTGTAAGTCACACAAACCCCTCCTTGTGCTGTCACTGTCACACCACCCACCACCCACACACCCAAGCCCCTGCCGCCATGAGCCCGCACATCACAGGCAGGGCTCCAGCCTGGGGCGCGGACAGGGAGCCCCATCCTTAACGACTGCTGTTCTTTATGGCTTCCTTCGCAGCTACAATCAGAGGCGTCAGACTGGAGAGAGGCTTTGCCAGTTTGAGGAAGGAATGCTGCAAAAAGAAAAGAGGATGTTGGTCCATGTATGAAGGTGAGGAGAGCAAAGATTTGTGTTTTTTAGCCATTAACTAGTTATCAACAGTGTAATTACATAAAATCTTTAGCTAAAGAAAATACCCCCATGGATATTTTCAATAGACTAATAGAAGGGCTCTAAGTTTGGAGTAGATCGAAACTTATTCTGTTTGAGGTTTTTTTTCCGAAAGACCTATACTTGTCTAAAGTCAGCCTCATGGATGACATATTTGTAAGTGTACAAGATCTTTGGAAAATAGTCAAACTTGTTCAGCAAGGTTTAAGCGTCACTTTTACCTGAAGCAGCTCCTTGGCAGAGCCTCTGCGGTCCACGTCCATCTCTAGACAGCGGTTGAGGAAGTCTCTAAACACACTTGACAGCTTTTCTGGGTTCTGCAGCTCTGGAGTTCCATTGGTTGCTATCAGGTAAAGTGCCTGCAAAGACAAACAAAAGGTCACAACCCGAAGATCATCCGGCCAGATTTTTCATCTGTGCTTACTGCAGACCTTATCTTCAGAGAATAATTTTTTATAAGTAGAAAAAATGCAGCAAAACATAGATTTCTCAGTTTCTTCAAAGCTTGAGTACAAAGATGCGTACAAAGAAAAAAAATCAGTTGAAAAGAGAGTTACTCAGATGCTGATTACTGGGGGGGGATTCTTTAGAAAAGCTCCTTAGAAACTATTGTACACAATTTCCACAACTAGATGATTAAGTTTTTAGTTTCCTCCAAGAACAGTTTCCTCAGTCCCGTCTGATCTTGAAGGACCAAAGGCCAAAATGTTCATCAGTCATTTTACATAATATACATAAAATTTAACTATAGTGAGTATTAACAGTGAAAGTTGGTTGTTTCTATTTTTTTTTTAAAACCCCTGTTCAGGATTTTGGGGGAAAGTCTGAATTCCTCAGTATAGTGGAATTGACTGTGTAATGCAAGCAAACATAGCCCCAATCTAAACAATAGACAATTAAATAGTTCTACAGTGATGCATTAGTGTTAGTTTAGATTATAACTAGCAAATTGTTTTGCATTCATTAAGGAAATGAAAACACTCTGATTGCCAGAAGTTGCTAGACTCGGTACATCCTCTTGTAATGTAGAAGGTCCAAGAAAAACTCAACAAAATTTAGAGAAGAATGAAGCTGAAATGTGGCACCACTGGAGATCTGGCCACACACCAGCAGCTTGCCTCATTCACCTGGGACCTGGTAAAAGCTTCCTCGAGATGTATGGGATTAATGAATACACCTGATGCCTGACTATGTCTTGAGCTACCCCACTGGAGAGCTCACACACCACCAATTAATGTTGGCTAAATCCCTGGGAGTCAGGACAAATCCACCATGATAATCTAAGCGTCACAGTTGAGTAGTTTTGCTCATGTGCGTGATATAGAGACCTACTTTACTTCATAATTGATTTAATCACTCAAAACTTAAGAAAATTGCATTTTTTTCTACTATACTCAGACTTTAACATCTCAAAAATTTTGTATCAAGTTGTGGGTTCATTCAGACATAAAAGGTTCATGAAACAAATCTCTGGGTTCCTTAGGTCCTGAATTGATTGAATGAAGGTTTGAATACATGTATGACAGATTTTTTGTTGCAGTTTAGAAACATTCATCACAGCTTAAGTCCTAAGCACTATGTTGTAGCTGGGTTTACCCTGAGTGGATTTTCGTTCAGATAGGGAGGCTCTCCTTCCACCATCTCTATCGCCATGATTCCCAGAGACCAAATATCCACTTTTGGGCCGTAAGCCTTCCGAGTCACCACTTCTGGCGCCATCCAGTAGGGCGTTCCGACCATCGTGCTGCGCTTGTTCTGCTCTGGAGTGATCTGAGCACAGAAGCCAAAGTCGGCTGCAGACGCAAACACAGGAAGAGAAAATAAGTACATTTCTCAGTTGGTTGTCCTCTTTTTTAATCTACTCACTTATGCATAAATTGTATTGAATGCATCAATATGTAACCTAAACTGAACATTTCTCTGACTTCATGTAAAACTCCAATGGGAAAATAGACTTACTGAGCTTGACGGATCCATCCATACCCAAGAGGATGTTGTCACTTTTTATATCTCTGTGGATAACCTGGTTGGAGTGCAGAAAGTCCAAGGCTTGCAAACACTATGAAGACAGAGAAAAAAAATCAATAAAGCAAAAAAACAACAACAATCCTGAATGAAAAAATGAACAAACTATGAGGTTTGGCATCCACATTTCCAAAGGGAAACCCTTTGTCAAACAAAAATCTGGACAATCTCTTCTCCTGGTTGTGGGATATGTTGTCCACCTGAATGTAAGGGGCAAATACACCTACTTTGCTGGCAACAGCTATAGTGGTTTTGTTTTGGGTTTTTTTTGTTTTTTGCTGGTGTCTAAAATTGGTGTCCTACCTCTCTGCAGACTGCAGCAATCTGGCCCTCGTCCATGCAGGTCTCTGTCACTACATCTGTCAATGAGCCCCCGGCCAAATATTCCATCACAACCCACAGCTCATCTCCAACCAGGTAGCTGACAAAAGAAAGATCATCCCACAGATGAGGTCAGTGAAAGTTAGACATCTGTAGCATACCAACTAAAAACACTTCAAATTTCTTCATCACTGAAAAAGGTGCACAGGATTGTTACTGAATGAAGCTGTTAAGGTTAGAAACCTACCAGTACAAGGAAACCATATCTGAGAGAAAGATCTGATCGAGATTGAATAATTGCTGAATTCTTTTTGTTTGTTTCTTTACATTTTAAAACACTAGGGTGCAGCATTGCACCTGAGTAGGCGTGTAGTCCACAGTTAAAAAGGGAGAAGAAAAGCAGGAGCAGAAGATGAAGAAAACAGAAACATAGGCATCAAAGTTTCCTCAACGTCACACTATTCGCACCATCATGGATACCATCATTTGTGCTTTGTGTATCATTTTGGAAGAAGAGAGACAAAACAAGACAATGGCATTTATGGCACACCTGTTATTTTGGGGGTGTTTGTAAGGGTCTTAACATGACATTTGGTGTAGATGCAATCCTAGAAATCTCACAATTAAAATTTTCAAGTTGTGAAATTCGAGGATTGTCATTTCCATTACATTTGACAGGAAGTAAAAAATCTTTGACAAAACAGCTTATTTAACCCCTGAAGTCCTGTTATGTGGCTAGTCAGAATGAATCATACCAAACATTTCACCCACCACGACCAAAATTAAAGTTTTGACTGGGTTGAAGCAGGTCTTTTATTACTTCAAAACTAACCTGTCCAAGTAGTTCACTATGTTAGAGTTTTTGTTTTCCCTCATCACCAAGATCTCATTGATGATCAATTCTTTCTTAGGTTGCTGCTGTAGGTTCATCTGCTTGATGGCCACCTGAGAAATCATTAAAGATACTTTGCTATAAGACTGGTAAGAAAGACGAACAAAAAAATCGAATAGAATGCGAATGTTGTAAAATCGTAAGTGCAGTCTGACTCACCTCTTGGCCTGTTGCTATGTCGATGGCAGTGTAGACGGTGCCGGACGCTCTGACAAAACACAAAATCATATTAATGACCCATCAAAGATGAGCTGAGTTTTCAATCAGCTTTTATTGATCCTAAAATATTTTATTTAAATATCTTATAGATTTATCAAATAATTTCTTATATTTCCTTAATTGCATCAATATAAAAGATAAGATTTTAATTTCATGCTAAGTGAGTGTTCCTTATAACTTAACAGGAAGAATGAAGTGAGCCGGGAGGAAATTAAAAACTAAATTCCAGCTGACAAAGACATAAAAAGCGGAATTGTTAGTTAAATGTTAGTGACTACTATAGCACAAAATAGGAAAAAATAGTCTTGTATACATGCAGAAGTTTACACTGATTTTAGAATCTTCATTGATAAACTGGATCCACATCTGGACAACAAAGCGGTGTACACGCAGTCTGCCCATATCTGGAACTGAGGACATTAAAGCCTTCCACTGTGAGTCTGTGCTTCTCTTCAGCTGATGTCATAAGCTATGAATAATGAAGCACATTTCCTGGTGGTAATGAGTTCAAGATAACTGACAGAGAGTAAATAGACAGTTATCCAATGTTTAAAATAGAAGCTTCCTGATCAAATAAGAAAATAGCGCGTGATAACGGTGTGTTGACGAGTGTCATGTACTGACAGGCTGGCTGAAAAGCTTAAAACAAAAAAACAAAGACAAAAAGAGAGCGGGGGGGGGGGAGGCTGGTTGAGCCAATATAGCTCTTGGCCTTTTTGGGATACAGTTCTCATTTCCTGTCTACTTAGTTTCCTTTATCATTCAGTCCTAATCCTGTCTCTGAAATTGTGCTTCTCAGTCTCCTGCAGAGACTTACGGTTCATAAATTGCTCTGTTTGGAGAGGATCACAGTGAGACTTACCCTTGTCCTATTTTCTCGAAGCGCGTGTACTTCTTTTTGGGATCTCCCACACTCACAATACTCCCTAAGAGAGGAAAAAAGATAAATAATGACTGTCCTTCTTGTGCCTTTCTATCTCACTGAACAAATTTCTCCATCGTATCGCATTCTGATCATTTGGCCTGAGGTTACATCACAAAGAGCGGTGGGCTAGGGAAGGTAAAAGTTGTCAGAAAAAGTACTTTTCCAACGTATCTTCTCAGTACAAAGTTATGCTGCACAAGCTGTTCTGTGCCACTGGAAAGCAGAAATGCAGTTTGTCTTTTGAATCACAACAATGAATAATTCAGACCACACACACACACACAAACAGAAATCAACACATTGAAATTGAGGTCTTAGCTCAGGAAACACTTGCTATATAATCAGTTAAAATTGGGGACTATAACCGCTCAGAAGGTCATATTAAAGTTTATTTTTTGTCCTCCAAATGTTTCAAATCTTTATTAATAACTAAACAATGATGAACTATTAAAATACACGTACTGAGTCTCTCCAGGATCTCCTCATCTGTCATTTTGGACTTCTTCCTCTGTCGGTCGGTGTGGCGATACATTGTGTTGGAGGTATTCTCTGGTTGGACCTGTGACTCTGGTGGAGTCGGCACCTCTTTCACCGGTGTTGGAGGCTTTGTTGGTTCCATGACAGAGCGTGTGTAGATCTGCATGAAGAAACAATAAAGTATAGTTACTGAAGATGTCAAAGGCTTTGCAATTTCAGTGGAAAGATTTAACCAATTACACCAAAAGAACTCACAGATTTGGTGTGTTCAGGTCGAGGGGCAATGACCGGAGGCAGCTCATCATCATCATCCTCATCCTCTTCTTCCTCCTCCTCTTCCTCCTCCTCCTCGTCTTCCTCTTCGGACACAGGCGGAGCAATTGGAGGTTCTGTTGATGATGTTTTGGCACCCTGAATGGTGGAGATCTAAGTAAGTATGGATGAATGAGCCATGTCATGTAAGCATGGAATCAAAAGAGAATGTGCAAATCCTCAAAACTTTCAGCAAATCAAACAATGTTTTGAGTGGCCACCCTCAGGAGTGAACACCCTGCAAAGTCAAAACCAGCCATGTGTACAGATCTGGCCAGTAGAGGTCCAAAAACATTTTGTGTAACATGCACAAAAGGGTATTTGTAAAAAACCACATGATACACTCTAATTCCTTTAGACCGATAAGTCATTGTACAATGAGACATGTTATTTGATAGTGGCTACAAATCATTTGGGAGCAAACAAAATAAAATGCTCAAAGAACGAAAATGAAAAAATGATCAGGGTTGAAAGTCAGGAAAAATCCTGTTAATAGATAAGGAAAGCATTATGAGTCACGGGAGAGCTAAAGAGAGGTTGCATTCAGTGCAGTTTTTCTGAGGGGGTTTGATAAGTGGGGTCTGTTAAGGTAAGGTGTGTCATGAACCAGTGATGAATGCATGAATTTTTAACTAAGAAAACATTACATATTTAACTGTGCAGTTGGATATAACATACTGCAACACTGCAGTATGCAGCATCATAATGGAGGATATCTTTTAACAAAGTCTGATGAGTATGCATTTCCAAAACAAATTTAGGCATTGTCATACTGAATGTGCCATTGTTTTCCAACGTCGAAATACTCGACTTGCCTTGATTCTTCCTCCTAATGAAATGGACACACTTCATTTCCACCATCGTCATGCATAAATAAAGCAGTGCAGCTTCGTTCTGGTGCTTAAAAGGAAAGGGTCTGTCTGAAGGAAAGTCCCAGTCATTCACTCAGACAAACTGGGTTTCTGACTTGTTCCAAGGAGGACTCTGCCAAGACTGCAGTGCAGAAAGGAGTGCTTGCTGCGTGTGTATTTTCTTTTCTTCCAGAGAGCCATGCATTCTTAAATGGTGATGAAGTTGCAAGCACATTACTGGACATGTGGATCAAATTGTTAAGGGTATGAGCTCTAACATGCAGTTTGACAGTCATCACAACCCTCTGTGGCATGTGCCACTACCCTGCCTTTTCAGACAGCCAGCTAAATAAGAAGACTGAATAACGTGTTCTTGTTGTAGATAATAAAATACATATATAACATCCGACAGATCCAATCATACCCCCATGAAATACCATTACAGAGAGTGATGATGTCTCTGACAAATATTTGTCTATAATGTGCATGAGCCAGATGGCATGATCAATGTTTTCCAGTTCAAATAGTTCAATTTACCTACAAGGCCAATGCAGAGATACATTGTATGTAAAGTAATATGGAGGAGTTACCTTGTCAAATAATGCGCTGCAGGTTCTAAGGCTGACAGGAGGCCCAGAAGACAGCAGTCGGTTCTGAATGTGAAGGTTGAAAATGGGAGGATTTACTCAAAACAAACCCACACAGTTTGTAAGACTAACTGAACTTCAGAGGAGGGTGAGGTGTCCAGGGGGGTTGGACATTGTGTCCATACATCAGCCCCTAACACACAGCACGAGGAGAGGA
Organism: Menidia beryllina; assembly: GCA_013363375.1. Classification (NCBI taxonomy): domain Eukaryota; kingdom Metazoa; phylum Chordata; class Actinopteri; order Atheriniformes; family Atherinopsidae; genus Menidia; species Menidia beryllina. Next base: position 5,934,219 of record JABUIW010000024.1, read on the forward strand.
CACGATAGCAACAAATCCAGCTGCCCGAGGACTGTCCTGTGATTGGTCTAAAGCATTGTTCTCTTCAGGACGGTAACTTCACTCATCTATATATTTTTTTTACTTTCTTGCTTAGTTAATGTATCAATGCTGAGAAAGTGTATATACAATCAGATGTGTTAGAATCAGTATGAGCTGTTTGTGGTGTGTGATGAGTATTTACTGCAACTAGTGTTCTTTTTGATCTCTGCAACAGCAAACTTAAGTAGGATTGTTTGCTGGATTCTTTAACAAAAGTCTATTGACTTAAGTATTTTTTCTTGAAATAAAATAACTTTTAGTCTTTTATTCATCTGAACTTGATTGAGAGATTGATGGGAGATGTTAGACCATGTGGATCTTTTTTTCTTCAGTTCATTGGGCTGATTGTTTTATACGTACTCTTCATTGTCTTACACTGATGTTTACAAAGCACAGAACAAATGACGATGAGGTTGACAGACAGAATTCTAAGCATGATGAAGTAGCAAGGTTATTTATTTGGTGTGTGCGATGCATTTGATGAAGTCTGTTTTCAAGCAGCTCCTGGCTGCTACTAATGATCCTATTTATGCTCCTATGAAAACAGAAAAGGAGGGCCTCAGTTTTTCACACTTGTGTACTTTGTCTTAAGTTTGGTCAAATAAACAGAGGCAGTGAACTCATTCTTACTTATACCTAAATTCAAGATAAGATTTCAGTGATTTTATAATATCCTTATTATACATTTGGAGGTATATAAAAATGTTGCCGTTTTCGGTGTTACAAAGTCCTGGTGTTATGTTTTGTAAGAAGGCTTAAAAGAGCATGACAATTTTCTCTTAAAATCCATCACAAAAAAATGATTAATCTTGGAAGACATCCATACACCAGCTGCGCTGTATTCTAATTTTCTGTTGAACTGAACAGTAAAACACGCAAGGGATTAAAGATTGAATGCAACTTGAGATGAAATCCACGCCACTTACATAAAAACCGTAAATGCTGTGTGTGTATTTATTTGACGGGTGGTCATGCTGTCTGTACTGACCGGCTTATCTTTTCTTTGACACTCAAAAATAAACTTTGACGGCAAAAGTTAGGATTAGAACTTAATGAACAGCCAAACTAGAAAAAAATATCCTGGCATTGTTATAGAACAGAGAAAGTTAAGCCGTGAGTCAGTCACTGACAAAAGAACGATGCAACAGAATTGATCCAAAACACTGTCAGTGTCTGTGTCTTTCAAAATCTGAAAATACATCTTACATATTCATTACAGTGTTGATATCAGCCCGATAGAGATGGGCTGTAGCAGGTAATCAGTGTCGAAGGAGGTGAAAGTGAGTACACACAACGTTTATTCCGAAACATTCATCCCCATAGCAGCTGTTCAGAATCGTCTTTAGGCTGTTTTGACTAATGTTAATTGGGCCGGTGTTTCTCTCAAGAAATAGAGGATCTGCGTCTTGCTACCGGCCTTCAACATCCCATTTTTCCTTAGTGAAGCGAATAGCTGAATCACCTCCGCTTGCTGCTGAACACTGTGGCAGTGCGAGTTTTAGATAGTCCTAAATACCCTCACTGGATTTGCCTAGCCTCTTAGACTGGCTGCCACACCCATTTGTCCTTCTCTGGCACCGAACCCTTCCAAGCAGCAGCCCTGAATGAAGCAAAACCAGTGTATTTTCCCTTAGGCTGCAAATCCCACCGATTCCACTTCTCCTCCTTCACGCAATGTGCACAGGCCAAAGCATTCCCAGCATAGATTACTCTGGTCAAAGCCAGGAATGAGGTCAATGCAGCGGGGGTCCTTCTAGATGCAGCTGAGCCTCCAGTGAAGCAAGTCTATGAGCAAACCCAGCAAGTAGATTGGAAATGTAAACAAAGAACGGCCACGAGCGGCTCTCGTGGCAGCCTCCGCCTCTGTGCAGGAGCTGCAAAACTGTTTGGCCCGCGTGTTAAAGCCAGGGAATTATGCCACACAGTGGGGACAGTGAGCCAGTAGAAGGGAGCACGCACATTTTGCCCATCGGAGGGGTCGGTGTGAAAAGGACAGGCTTGGAAATGACACAGTCTATTCCAGAAATCTCCGGGGAGAGACAGTAAAAACAGTGAGAACGATTTACCGTTGGCTCTGAGGTCAAATACAAATAAAGAAAGCCATATATAGTTAAAACTTACCTGTTAAGTTAATGTTCTGATTTACTATTTGTATGAGAGACTGTATTTTTCCCCAATACATCACTCGAAGTAATAAAATTCAGCAAGAGAGCCAGAGATCATGTGGATGTGTAAAAGTACACCAATAAACAAAAAGGTTCAGGGATATGAAAGAACACATTTCCTAGTTACCATTTCAGAGCTATTGAGAATAATGAAATGTGCCATTTAGGGCGAGCAAATAACCCACAGTATCTTAAGTAGGTCTAGATATACAGGAACTCACCAGAGTGTTTGCAGCTATGTAGCCATGGGCTGTCTTGTCTGAAATCAAAAGAAAAGAAAATATTCTTTATGCTGAAAATCTTCTGTATTGGACACAGCAATGAATCTGAGATGCAGGTATTTTTTGCATGACATTTTTTGTGGGCTTTACCTCCCGAGGTGAAGCTCATGTATTTCTGATTGTTGACGGTCTCTTTGGAGTCGTAAAACTTTAACACGTCTAACACAGCCTGTGGGTTCTTCTTCTGCTCCAGCTTAGTGATGTTTGAGGTTTGCAGGAGCCGAGCCCACTGCTCTGGGATCCCCTGCACAAACAGACAAGGCATTTGTTAAAAGCTCAAAAGAGAAATGTAACCATTTCCAACATCAATCAAATGTGGATGCAAATGCTTTGGGTCAACTAGCTGAGACACTTTGCAGACAAGTAAGAAACTCTAGGAAAACACTCAGTTTTATATTTTCATCCTGTACATATCAACAGCAAAAATAAATCATCCTATGTGCTCAGTAAGTTGAGCTGAGCTATGATTACAGCTGGTAAAGTCCACTTTATTTGACAATTATGCTCCACCCAGTGTGCAGGAACTCGAGAAAAATCAAGTTATTGACTTATTAAACAGAATGGACTGTTGGACAAATATTCAAGACTTTCTAATAACCATCGTATATGTTGGTATAACCAAATTCACAGACACCGGCACAGACATCTGTAACTGACCCAAATAGAAATTTCATCGCATGTTGCTGTGGTTATGAAAGTTTTTTTTTTCTTAGCAGAGTATTCATCTTTAAGCATTTTAAGTGACTTGAGTAAACCCTTATTTTTAATGGGCTCATTTTTAATGACACTTTCTGATGCTTTATCCATCTGAACCCAGGAAAGGAGAGAAAAATACTTCAAAGAGAGAATGTAGCTGTATGTATACACCATCATACATTCAGTGTAGTATTATGCCCAGTCTCCTAAGTAGGCAAGGAAAAAAACTCTGCATGACTCAAGGGAGAAATCAACAGTCATAAATTGTTTCTTGATGTGAACAAGCTACCATTGCTGTGCCTTCAACACAGCAATACACAAACGATCACGGAACTGACCGTCACTCACGTCATCGATAGCACTGAGCAAATATTTGGTAGTCAAATTGAATAGGACAAATTACCTCTCAGTGTACAGGCTGTTTCACAGGGCAGTGAAAATGACTTGTCAGGAGGTAATTTTGTTCATGTGTAAGCTTGCGCATTAGTACAGAGACATCTGGAGAAGGCCTGTTTAAAGGAAGCCCTTTCAGCAGCACGGTCAGCAGCAGGATGCTGAGGTCGGCTAAATCATGGCTTAACACAAACTGTAACAATTGACCTATTAACCTTTATATTCCTTTTGTCACAGACAAAACACTTTATGAACATAAGGGTTCAACACTTTATGAACATCCATGTACGCTTGTATAATTATAGCCAGCGTATTGATAGCTGATTGGTAGCTGATGATAAAGGACTGAAACAAGTAAAAACACTTAAAGCATATTTAATGAGTTATCTTAAAATTCCCTACCTTGATATTATAAATTGATACTAAACTGTCATTCACCAGTAAATTCTTCAGGAAGTCTGTTCAGGTTTCATTAATAGAGATATGGAGAAATTGCTTTTTAAGTCTCTCAAGTCTTTTACCAAACTCTCAGGGAGCCAAACATTTCACTGCATCACTGTGACCGCATGGAATCTGACCACTTAAAGTGGGCAGTACATTTTAGAAGTACATCTGTCCCCATTCAGGGACCTGATTGTCAGGTGAAAGGGATACTCACTGTGAATTCTCCTGTTACAGCATCAAAGCCGACATGAATGGTGTGTTCAAAGTCTGAGGGTAGGGATATCTCGGGACGTTCCTTCTCCTTCTTCTTGTTTGCTGCAGATGGTTTTAAAAAAAGAGTGTGACTATTTTTATGATATCTTTAAACACCTGAAATGAGTGTAACTATGTGACTCAATGCAGAGCAGAATGTGAAGGTGGGGGTGACACTCACTCTTGTCTCCCCCTGGGAAGATGGAGCGCAGGCGGACTTTCTTGTTTTTCTCTTCAGGAGCCATTGGAAGCGGTTTAGATGCGTGATTCACTGATGTAGAGTCTCGGGAACCACTGTTCATTCTCAAGGGGGGGGCTGGTGGTTTCTCTTCAATATCGACACTATCAGACATCTTTAGCGGCACAATGTCCTGGGGAAAGATAGAAAGAAAGAGATGCAGGAGCTCAGTTTGAAAAGTGCTGTGTATAGATGAGTCGGGGTTGATAAAGCAGCTGGAGAGGAAGGTCACTGGCTCTCTCTGTAAGCACAGGTCTTGAAATCCCTGCATTTTGAGTTGGATATTTTTTTATAAAAGTCAAACTTGAAACTTTGCTCCCACTTTTTAATGATCTTTTCCCATATCGAAGAAGGCTGCAGGTGATGGATCTCCGGCTTAATTCTGTTTTTGGCAGGTTGTTTGCTTTTCATTGATTAAATCCTCAATGATACAATAACCTGTAAAATGCACAATAGTGAGAACCTGAAAACCTCCACAATTCTTCTCTTTAATATGCAGTATATTGACTATTTTTTCTGCTAACACATCGTATACTTTTCCTGGCAGAATTGGATGGAAAACACAGCGCTTTCACTCTGCGAGTGGGGGATGGCTGGAGCTGAGGTGGAGTCTGCTCAGCTGTGAAAACAGTAACAGTGAGTTGGATGTGAGAGAATCTGGCACGAGGAAATGCCTCCATCATTTTCATCCTCCATCTACCCATCCCACTACCATCTTAGACTTCTCCACTGCCTCACCCCGAGGCCAAACCCATCATGTGATGTGCAGCACAGCCATTCCAGAAACCGGGACAGCCAGGCTGGCCCCTTAGCAGAGACCTACATTAGCAAACAAAGACGCACTACTCGGCCCTTACACAGCGTGCACCATCTCTGACAAATTACACATGTGCCTGCACCGTGCCCTTTAGGATTTTATGTAACCATCGCCTGCACAGACAAAAATCTGGCAGGTTACAACATACTCTTTGTTAACTTACCAAAAGAACTGGTTTTGAATGAAAGAATTAGATTAGCAGGAAAGATGTAACATGATAAGAAGCTGTAATCAAATCAAATACGTCTCCAGTAACAGCTTTTTTCCTCAAGCCTTCTGTGGATCCTCTGCGCCGTGCATTTCAAAAAGAGACTCCTTATGAACATATCTGCCAGTAATCTGTCATTTCCTCATAAACCTGTTTGGGGAGGATAACAGCACCGATACTGTAGGATTGTTATTATAACTGTGCAGTTACGCTACAATGCATGTCTGATCAAATGAAACCACAAATTACAGCCTTCTTTGTTAAAAGTCTGTTAAAATAAATTAGCTTAGATTCTGTCCTTTCCTCACAAACAAATGTGCACGTAACACTTAAGTTTATATACATTATACCCACGGTTTCTCATCTGTACTGGTAGGATCTTTTGTTTTTTATTTACAATTTTTTTTTAATGTCTACGTGTGTACATTCCAATGCTTTATTCATATAGATCAGTAGTTGTAGATTTTTAAGACAACACAGTCTTAAAAACCATTTGTGTCTAACTCAGTTTTATAGTTATTTTTTCATTTCATTTTGTAAGTGATGTCATAGAGAGCCCCGTCACAAAAACAGCCCTCTGAATCATCCAGTTAAATGTCTCAACAATTACCAAAGGAAGTTATTTGGTTAATGTCAGTCCCTACACTGCTGCCCTTCAGAACTGACAGAGCTGGATGCAAATTAGTTTCCTCGTCTTATCTGAGCTGAGAGGTAATAAATGGTGCATATGAGTGATACGCTGGAATTCAAGAGCGTGACAACCATAAAATGTGGAGCCTCATAGAGAAAAAAAGAGAAAAAATCATCCCTGTATCTTTTTTAGATACAGGTTACATCAGCTGTACCCACTATAATCTCCTGAATTACCAGCGCCCACAACAGATTCATGGAAAATGTGACTCACTCCTGTCAGCGAGGCTAACTAAAGTTACATTTTGATCCTGCTTGGCTGGAGGGCAGTCACTATATTAAAAATATCCAGGCAGCTACAAAGGAGCATTATTTGAAAAAAATCTCTGTCTATATGATTATTCACTGGCACTTTTCCCAGGCCTTATGAGATACGCTGGTTCTGGGGGTGGACTGTGCTGGCGGTTTCTACTGTTCTGGGTGACTTCCAGCTGAGACACAAGGCAGCAGCCGAAAACAGGTTCCACGAGGTTGGAGTTTGGGCGTGTTACTAACAACAAAACCCTGCAAAACGGCTGTGTACAAAAGAGAGTCACAATGATGACACAACAAAGCAACAATCAGTCGGGGACAAAGCCAATGTCAAGACAACAAGAAGAGCATGGGGGGGTGGTCGAGTATGGCGTTTTAAATGTTAAGACTAAAGGAAGGGGAGAGTACAATATCTATTTGTAAAAAGCATATTATTTGGATTATGTAGCATTGATTGAGCATTTAACCACACACTTCGCAAGGATTATGGCGGCAGATATTCAGATACCGAATAAAAAACTTTTTCAGGTTTTCTGTATTTTATTATGAATGTAAACAAAGTGATAAATGCATATTTGGATTTCGAATTCAAACATTTTAATATCAATTATCCGAACCGTGGACAAAGATTATAAACTCCGGTTTTATTTTCACCACATAAGAACTCTAAAAGCTCTATCTTGAATGCAGTAGATAAAGTGATAATTAAGTTCAAGCTTATATATTCTGTGTTGTCACAAGAAACAAGCTTGCTGGTGTAACTGGTGAATAACCGGCACCTGATTAGAAACCAAACTTAAAAAGTCTGCTTGTTTGCAGCACAAGATTCATTTGCTTTGCTCCCGGTAGACTGGTTTGATTGCTATTGAAATCAACTGGCAGTGCCTGTATTAGCAGGTCAGCACAATTTTCAGACCACAGAGCTGGATCCTCGAACTGGAATTCTTTCTGACCATCAGCAAAGCTTTGAGATGCTAAAACAAGGCCTAAGTGGAGTACAACAGATTTAATTTATTTTCACTTTCACTTTTTTTCATCATCAAGTAACAGATAGCTGACAATATAGATCTAATCTATCACATTAGGTCAGTCCGGTTCGAAAAAAATCTGTAGCTACGGCTTCAAGTAATGATTTAAAGTCTTTCACTGTTCTAATTTTAGAATTCATTTTTGTCTCGAGGTTATTATGGTGAGTCATTCTGTACTTGTTTCCTTTAGTTATATTAAAAGTCCTGCTGGAGCATGAGCAACACAGCGTGTACTTACATAAAAGAGTAAAGCAAGCACAAAATTACATTACAAATTTGGTCAAATTTGGAGAAGCCTGCAGTTGAATGAAATGATTTAAATAATTGATTAAACTTTCTGTAATGACGTCTGTATCAGGCAACCATTTCACTAGTGGAAGATTTTAAAACCTGAGGAAGTAAATGTTATATCACAGATCGGAGCACCTAAAAGCTGCATAGCTGTGAAGCCAGTCAGCATTTATGTGCTTTGCTGCGTTGTTCAGCGGCTAAAAATGTCACACTCATGAAAGCCCAGACATTACAGATACTTCACTCACATTAAACACTGACCTATTTACTGTGCGGGCAAGCAGTCAGTGTGCACGTTGTCCCTGAAACAAGCAGCTCCGATTTCTACCCTCTGAACATTAAAAAGCCACTGTAGATGTGACTTTCACCTGAAACTGAAAATCTACGTGTGAGGCCAAAATGCCAAAAAAAAAAAAGGAAGAGACGCATTTCTTTTACAACCGGATTAAGATGAAAACCAGCAACTCTACAGATCTATCAGGAATTATACCTCCGAGTGATACAGGAAAGTACAAGGCTCTGAAAAAGCACAAAGCAACCACAGACACATGAGCCAAGATATTACTGTGCATGTTTTCACATTTCTCTCCCATAAAATATTTAACATGTCCATGAAGAGCAGGCATTTTATCCTCTCTTTCAAACATTTATGCTGAATTTGAATGGCTAACACAGGAAGAGACTCTAATCTTGAGCTCATGGCAGCACAGTAATGGCCCCGCAGTGGGGGGAGGGTTCCATAAGCTTGGCTCTCCATGCCCCTGATTAGGACTTACTCTCAGTTTTACTTGGCTTTGGCTTTGGCTGGGCTTCTTTGAGAGATGCTGATTACTTGGAAGGGGAGGACAGTTTGAGGACATCTAAAGCATACGGATGAGGGAGGGATACACCAATGCAGCAGTTTACCGTTGTCATCTCCTCACGCTTATAGACATTCAGACACTTCCTTCGACGCACCACTGAGATTTTTTATGAACACGCACAGGCAAGTTGAGCGTGTAACGGACAGACAAATCAACTCAATGAAAGCCCCCAAGATGTAAACAGAAACTTTAAAGCTGTACGGAGCTAAGGAGCAGAGATGTCAACATGTTACTGAAGCTATTGAGCAACAGCACAGATGACTTGTTATACCACAATTTTTACAGCCATGACTGGGGGAGTAATGGGGGGGGGGGGGCACCGTTCAAGGAGATTTCTTAAAAGTGTGATGTCAATCTGTGCAAAAGATGTTAAATGTATTTCTGCCTCAAATTCTGACGGAACAAAAAGAAGCAGAGGAGACAGTACACACTAACACACTAAAAATATCCAAGGATTTGTATGATCAAAATAACTTCAAGGTGGCACCAAAGATTCAATGTGGTCCCATTTAAGAATGTGTTACAGCCACACTGAGACAGAACAAAACTGTGAGGTTTCAAAATTAGGGTTGAAAATTGGTATAAAAAGCATTGATCTGCCAATAGGTTCATGATTTTGGGTTTTTAACATTCTTTTAGGTTGAATTTGTAAGGGGAGGATGGTGGGTACATTAATCAATTTATTCTCAAAATGAATTTATTGCTCCAACCATCCCAAAATTTTGTACTCTACTTTCACTTCTGTGGTTGGGCTCAATAATTCATGCTGTATTTGCTGGTTATTCTCATCAGCTGTTACATTGTTCTGTGAACTTAAGAAAGAAATTAGTTCATAAAGCTCTGTGAAAATGTGTGTAACAATGTATGACTTGACAAGTGTTTCCAGATTTTAACTGGCATTCCATTTTTTTCTTCCCGGTTAGAAGATGGACAATTTAATTTTAGATTTGTCATTGAATACCCCACAGTCCACCACATGTATAAAAAGTATGCACATAAGCAGCTGTAAAAGCAGCTGCTAAATCTTAACACCAAACTGACTGACGGCGAAACCTGCTCGGCTTTAGTGTGGAGATAGCCAATGCACTAATGATGTGACTTCATGTTAGGAAACCAGTAAGCCAGCTAGGGCATGACAGCCTTGAGTTTTCATGACCTGGGCCAGTACATCGCACGAGTCATGATAAGAGACTCCCTAAAAGCGTTTGAGAAAAAACTGCCAGTCAGACATTTCCCGATTGTTTTAGCTTGTGAAGTGACTGTACTCAGTTTGCTGTGTATGAGCTCTCATGCTAAGTTTCTGTTTTTTTCTCATACATTAATAATACGGTTTAAGTGTTATGGAGTGTAATTGATGATGAAATTTTGTTTGTAACTTGCAGCTGTTCAAATCACTATTAAGACAAACATTGAAGAAGACAGAAGAGGCCTGGAGGAGCTCATTCCTCTCCATTAAACCAGTAGCAGTTAAATAGGGTCTAAATTCATTACAGTAATTAACAGGGTAGTGTGGTACTATATCTCTGAGGTCTCAGAAAATTCAGGAGATCTATTTGAGAATGATATAAATGAACATGAATGTGCTGCAAAACTAGTTTCAGTACTTTAGTATCTGGATAAATTTGAACAAACCAGTCTTTTTGCAAAAAATTAAAGTGTTTATGCATAACTAGGTTTTTATTGCACAAATGAATGAATGAATGAATGAATGAATGAATGAATGAATGAATGAATGAATGAATGAATGAATGAATGA
>JABUIW010000024.1:5944662-6025945 GCA_013363375.1 Menidia beryllina
TGAATGAATGAATGAATGAATGAATGAATGAATGAATGAATGAATGACTAGGTTTTTATTGCACAAAATATATGTTAAATATAATATAAAAACAAGAAATAAGAATAAATATTTAATGTTTGGAAGTTTTTGGGCTGCTAAATATTGTACTTTATCCTTTATGAGTACACAAAGAGACTTTTTTTTAGCTTTTAAGCCGTAATACAAACTTTAATCAAAAGTAAAAGGTTCACCTTCTCAAATTAATTGTATTTGGTATTTTGTTTTCCCTCTAGGGCTGACAAACAAAAACCCTTTTCACACTTCAAGGTGTGAGTTTTCTTGAACTTCCCTGTCCTGTTTGTGAGTTTAATAAGGAGAAATGAGGTGTTAGAGCTGATCCTTCTCTGAGCCAGCAAAGCTGATCATAGAGCCAGATCATGACAGGACACATCGCCCATTCAGCAGATTTCAGCTGATTCACTGACTTATCAACCACGTTCCAGCCCAACTGGCATTCATGTCATTATCCTTTCTCCTTTGTCTCCACCGTTCTCACTCTCCATGTCAAATCTGGCTTAATAGAATAGCTGTGTGGACTCACATTTCAATCTTTATTTTGGATTCACTTGACGCTTCTAACTACTGGTCATGATTTGCACAGTTGTATTAAATCGAGTTAAACACCAAGCAAGGCATCCACAGAGGAACACTGATTGGAAGCAACCGCTGCCGGCGGTGACCAGGCTTTACTGGCAAACGTAGGCACAGCTTGACTTAGATGTCAGTAAGTAGGTTTGGGCACTCCAGCAGATAAGCACCTTGATATGCAATACCACTGATGTTCGTGAGGATTTTGCTTCCAACTGATCTGATTCAGTTGGAGGCTACTATCTGATTCAGATAGTAGCAGTTTCTATTATGTAGCACTGAGTCAATGAATGTTTCCCAGAAGTCAGACTTTAGTGATGAATATTTTTGTCCAGTCTGGTTTAAAGTATCACATTCCAGTGAGATTCTCTGTCTAAACCCGATAAACTCTGCAAATGGAAAGACCAATATGATGCCAAAGTCTTAAGTCTTCAAAACAGCAGTTTACAAACCATTGGGTAACCTCAAATCAGCTACATCTGTTCTACCTGGCTGGAGGCACAGATGAGTCAGTTTATCTAAGAAAAACTTTGAAGAATCCAGAACGTTTAGATTATATTTAATTTCTGCAATCAGCCTAAACATGACAGTTATTCCAGTGTAATGGTATTGTTTCCTCTTCTGCAAAAAGAAACCAAGATGAGTGAGTTTAACTGGAACAGGAAAAGACTGAAATAGGGACGATAGAATATTTGATCTAATCTAATTACTAACTTTGGTCAAATTCTCAAATTCTGCTCTTGTCAAAAATCCAGTGAGGAACTGTAACATTAGAAGAATTCCTGCAATTAAATGCGGATAAATGTAAGCTGATATCATATGACTGATGCACAAAAAAAGCAATTCAAGAAAGAGTTTATTTTCCTCATAACTACAACCTATGTTTTTTTTAACACATCTAACAAATAAAACAAAAATGTTTTCACCTTCTATTTTTAGCAGATCAACATGCCTTAGAGGATAACCATGAACATCTTTTAATCGTGTGGTTATGAAAGCCCTGTGCACAGTCATAATATGCCAACTAGAGCATGATTACACAATATCAAAGGCAAATAAATGAAAAAGTGGTTCTTGCACTATAAATGACCATTCATGCTGATCAACTAGATCTTTCAGAAACTCTAGACTTCAGATTCACACTCTTTCCTTTTAAATGAATCATATCATTGTATCACATTGGCTTTCACACACAGTACACTGCATGAACATATCTGATAATAAACCACTGGTTGAATAATCAAACAATCTAGACATGATAAAAAGAAATAAAGTGAGAATTACACTAAAGTTATCCTACAGTTAACTAAGTCCCACATTATGTGTTAAACTCACCAGGTCAAACATTTTTGAAGTGATATAAATCATCTCTTTAATCTCAGATTACTGCGTTTCACTTTATGCTTGCTTATTAAGGCCCTTAGATTACACTTTGGTGTTATCCAGTGCTTATTATTTCACCTAAAACTAATGAGATTGTTATAGTATGCTGGCAGCAGCCTGCCCTAATCCCTCACTGGTAGCCGATTACTCCCCCACATTTAAAATATTTTGTACTATTGCCTTATGATATGATCCTGGTTGAGTTTTTTTCTGTTGAGTAAATCTGTACTCAAAGGCTGCTGCATCAAGTTTTGTACATTCAAAACAAAGCTAAAAAAAACAACACTGGTTGGGCTACACTCAAAGACTTTTTAATCCTCAAAGTCTACACTCTGCAGTGACTCTCATTTTACCAGGCATCATCCGCTCCTAAATGAAATGAGCTTGAGAGCATGCTCTGTCATTTACTATCTAGCTCTCAGAAACCTGCTCCAGTGCTGCTCTTTCATGCACATTTATTCACAAACACAGACACAAACACACCCTCTTCTTAAATCCAAAATTTTCTGTCATTTTGGGAATGCTGAAAAGCGAACTAACGTTAACAATGTGACATTGATTTAACGATAAATTGCTATGAAAGAACACAGCTGCTCCCAGTGTTCTGACCGTTTGGGCTCCTCCCTCTCCATGGGCTGCCGGACGAACAAAAAGAGCTCTGCCTTTCAAGGGGTTTATTTGTCAGGTGGTATGAAATGATATCAGAATGGACTATAAGTTAGAAATTAATCAAAACAGCAGGCGTTCGGCCAGGCTGGCAAAAGCAACCAACATTCATCTAATTTTTAAGTCGCAATGCCTATCTTTCAGAGGAAATGATTCCTTAGTGTCAAAAACATCCCATTCTGTGCACAGAATTATTCTACAGCTGTCTTAGCTCTCTGTGAGAGTGAGATACCTCAATTTGAAAGAGACACTTGTCATCTTGGGATACTTTAGCTCTTCCTCAACAAAACTGTTCTGGTTTGAACTTCTCTTGAATAATTCTAATTCACGGTATAACCACGTATGACTTGTACATTTTTCTACAGCAGAACATTTTTTACAGTGTTCACCTGAAATTGGAAATTAAAGCTGCAATATGTCAGCCCGGACAACCACAGAATTTTTGGGCTGTAGCTGCAGAGATTTCAGTGCCAAAAAGAGAGACTCTGAACCTCGAGCAGCTTGTATGAGATCGAGGTTGACTCTTTTTGGAATATTTTTCCTAAAGAGAGGCTTGCTAGCTGATGTACGAAGTTTACAAAGAGGTAGAAAACGTGGACATTTTTTCTAGCTTGCACACTGGCCGCAACCAGTAACAAGGGGTTCAGATGAATAAACACCAGAAGAATGATTTGTATCTCTTGAATGAACACAATCACACCATCATGTTGCCACATCATAAATAGTGCTTAGCGGCAGCACTAAGATTAGAAATATTTTAAATAGAACTTTTAAAGGCCCCAACACACCCAATTAATGGGATCTGATCATAGAAAATTGTGTTGGACACTGTCTTGGCCTCACTAAGAGTCAGTTATCCAGACACACTGAAAATAAAAAGGGTGACCAACATTTACAGACATTTCCAGCGTTGCCACAGCTGACTGTCGCCTTGATTTGTCATAGCCTGAGGGCCTGTGAGCAGTGACATATGTGGACAGCAAGCCTAAGAGGATGCTGATTGTCTATCCATCTTTTGTAAGGACACAATTCCAATATATATTTTTAAAAGGACAAAGACATAAAAAAGATAAGATATAAAAAGAGCAAGGAGGGAGTGTATATAACCAAGGGTTTACCAAAGGCGCAAAAGCCTAGCTTTTAAAAATGTATTGGTTTACATGTGTTTTCAAGCATTTATTTTAAATCGGTGAAAATTAAGCAAAATCCACAAAAAAGCAGGCATCAGTGTTTTCATTTTTTCTATTCAAATGCCTCTTGCTGTTTTTTTACTTTGCTTGGTCATAGTGTATCATCTGCCACTCATTTTGCATTGTTGGTTTCATGTTGTCATTCAGTATGTGTGTATGCGTGTGTGTGTGTTTAATCAGTGTAGCATGGCTAGGCTTGTTTGAGAGCCAGCTGGAGACAGGGGAGTAGATTCCCTCCTGCCCTGCCAGCTGGTGCACCTGCCCAGAATCAAGCTGAAAGAGTTAAAGTATACATTGTAATGGATCTGGGACAAGTGCACACAGCCTGGAGATCTTGCAGGGTAATATTTCTGCCAACAAGTGCGTCAACGAAAGGGTGGCATGTTGCCACACATTGTAGTTGCAGCGCCTTGTGGTTGAGAAAAGAAACTGAATGACTGGAAACCTGCAGTGTCAACACTGCGCAGGCTGATTCTCAATTCAGATATTCTGCATGTGATCGGTTTGTGAGGAGCTCTGATATACAGCTGATGGATAGCCTATAGGCTTTAAAAACTGCCCAGAATACCTTAGTGATCCACAGCTTTTTCTGGACGCCATCAATCTGACTCTTAATGCTTTCCAACCTTATAACTGTTATGACTTTTCAATACTTTGAGATCGAGTTGTATCTCAGTACAACTGGTGAATTATCGTAGTTCTGTGTTTTATTTCCGGGAGTTTGTGACACACACAAAATAAATTCAGACCGTCTTTTCCTTATAATGCAAATGGATATTTTGCTCAAACGTTTATATCTGATCAGGATTTTGGATATATAAATTGCTGGAGATATCATTTATAGGCACACATCTTTGCTTTGAGTTAGAATGGAGCTCTGAGGCTCATCAGGACCAGAAAAAAACTTTACTTTTTGTTCAACGGTCTCATTTGTCTTCCCGTTGACTCAAACAACAACATATTTGTATACAACATAATTCTTGGTCTGCCTCCACCTTACCTCCTGACCTAAATCACTCAGAAAGGTAGGGAAAGTCATTCTTCTACTAAGGCGAGATGTATTCCTTTTAACAATCCCCAAGGCATGTACTGGCAAAATAGGTATACAAGTCAGCTGCTTTCCTTTGCTTTAAATAAATTGAACCTAACTTTCTGCAAATTTTATGGGTGATTGAACGTACCCTGATATGACATGCAATGAATGTTAATTTCTTATATTTTCACACCTTTCTACTCTGATGTAAGTATTGCTTGTTTCTTTTTTTCGCAGAATACAAAGGTTCTTTATGTATACTGTAGAACTGTGTGTATACTGTTATCAAGGGCCGGTTGGACTGAATCGGACTGGGCCAGAAAAGTCTCTTAAAAGAGGTTGTAAATACTCTGACTCGTTACTTTTATTATCCGGCAAAACGCAGTCAAAACAGGAAATACTGTACATGACAAAAGGGTTTGAGTTTATAACAGATAATTTTTTCTCATCCAAATATAAATCAACACATTAACATTACATGTAACATCTCTCAGTCATCTGCAGTCTTGCAATTTACTGAAAGGCCTCCCACATTAATAACCTTTAACATTTAAATACCTTTAAATAACCTTTCAACAACCTTTAAATCCATTTTTTTAAAATTACCTAGTTTGTTTTTGTTTCAGCAGAACACTGCAAACTATTGGCCAAGAGAAAATGTTCAATCTCTTAAGAAGAATTTAAGCATCTTAACTAACTATCTTATTGAAAAGGTTTTCACACGTCATACTTTCTGTAATCTTGAATCATCCCCAGACATTTCTCTGAATATGCTAAAGCCATATTTGCACTTTTTTCTTTAAAGACTTAAAACACTTGGGAGTATTTGTTGTGTCCACAAACAGAAAACTAATACACATACGGTCACACATGCACGTAAACCTACTCTAAGTAGCAACAGATATCAAGTAGAGAGATTACAGAGGGAGCTGTGTCAATGTGTCAGTGTGTGAGTGTTTCCTCTGTCTCTCTTGCATACTCCCCCTCCCCTTTCTAAGACAAAATGGCCAGATGGCTTCCAATCCTACATGCTAATCCACAACACACAGACTGTAGCTGAGACACACCTACTGCAAGACTGCTGCTCCACTCTATGCCCTTAAATACACACACATACACAGGAGCACCCCATACATGGGGCCACTGTGCAGAAACTGCCAACATGAGTCCAAAATTATAACTCCACTTAACAATAGCAGCATAACTCACCCACACTAAGTCCCCAACAGATGGAGGCCTCCTTATATGTGTGTTGTGTGTCCAACTATCATATTTCAGGCAGACCAGCAAGCAGGCTACAGGCCAAGCTGAGGCTCCATGTCTCTTGCTTTTGTTAACCGAGGTGAGGTAAGACAAGCTGCATGTGTTGGGTTACACTGACCAGTGGAAAAATAGGTGAGCCCAGAATGGCTCGCTAATACTTGTGGAGGCAAAAAGGCTAGCATGATGAAAATAAGAAACACTTGTTGTCTACTGTGTTGTTTTTATGAAAAAAAGACACAAAAAAACGTCCATCTTAGGTGGACATAGGCAGGCCAGATAATATAAGAAAACACTTTCTTCAGTATTGTCATAAATATCACAGAGTAGATGAAGGCTCTGGAAAACTCTCAACTAGTATAACTTATTTTAATCCCAGGTACACAGACAATGTTAGAAGGAAAGAATTTATTATTTTCTGTAGGCAAAAGGCACATTGTCTGAATTAAGCAGGAAAAGCTGATAATCAAATAATAAGCAAATTATCTATTTAATTAAATCCATTGAATCTATTGAATTATCTCTTCTTGTTCGGGTACTTTCCTCCAAGATAAAAGCATATACGATAGTTTCTCCAAAAACTTACACTGCTGACTGCCTGTCCACTTTATAATGATACTTTCAACATAAACACTATGTTGGTGCTACAATTTTATTAAATTTTTAGTCATACAGACATGTTAGACAAAATGGAATTTAAGATTATGGCTGGGTCCGTTTTTGGGTTTTACATCCTTTTTGTGCTTTACATTCCCACGACAAATGCTGTTTAGCTGTAATGATATATTGACAATGTCCATTGATGTTAAGCAGTCTAACATCAGTACAAACTGACATATACAAACTACACAGCCATTAAATGTCAATTTGTCTGTTTTAGACCAATAACATTTAGGTGGGGAATATGCAATCTATGTGGCCGGCGGTCATCGAGATTTTTTTTTCCTAACCACATTTTCTGTGATGATGCACAGTGATTCAAACTGACTCTCTGTCGGCTGTCTGATCGTGACACATCAGATTACTTCTGTAGCCCTGGCCTCTTTTCTGTGGAGGAACACAAAGTGCTTGGAGGCCATGGAGTTGAAGCTTTTGACAGATATATTAGATGTAAATGGAAGAGCAAGTATCAAATGTAAATCAATACAAACAATCCAGAGCTCACAGGGAGTAGCACCTTCAGTAACCCATCCCCCAGTCCCCTTCTATAACCATCGGACCCTCCCTCCATCATTGACATGACTCCCTAACATCTCTCCTTTACGCCAGACAACAGGTTTCCCATCAGGCCCCGCTTCTCACAGGATGACTGAGCTTCCTGGGAGATGATTCTCCCACTCCCTCTACTCTGACACAACAGCCGCAATAGGCAGAGGCGATAGGGAGACATAAATTCGGGCTTGTGCTGCAGTCAGTTTTTCTATCCTCATCCACCGATGACGGCTATAGAAGAATCTGAGGTAGAAGAGCTCAGCTTTCATAGAACCGGCCCCCACCCCCACTCCGATCCCCAATGAAGTCAGGTGACCAGATGTTGTATGTCTCCCTCTCACTACAGCCGCCATGAATCTGCTACACAACCATGTTGAAGCCAGGACAGGGGATCACGTCTCTGTCGTGCATGTGTACGTGTGAAAGCCGTTTCTTCGCGATGCCCCCTCTAAAGAGGCCATGCATGAGGCTGTGCACGGATAACAAAAGAGCATCCATCAGCATATCAACCGTCCATCAACCTCCCATCCACAGTATACACAGCTCACAAACGTCCGGCTGCTCTAGTTTTACAACCCCAAAATAGCAGGGCTTCTCTTCTGCCTCAGTGTTGCCACTGCAGCAGCTGCATTTCTCCAGGACTGACATATACACACACACACACACACACACACACACACACACTCTCACACAGGCACCGGGCCCATACAAATGCCACCATTGATTCTAACAGCCCCCCCATCAATAAGGATGCTATTTGTGAGGCACAGGGGAGTGTATACGGAGATGATGGGATGCAGGAGATGGAATATAGGGATATAAAACACGTCCAGCCAGTCTGATGCAGGCATCCATTTCCATTTCGGCCTCACCGACAGACTGCTGATGAAACAGCTGCCTCCTTAGCAGAGCAGAATGCAGAGTGGAGGAGGAAAAAAAGGCTACAAAGCACCCCTACATACACAGCCTCCCCCTCCTCCTCCTCTCCTCCTTTCCTCTGCCTCCCCCTCCACATCCCCTTATTGCCTTACACAGAGAGGGAATTACCTGAAATATGTCTTCACATTCTCTTGCTCAGTGATTCGCCTTTGGGCCTGGAGTCCTGGTGGATTCATCGCCAGCTGTACAGTCCTATTGACAGTTTAAAGGCAGGACTGCCATTCTCTTGTCAGACCAGTTCCTGACCCTAAAAGCAAGCTTGTTCGGCAGGCTGGATGCTTCACTGGCTGCTCACTGTTCCCTAGTCCATGATGTCATCCACCCTGCTCTGCTGATTGGCTGAGGGGCTGAATATTAATGCAGGCAGCACGTCTGGGGGAGGAGGCAGCCGGCGGGTAGACGTGGTTGGTTTTCTGTGTAACATGCCAAACCTGCAGGAGATGGAGGATAATATTTCCAGCAGCTCAGGAGCTTTTCTTTTTGACATTTGAAGTACAAGTGGAGGCTGTTAGTTGGAATCAACATTTACATACATGACCAGAACAGGCTTCAAAATGCAGATTTTTTTTGGAGACTTTGAAAACAGAAATCTTAAATATTCAGTTCAGTGCCTTTTTGCTAAACTTTTTCTACTCCTGCTGAGAATAATAGCTTTAATCAAATGTCTGATACAGTATTTTGATATGAGCATCTCAGAGACTCTCTATCTTTTTTTTCCTGTCACTTCACAGTTGGAGGAAGGAAACAAATCATTATTCCTGAATTTTAAAAAATCATCAGCCAAACACCAGCAGTTTCTTTTTCTGATCACATAAAAGTGGAATTGGGTGCATAGGCAGGCGGAGACAACAACCAAAGTACTCACTGCGTTTGCCCTCATTTGCCTATGATGTCATCTTTTTCCTCTACCTCACCTGTGATTGGCTGAGGGTACCAGCATCTGCTAGGTCTCATGGCTAGGGCTTCTAGCCCAAGGTGGAGGCCTATCTGAGGCTCCGAGAATCATGGCTGGTTGTCCTGACAACCCCTGTAATGTCGATTCCTTGTTGGGGAGTAATATGGCTGTTCTATGACAGCGTTCACTCAAATGGAGTATCTGATGATAACAATACTCCAATGTCTTATATTCTTATTATACGCATCACAGGGATAAATAATGAATGTTAAATCTTGAAAACTCTAGTAACTGAATTATTACAGTACATAATAAAACTTAGGAAGATTATACGATCTATGGTCCTATTTGTATTCATCCTGTAAACCTTGAAAGAGAAAAAAGACAAATGCAAATAAGAATTATGCACGTATTCAAAAGAAAAGAACATCTTGTTCTGTCACTCCGAACAGCAGAGTAAGCACAACATGTATTCAGTGGGGTAAAGTTTACTTAAATACTTGAAAAATCAATTTTGCATAAGGCATGTCCCTCAGTAAATATCTTTCTGAGCTAATTCAACAGTATACATCAAAGTCGGACAGCCAAAACAGAACAATGCTTTTACTTCCTTGGATCATATCAATTATTAGTTCATGCTTATTTCCAAATGTGACGTCTCCTTCTACTCTAGTGTGACTGCTATATTGTGGTGAGATTTCCTACATTTTGGAAGGTTTATCTCAACATTTATTAGTTCCTGCCAAGAAAACTGAACCAGACAAATTAGTGACACATTTGCAAATGGCACCGCAGTCTACACAATGCTTTTTCTTCATGTGCTTTTTTGTTGAAGCTCAATTAGTTTTAACAGGTGAAATTAACAGAGGATTAACCCTGCACCTGGATTAACATGAATGGACTGTTCTGTGGGAAGAACCGACGTCTCACGCACTGAAAGAACAAAACGATGATGCCAACAAAGATTAGAAATGGCAGACTCTCCAGTGTGGCCGGTGCTCCTTTCACATGCATGTTCTGTGTTGCCGTGCCCTTCAGACATTATGAATTCAGCTCCCTAATTGTGAGTTCCAATATGATAAGCAGAATAGACCATTTTAAGCAAGACAAGCAACACAGAAATGAGGACATCACTCCTGTTTTACCAAGGAGAGCTTACGGGTGTTGCCATTACAAAAAAACAACATAAACTCTGTTGACACTGCCATTGAATTAATAAAGATTCTGCTGAGCATTGGCCTTTGTTTACTTTAGCTTAACCAAGTTATATGCAAGTTATAACCATCTTTAATACTTACATCAGACACTAAGAGGACAACTTGGTGCTGCATTTCAGAGAAGCGTGATTTACTGTTCAAAGGCTTCTGTCAGTGATCAGGTTTACATAATCATTCCCATAAATATCCTTGGAGGTAGCATAGATCTCTGTGGTGACATTTTGTTATATGCCCTGTCTGGAATTTACAACTGTCTGGTGCAAAGCTGAGGAAAATGGCTCTATGCAACCCTCTCAGGGTGACCTATATGTGTCCTTATTAATGATCAAACTGGTGTTGGATTTAAGTGCATCGCCAAAGTCTTGAGTCACCCTTGATTCTTTAGATTTTGCAAGAAAACTTCAGACATTGCTGAAGTTTTCTCTATTTCAGATACTGTTCAGATCTGTCTTTACCTCTATAAATGTATAAAGGACGCACACTAAAACACACCAAAAGCTTGTTGGGAATCACCTGTTTGGTGCAAAAATAGTTAGGTCTGTCAGACTGTGATATCTTTTCTCCAAACTGGAGCCGACGAACCTGTTCAGCATTTTTCTAATATCTGCAAAAACAATCAGCGAAATTGTTTGAATGCTAACTATGGTTGGTATGCTAATAAACATTCAAAATGCATGCACACTTCATCACAGTGCCACAGAAATAAATACAACTAGCTTGCAATGTTACTATTGTTTTTTTTTCTTTTTCTGCGTTTTACATTATTGGCCACATACAGTAGAAAGACTTACAAGTTTTTGTTCAAATATTATACAACTCATTCCCTGTGTTGTCTCATTTTCTGGCATACTAGCATTGCAGTCGTTGGAGCTGTAGGGGAATCCCTTTGTTTTACAAATTGGGGAAATCCAGCCATGAATTCCACCAAAATAAACATCATGTGGACATACCTCTGATGAGTCCAGGTAGTCTGTATGGTTCTGCCAGCTGAAGGAAGGAAATTAGAGATGATGGGTTACTTGGTTTAGAATCAAATAATCACAGCACTAGTCAATCACCAGTGTATCAAACATATCAAATTATGGCTTTGATGATCAGATTATGGTAGAGCTCCCTGTGCTTTGGGAGCAGGGTTAGAGGTAATATTTGAGCCTCTCGGGATATTATTATATATGAAAAGATGTGCGGTATGTGTTGGAAAATCCCAGAGAACTAACCTTTGCTTTGTTCACTAGGCATCAAGAAAATCTTCCATCATGCCTGAAAATACTTGTGGTAACAGCTGCACAATTTCCTTTAGGTTTCTGTTGATTTCAGGCAGTGCAGCCTAAGGAGCAACTTCTCAAAAAAGGTTGTGTTTTGTATTATGCTTCGTTTAAGGCTGAAAGACGATGAGAGAGATCAATTATGGTGGAAGTTATTTGGCTCCACCGCAAAATAGCCCTGTGATGCGAAAACGACCAGGCGCAGCTATTTGGGACTATTTTGACGTCAACAAATTGCCACAGGAATGAGCATATCTAAAGTAAGCCTAAACCTTTCAGCGCTGGGGTGCGTTTGCACCATTTCATCCCCCAAACGTGTTTGTGCTTCCTTCGGTGTACAGCACAACATTCACTGTCTGGTTTCTGAGTTCTGGGTTCTGGGTTCTGATGTGTGTTGAAGAATGGAACAGTGAAGTGCCGGAACAGACATTGAATTAAACGCTTTTCATTTCACCACATCAGTTTAATTTATGTAAGTTCTCAACTAGTAACTTCCCATGTAACAGATAATGGGTCATGCTCATCCATGCTACCGCTACAATCACTTTTTTCTGCTGTCACAACACAGATTACTCCCGAAGGAAAATAATTGAGGTTAGTTGGCAACTATTCTGATGATTATGAATAACCAATACATTGACTGATGTAACAACAAGAGTTTTTTTATCTGCTAAAGTCAAAATTAATTCAAGAGCTATGAGTCAAGTACCATAATTATAGATTGTAGCAGAGTTTAATGATGCGTATTTAACACGTTATCTGTTTTTCCAAGAACTTAAAGGCTGTGTGTTCAGATTGCGGATGAAAGGGAGATGCTGGATCTGTTTTGGATCCCGAAAGCAAGTTTAGAGCCATCAAATGCATTAATGCTGATAATCTGTAGCTACCAACAAAGAGGGTGACGTTCATGGGTGTGTATGAGAAGACATTTTACAGACATTTAGCATTTTCACAGTGTGCTCTGCCTGGTAAAAAGTGTTTAACTGACTCATTTTCACTTTTGATTTCCTAAACAAACCTATTGTTCTTTTTAGTAGGAGAATTGAGAAATTAAACCAAATAGTTAAGCAATATCTGTTTATCCCTTTAAGTTTCTAGATGGTAACATAACAGTGGAAGAGGAAACTTTTCAAACGGGAAAATCTTTATTCTTTTAAAACTATGGAAATCTCATCCTGCTGGTGAACGTGTGGTTTGTATTTTGGCAACTTTCAGGATTCAGTAAACAACAACCTCTGGATTGAAACTCAGTCCGATAAATCCGCTCTTAAAGGGGATTTGGGATTTTTTTTTATCATTTGTGTGACAGTGGAAAATAAAGCAAACAAATCCATCTTACATGGTCTTGGACTTTAAAACAGGCTTTTTTTGTATCATCATGTAAAACTAAGTAGCTGAAAAGTGTACATTCAACCATCATAAACAGTATTATGACGAAAATAGGATGCAACATTTAGGGAAGCTGAACAAATGTCTCATAAAATAAAAACATTCAAAAGAAATGCAAAAAACACCATTATATCTCGTTCTCTGCATAATGATCTGAAATTGTATGGATCTGTTTACATTCCACATTTAACCGAGTGGCAGCCGTGGCTCGGTATGATTTGTGCTGCATAACAGCTCAGGTTTATCACCAGCACAGCAGTGGGAAATCACACATTAGTAATTTAAAACCTCAGCAAGGGCATCAGCTAAGACGCTGCCAAGAAGACGCTCAGAGACACACCTCTGAATGTAAAACAGGTGTGAAGAGGCGAATCAGTGACCTCTGGGGAGAAGTGGAGGGAGGGGGCTCTGTGTGCTGAGAAGGACGAGTTATTATTCTGGGGTTATATGACTACAACAGACAGCAAACAGTGGGAGAGAGGCCAGTGGTCAGACATGATGACAGCGATCAGGTAAAATGTAATAACTGCAGCGTCCTCAGATACGATGTTTTGTTCTCAGTCCAGAATTGTTATCATTGTGGGATGTAAGTATAGATTATTTTGAATCATTATCTTATGAAGCGATGCTGTTTTGGCAAACATGCACTTTACTCCTCCCTCATGGACATTCACAGATCAAAGAGTATCCATTTTCACTGCACTCCTGCTGGACTTCCTGTGCTGTTACAAACCCTGATGGACTTATTAGCTCTGAATACTTGTTTGTCCTCAGTCAAACCTCGTGTCAATATGGATCTGTGCATGGCAGCGTCACGTAGGAGCTCCAATCGGTTCCCAAAGGGGAGCACAAAAGTTTTAGCCATGACAACACCAGTCTGGACAAGCCCCTCCCACTGACAGCTGGCTCATTGTGTGCTGGGGCTGTGAGGCGGCCTTGTCCCCCTTTGCGTGGACAGTTCAATAACTAATCTCACTGCAGCCAGCAGCGTGTAGCTTTGAAAATGAGGAGGGCAGGCCCAATGGAAAGTCATCTTCTGCTTACCAGTGTTGGGTCAGTTCACTGGTGGAGCTGAAATGTAGCCTAAGATAAGCGAGAAAAATATAACAATATCTACAATTTTTTTTAACTTTCTTTTTTTTTTACCAAGATATAAAATGCGTTTTTTTCTTATATTCTGAATAATACTGACACTTTTTATTCTTAATCCTGTGGTTTCTGGACAATAATTAGCTTTTTACAAAAGTTAATTCATGACATATTTTATATTAGCTTAAGATTTTAGACACCAATTTATTATGTCTTTAAATCATCCGAGACAAAGAATTTGAGAAATGGCATTCAATCACTATCATAATTTCTGTCATTCATCTGTCACTTCTCAGACAGCTAATTCTGACTCAACTCAGAGCAGAGGGTGCATTTTACCAAAGCTAATGTAATTATCTTAGGAAAGGCACTAAATCCACATAATTCAGTGAATTTGGTGAGGATAAAACTTTCCTGTCTGTGGACAGTGGGTATAAAAAATAGTCTTTCCTAAGACACTAACAGGTCCCTCCGTTTAGCTTGTTTATGGACTTCAGTAATACATTAGAGTTACATAGACTGTGATTTTATGTTTATTTTGTGCAGATTACGTGTGGGTCAAGCCCTTTAAACTCTCTTTTGTTTCTCCATCTGTCCACTACATCGCATGATAAGAAACAGACCAAACTTGACTGAATTATGCATTAAATTCAGATCAAACAGGTCAGTGAAAAACTAATCACTCACAATGTCTCTGATACAATGTGATTATGAAAAAAGAGACTCTCAATAGCAGGTTGACCTGCCAAATGATCCCCCACCCAACGGTCACCGACAATGACGTCCCACAAAATTCAAACCCACAGGACAAACAGCGGATGGCCCTGATGCTGCTGCACGCGGGGCACGCGAGCTGCCCCCACCCTGCATGTCACACGCCGGCTGATGAACAGCAGGCTCGCGCTCTTGACGGAGGAGCCTATAGGACCTCAACAACCATGTGTACTCGCCACTTTCTGCTTGGACACACACGAACAATTGGACACATCTGAAGCGCTTGGGGCCCAAACCCTGAGGAAGGGCAGATGGTGCCCGGGGTTGAGGACCGCACCCACATTAACATGAGAAAAGAGGGAAACAGAGGCAGGGGGACAGGTACCCACACGCCTATTTTTCAGAGATTAGAGAAAGGGGGTGACTTATTTACCCAGCAGTCTGTGGCATTGATTTGGAGCCCAATTAGAAGCATGCTGTCAACTCAAAAAACCAAAGAACATCAAATGTGAGGATCCTGTCTTTGAACAATTTATAGCTGTCAAAGGAACGTCATAAAAGACCACATATAAGAATCTATCTTTGGTACAAAAATACCAGATGCATACGTGATTAAATGTCCAATGCTTACCACAAAGTGTCAGTTTCTTTTTTGTTAATCAAAATTCACTTAACCTTTGAATAAATGAAGGTTGGTTTTTGTTTAGTCTTTTTTTATCAGATATACCAGAAAGCCTAAACGCTGGAAACATGTTTTCAAATCCCAAATATAATGGGTATACTTGCAAAAAGCAATTCTGCAGCTGGCCATGGCAACCAGGATCATAGAGAGTACAAGCAGTAGTTAATGCTGCTGGAGCACTTATCAATTACAGTGCAGTAATGATCATTGTGTTTAAAAAACCACTTTATTATGACATTAAAGCTTTATACTAATTTAGTGTTATCAGTAGTGCCTCAGATAAACTGAAGAAAGATGGTAAGTCCAAAAACTGTACATGAAGCATCTATATAAGGTGCATATAAGTCTTTCCACTAGGGGGATGTTTTACCCACAGACATAAACCCTCTTGTTGCTTCAGCTGTGTGCTGCAGTGCAGGAGCCTCTCTCTGAGTGGAACGAGGTCGCTCTATTGTTTTGACTCATTTATCATAACTATGTTAGCTGTACCAGATGAAATTACCCCAAAATTAGCCCTAAAAGGGCTGTAATGGATTGAATTTATTCCAAAATGTACCCACTTGATGATGAAATCTCAACAATAACACCACAGGATTTCATTTTATGATTTGTAACAATGCCTGCTATCATAAAACATGGTTTACATGGTCACAACAGAAAAGAAGGAAATAATGTACTGAACTGTGACTACAGACAGCCTGTCCAGCATGTTGTAAAGGTGAACTGAGACTCCCCCTTGTGGAAGTTTACAGAGCAAGGCCATATCTATTGTAAGCTAGTAAACTGATAAGTGGTAAGTACTGCAGCACCACCTTCTGCTCAGTATAATTACCTAAAACTTAAAGAGATGGGTATGAAAAATAAATAAATTAAGATTTGAGGAGTAATGCTGGGTTTCATGCTGGCATGGGACCACTCTCCTGTAAGGGATGCTAGATTGTGACAGTGTTTTCTGATTTAGCCAAAGATCAGTTATCTATTTTGGAAAATGATCCATTGTCACATATCTATGAGTGCTAAATGTTTGTGAAAAGTATGAAGTTGCTTGAATTACAATCTCAGTATAAAATAGTTGTTGGTACTTTTAAAATGATAATGCAAGAGTGTTTGACTTACACCATCTCATGGTGATGAAGACTATGGTCAGTTAGTAGGCATTTGACACAAGTGCAACGATTGCCAGGAATGAATAACCAACAAGAACTGTTTAAGAGGCTGTGTAATATCTGTAATGTCCTTGATGCAGGTTTTCCTCTTCAAGAGGAACAATACTGCCCCTTAAATAGTGGAAATCCACACCTCTATTATATGGAAATGTTGCCTGACCCGTATTTCACAGTTCATGTGATGAAACCCACAAAAGTCTCAGAATATCTACATAATAATAAGATAAAATACATCTTAACTGATTCATGGGGTATTACTCATGTGTTATGTTTTTTTTTCTAAAAATGGTAAAGAAAAAGTAAAGGACTCACATACTTGTATTTACATCCTCAATAAACAAGCCTGTATAGCCACGTATTTTTTTACTCTTTGTAAAATAGGGTGCTTAATAAACTTTAAGACAACTTGAAGACGTTTAATGTTCGTAAGCAGATGTATTGGAGAAATTGTAAAAAAAATATTTAACCAGAACAGTAAAGTAAAATGGAGATGGTGGGTATGGAGATGGTGGGTCATGTGATTAGCTGACTGAGTTATATCCTATAACAACAATAATAATGGTGATTTCTGCCTATGTCATTCATGTAGCATGACTGGGGGAAAAAACAACGACTGATTTGTATGTACTTATGAACTCTAATTTACCGTGGAGTTACGAGTCGGAGTCTAAGAAGAGTTTTCACCACCTGGCGGGCTCTAGTGAGAGATCTCCGCCCCAGTCGTACTGGGCGACAGCTCGAAGCCCGGATGCGCCGCCATGCCGACTCTATCAGCGAATGGAATAATTTATTCACCAACCTGGCAGACACTGATCGACTAGAGTTGACTTAAGAAGTCGACGAGGCGGTCTGGGGGCCAGAGAAGCCTTTATAGCGTGCAGACCTGCACGGAATCACCGCGCCGTGCGCGTCCGTGTCCCTTAGCAGTGTTGTGTTGATGTGTAAAGACACTTGTGTGCTAGCTACGCTAACGTTAGCTCGAGCGGAGGGAGTGCGGGGTAGTGACAGTCCGGCCGGAGGCGGGGAGTACTCAACTGCGAGGTGAGACTGTTATTTTGATAGTGACTGCACTGTGTTGACTACACGCGGGGTAGGTGACCATCTGGGAGGTAGTATCACTTTCATAAACGCGACTGGCGGTTTTAGTTGGAGTCAGACGGCAGGATATCGCGACGGCTACTTGGCTGTTTGTCTACTATCGCTGTTTGGCCCGAGTGCTGCCGAACGTTGACTCGACGTTTCGGTGCTCTGGCCCGCGATGTGGAAGCTAGGAGCTAGCATGCTAACAAGATAACTGGCCAACATTGATTCCCGAACTTTTCCGGTCAGTAACCCACGAGTGGACTAGCCTAAGGTGTAAGGCTACGAGTTGGACCGCGGTTTAGTCTTACAGAATAGTTGCATTTGAAAATAGTTCGTTCGCTTTACATAAAATAATATGTTGGGAAAAGACAGTGGGAAGTAAGTGTTTGTTTTATGCACTCTCTGCAGCAAAGACAAAGTTTTTCACTGAGAGGAAAACTATTTTCTTTTCTTTTGCAAATGTCTGTAGAGTCCTGGGAGGAGAAGGTGGCTTGACGCAATCCTGGGCAACCCAGTCTTAATGTCGGTCAACTTTTGCAACTTATTGACTAAACGGACATTGGCGTGCATCGTTGCCGATATTGAATCAGATCGTGCTTAAATGTGGCCAGTAACCGGGAACAGATTGCACTATTGTTGCAGTCGCTATCTTTGTCACAAATATGTTATCAGGTGTTTAATCGCCTTCAAAAACCAATTTTCCAATTCTGCTTTTAATACAAATTTTTTACAAGCTTCTAAATTAGGCTCTTATTAGTCTTTTTACAAAAACTAAATAGTAATCTGATATTATAGCTGCTACCTATCTTTGTTAATGTTTTTGCACTCCTAATTTAATGTGTACTCATGACAGAAACTATTTAGAATGACTGTGCACCATGTTCACATGATTCAGTAGAAGTCATGTTGTACTTTCTCATTTATCAACTGTATTCTTTTTGTTTCAGAACCATAAGAAAATCCATGTCTCTGTGAGCTCAGAAAACTAAAGAAGATGTCTGTTGATGAGGAAACTGCAAAAACTGGCTGCCTCCAGCCCAGCTCGACATCACCCCTGCATCTCTCCGACTGTACTGGAGGTTACAGCGGTGTGTCTGTGAGGATGGAGGGAGAGGCAGCCACCCCTGACTGTGCAGCGGCTTGTCCCGTCCTGGGCACCGCAGCCTCCCCAAAACACACCAGCACGGACAGTGCCGGACAGAGAGCCAGAGGGAATGACAACACCTGTAACCGAAAGAACTCCTTCCATCATTCCAAACAACAACAGCAAACCAAACTAACAAAGCGGCGCTACACGGCAAATTCTAGTTTCAAACATCCAACAGCTGGCAAGAGGAGACGAAGGGCCAACTCTGAGAGTGACTCCGTCCTGCCAACCAACTTCCTCTTGGGTGGCAATATTTTTGACCCTCTGAATCTTAACAGCCTGCTGGACGAGGAGGTGAACCGGGCGCTCAATGCAGAGACCCCCAAATCTTCCCCCCTGCCAGCGAAGAGTCGAGACCCTGTTGAGATTCTCATCCCCAGGGACATCACAGATCCACTGAACCTGAACAGCGGGATAGCAGACAGCAGCTTTTTGGTGTCTCCCTTCAAGAGTGGTGGCAGGAGAAGACACCGCAACAGACACCATGGAGGAGGGGGGACTGGAGGAGGAGGAGGTGGTGCTGGTGGTGGGAGCGGGATTTCATCAACACAAATGAACATCTCAGAATCGGGTAAAAGCGAGGTTAAAAGTAGCAGCTCGGCACAGCTTCCAGGTATACCAGGTTCATGCTCTGCACTCGATTCTTCCAAAGAGTCCGACAGTTTCTCCAGCGTCCCAGGAGATTCGCATGATCACACAGCTGAAAGCTCAGCCAGCTGTAAGGAGGAGATGCCATCTGTATCCGTAGAGGATGCTGCTTCTTCCCTGTCAGGAGGACCACACCAGCACACAAGCAGACGTAAGCGAAGGCGAAACTCGGGCAGAATGGAAGCCCCTGTCATTCACTCTACTCCCATTAATAAATCAGCACCTGGAGACAAGAGCTGCGGTACAGGGGGCCTACGAAATTCCTTCCACACACCAAGAAGTGGTCCCAAAACGGGCCCTGGATTTCGCCAGCACCAGCACCCCCAAAGTCACTCAAGAGAACACCAGAAGAAGTTCCAGTATGGCAACTACAACAAGTATTACGGCTATCGTAACCCAGGCTGTAGTGAAGACCCTCGTATACGAGTGCTGCGCCAGGAGTGGTTTGAAGGGAAAGATGTACTGGACTTGGGCTGTAACTCAGGCCACCTAACACTCTATATTGCCAAAATGTTCAGACCCACACGCATATTGGGCCTTGATATAGACGGTGATCTGATCCATGTAGCGCGTAAGAACATCAGGCATTATCTGTCTGAGCTGCAGACCCAAGAGGCCAGGCGTGCTGTTCAGGAGAAAAAGCCCCCGAAACAGGAGGGGAAGAGCGGAAATGAGAGTCACACAGGAACAGACAAGAAGCACAATGAAGCCAAGAGCAGGGATGAAAACGGGAACGCATGGAAAGGACAAAGTGGCCCTGCGGAGGCTGTAAATGACGGCGACACAGACGGGATGGGTACCCAGGGGCAGAGCAGCAAAACAGAGGAAATGGAGCAAGAAGACTGTGACAGGCCCCCTGCAGATCCCACCGTTAGCAGCTGTTTTCCAGTCTCCCTGCGAATCTCCAGGGGGCCCATCGCTGCGCCCCCACTTACAGAATCACCCAACGCTCAGCCAGGAGAGTTCCCTTCCAATGTGTCTTTCGTCAAGGTAAGAAGGCACTCAATGTTTTAGTACTTCACAGGGTGTTTAGCATCACTCCAGTCTTAGATATCAAACAATATACTCAGTAAGACCCGCCTCTGCCTGCAGGAGGAACCGCCCCTACAGGTCAGAGGAAAGGGCCGTGACAACTTAAATTGGGCCATGTCTATAACAGATCTCCATTTTAGACCTCAATACTTGGCAAATATTTTCAAGGTTTCTTTTATAAATGTTTTAATAATATGCTTCAGTGTCTTAAGATGCTTGGATCATCAGTTGGATGTAATGATTTAAATATTTTTTGCATATAAATTACGTAGAGCAGCGTCTCTCTCTCTCTCTCTCTCAAGCAACACACACACACGCAGTTCTTCCAATGCAGAACGAAGAGGAGCATAAACAAAAGCCCACAGTCTGACTTAAAAAGCATAATGTTCTCCATCTAAATTCAAGCATCTCCATCTTTTAGTATTTTCTGAGTCATTCAGTCAGACATTTTGACTAAGTCCTGTTAAAGGGTAGAGTAATGCAATGATTGGAATACTGTTTTTTCCGTTTGGGATTGGACCCGACCATGGGCATGAGGGTCACTAAGGGGCCTGAGAATTAAAAGAACACCAGTCAGTGGATCAGATGTCAAATCAACACCTGAAGCCCCTTTTTGCCAAATAGTGCTTTCAGAATCTATAAATGAAAATAAATTTAGAGCCCTCAAGCAGAGTTCCACAGACGTGTAGTCTCAGTGTTGCTGGTTGCCAACAAAAGCTGAACTTATGCTGTGAATTACAGGATTAGTCACCTCCTCACCATCTGTTTCTGGCACCGATCTTTAGGGCTCATTAGCTTACTGTGAATATTTATTTTAAATAGTCCTCTAAGAACAACCTCTGTGCCTGGAACCATTTGCTTACTTCAACAAAATGACCACACGCCTCTTATAACATGTGGATTATAAAGTACTCTGTAATAAAAACATTCAGTCATAGTTCCAGTGTTATTAGATGGCAGTCATTGTGTAGCTGTTGCATCTATTGGTTGGATGCAGGCAGTGAATTAAATCAGTCGCTTCGTCCTCCGTTGGGCTATTAGAGATAATGGCTGCCTAGCACAGACCTCTTTCTGTAAATAATCCCTCAGTCTGTACAATACAAGCAGAAAATCTGAGGCTAAAATTACTGAGTGTACGGATGTTACAGAAACACCAGTATACTCACTTTGCCTTTTTGTCTACAGCTAAACACACAGTCTGCATCACACAACACAAAAACAACATCAGAAGATCACGTCAACTAATGAGATTATTGCCTGAGATAATTGATTTCAGAAGGATTTTTTTGGTAATGTACCAGGCACATTGTAAGAAAGAAAAGCATCAAATGAACTGGACACTTAGGCTGTTAACCTCTGAAATCCCACCAGTTTATCTAAAGGCTGTTAGGCATCACTTCATTTGAATATGGAGAGAGGAACTTAAATCAGAGGACAGTCCACTTTTGGATTCATTACAAAGCGACTGAAAGTTTCCATTTCTGATTATATGACATCATAAGTTTAAATGGCACTGCTAAGATTCTCAGACTCAAGAAGATTTTATTTTATTTATTTATTTTTTTGATAACCTCATGTTCCATGTTTTAAATCAGCTAAGTTGAATTTTTAATTGAATAAATTCTATTATAATGAGTAACTTTTTTTAATTATATATTATTGATTTGGTATTCTTATCTTATTGTATGATTCAAATGTTCTTACAAAGTAGCAGTAAAAAATAGTCATGTATTCCTACTTTGTAACACCTGTTTTTATTTTTGCTGTAAAGCTTTTATTTAGCTCAGATGTAATTTCTGGATCTATTAATCTAGTTTCTCAGTGTGGAGGAGTTATGATTATTTTTTGTTCCCAAAAATGTGGTTTCTTGCACTGGCTGAGAGTTGTTAGTGATGTGAAATAATGAATTATGTATTTTTCGGTTTACATGAGCATCGCTGGATATTATGAATATTTTCATTAATTCATGTTCATTTAGCTTTTTAATTTCCACATGTTTGCCTGCAGCCCAGCTGTCCTAATAATGTTTTCTTTTGAAAGGCTTTGCTTATTACCTTTTCAGTGGCACTGAAGTTGTTCAACAAACGAGTGTGTATTATTTGTTTGTTTACCTCTCCAATTCTTTCCTTTAGGCCAATTATGTACTGGACAACGATCATCTTCTTCTCACTCAGAGGCAAGAGTATGACGTGATACTGTGCCTCAGCGTTACCAAATGGGTTCACCTGAACTGGGGAGACAGTGGTCTGAAGCGACTCTTCAAGAGGGCGTACAGACATCTTCGACCTGGGGGCATGTTCATCTTGGAGCCGCAGCCCTGGGAGTCCTATGTGCGGAGGAAGAAGCTCACTGTAAGAAGTCGAGATGACTGCGCTGACAACGCTTCTTGTTTGTTCGTCTGAAGGATAACAAATGTTTGGTCTTTCTCTCGTCCAACAGGATAACATTAACAGGAATTTTCACAGCATCCGGCTCAAGCCGGACCAGTTTTCGTCATATCTCACGAGTGAGCTGGGCTTCACCAGCTTTGAACACATCGAGGCTCCCAAATGTTCAGTTAGAGGTAAGTAACATGCAGGATTATTTTTTAAAGGTTTTACATATTTCACCAAAGACATTAACCATATTTTATCTCATCCCAGGTTTTCAGAGGCCAATTTATGTTTTTCACAAATGACCTGTCCGGCCTTGAGCACCGTTGAATGTGATTAGCCGGATCTACCATCACTCATTCGAACCGCCCAGCCGCTCTGGACTGCAGGACATCCTTCCTATCAGTTTCTCCAGATGGAAATCTACAGAAGAGGGAAAACATGGGATCAGAGGTGCAGACACTGATGTAAAGTTGAGATGTAACAAATCCCCTGTGACTACAACCTCTTCAGAAAGTATGTTGTGAACTTAGAGAAGACTACGGCGTGTAGCTGAAAACATGGAGACAAGCCAGGTTTGACCAGACGATGGAGGACGTGCAAATTTTATTATTTTCTTTCCTCTTCAAGTTTTAATGATGCTCCCGAACAATGCATGGCCACAACTTGTTTGAATATCTTTGGCCATTCTTCATTGCCTTTATAACATTGTTTTGTGCAACCATATAACCAGTCTTTACTCACATTAGGCTTGTGCGAATGAGCAGATTAATTCAGTCAGTCACCATCACTGTTAACAAGCCAGAGGTGGGTACACACATCAGGTCTGTGTTACGTCTCCAGTACAGCCGCATAATGCTTAATTACAGAGCCGTTTAACAGGTAGCATACTGAAATGTCATTTGAAAAGTCACAATAAAGTTCAGGTTAAAATGTTTTCATTCATTGTTAAAGGCTGCAAAGTTGTTTCTAAGCAAGTTCTACGGGCAGCAGAGAAAAATCTCACATAATGGTTCAGTTTTAAGCCTTAAAACTTTGTTGCTGCCAACATAAAATGAACATAAGATGGCGATTTAATGGTAAAAGGCAACTATCCTTAAGTTCTGTGTAACATTAAAAAAAAAAAAACATCTCCCCCTTTGCTGACCCTATTTAATGATAAATATGGCCGAGATCCGAATTATCTTCAAGGGTGAGCCTTCTGCAAACTTTTGGACGTGTCAACTTTCCCCATCAACTATTTGGAAACAAGAAGTCACACGAAGGGTTTTAACTTTTGACATGTATGCTGCTTCTGGATGGTTGAGGGCATATTTAAAATGTAATGGCTCAGATAAGGCGGAGACCACAGGCTCCATAGTGAGAGCTACATCTGTAGCGTGCCGTTATCTGTCCCTCCAGTTAAGCCATAGTCGCACCCCGGCCTGCTGCTTGGTGTGCAGAAATTTGGGCGCCGCAGCATCTTCAGTGCCGTATTACTCAGACACAAACGTTGTTTTGTCACCGCCGGATGGGGATGAATACAGACTGCTGGAGTGCTCTTCTAGTCAGACGTCACGTTCGCAAGGCTGAACGATGAAATTGCATTGGAAATTGTTTCATTTAAAAAGAAAAACAAAAGACATCCATATGGTTTTATTTTTAACCACATTTGAATGCGTAGATGCTATTTGTACCGAGCACTGCCAAAATGTTTTATGGAGTCTTCTCTTCAAGTTATGCCTACACTCTGTGGCTCTCTGAGGACAGGAGGAGCACCTGGTTGCCAGGTTTTGTGATGACGCTGTCACTGATGTGCACTGAGCACCATTCATCTCCTGAGGTGAGTGAGACAGGACATGATTTCCCTTTTTTTGGTGGCTGTTGCGCGGCATTGGCCATGCCCGGGTGGATGAGATGTTTCTATTTCGTTACGTGATCAATGTAAATAAGTTAGCAAATTTTATTTTGATATTGTTTTTGAGTTAACTGCTTTTGTAATTTTCATGTTTTCTTGTTTTCTAATGTTTGCTGCCAATCATTCATTTTTTCTTTTTGTCTTTCTGGTAAAACGGATTGATAATCCTGCTTTGTAACAAAGGAATGTGTACGTTGTTCTGCTGTTTCTGCTTTGTTCTCTCCTGGGAGACACATGGATTGTTAGATTAGTGCTTTCTTTTGTTTGAATGTTTTTTTTAAATATATATATATAAATTGTCGAATTGAGTGACGGTGTCTGTGCAATCTCATTTCCTCTTCATTTGAAACATTCAATTTCTTTAAAACATTACGACTTAACCTTTTCCTCCATCACTTTTTATTTTAGGTGAGCCGAAACTGCGTTTTGGCCCATCAGACATGCCACTTTCTGCTAAGCTAAGACA
This sequence comes from Menidia beryllina, assembly GCA_013363375.1. NCBI lineage: Eukaryota > Metazoa > Chordata > Actinopteri > Atheriniformes > Atherinopsidae > Menidia > Menidia beryllina. The sequence continues at coordinate 5,970,038 of JABUIW010000024.1, forward strand.
ATCGGACTCTCAGGCTTAGATCAAACCACTGCTGAGGCTCAAAGGCTTTTTCATTTCTGCTTCTGTCTTGCATTACATGATCTCAAACAGTCATTTCAGAGAGCCTGTTTGAAGTTAGCTTGAGCTTTTCCACTGATGTTAGCGATGGCACCTTAATGACTCAGCTTCAGGTGTTCAGGCGAAAACGGAGGAGAGGTCACTTGCTGTCATTTACAGTGCGCTGTAAACTATTTTTACTCCCCGGGAAGTTTCACACAGGTGCTACGGTGGTGTAATTTGCATTAAACTGAGTTATGCGCAATGGTTTAAGGGCAAGGTAGATGATGGTCCTCATTGTGACTTTTTTATTGCCAGTGACAGGTATCACTATTTTAAAAACAATTACAGCTTCACGCACATATAGGTTGTAGTCATGCAAAGCATAATTCTATGCACTATTGGCTTTATACTGCTCTATTAGCTGGATTCCGATTAATGATAAGACTTGTTTTTATGATCTGTGGAAGCTCCAGGAGTCGCCATCTTTTTTTCCCGTTACTTTTTTTTTTTTGCACTCACAGAAATAAAAGGAAATTGTTCATAGGCTATAACAATTCCATTTAGTTTTCTGGCCTATTGCTGAACACATTGCTACACATGTGAGATTTGATCAATTAGTCCTGCTTTATGCAAAGCACCCAATAAACTTTTACGCTGTACTCTAATTTCCAGAGAGTTGACATATTCTTGGTTGATTTATGTCTGAATGTCAGAGCTACAACCTGGTGATGGATTTTAGCTGCATTACCATTGAAGAAATAGTTTGTTAGGAATACCAAAAAGAAAAAAACCTCTTGAGACTACACCTTACTAACTAATCTAACCTCCAGAAAGATACTGATTCTCTTAGGCTCAACAAGGACAGTAACTCAGGGGGGGTACGGTTTTAAAAGGCACTGAAAACCTCCTCTTTATTTTGAACTGGCACTGATACAAACATGGAAAACTTTTTTTGCGATCTTTTTTATTCAGATGTTCCTTAAATGTCCACAAATGGGTTTTCTTTAAAGGAGATTTTACATACGTTTCCCCCTATAAGGGAAAATTAAAATTTTCATACCTCTGAAGAGCAAAATATATCTGAATGTTTCTCTGTGTTTGTCATTTTAATTGATTAAAACTCTCTCTCAAAGCACCTTTGAAGGGTAATCTATTTCACTTGGTATGTTGGAAGCCTGGTTGTGGCTTCTGCTCTTAAAGGAAAATAGATAATCGTTGTAGTTTTTGTCTCCTTTATTGGTCAACATGATTGTAAAAGGTAGACCTGCCGTCCAAAGATTAAATACTGTCATAAACTTTATTGCAGGACTATTTGCCAGAGGGCAGATTTTACAAGCATAACAACACCTTCGAATCAGAAAAATATGGTAGCATATGGTGAATAAAACCATTAAAATTTTTGGAAACCTGAACTTTAGAAATCAACGAGTGTTCTCCTCTATTAAGGTCTGCTGGTGTGGGCAAAGCAGGAATCACATCTCTGGGGAAGAATTCCAAAACGAGCTGCTCCAGTCGTATTATCATCAGTCCACAAACAGTCGATCTTGTTTCCAGAGTTCAGGAGAGAGTGGAGACAGGAAGCGGATGCATAAAGTGCTTATATAAACTTTGTCTTGAGAACTCGCAGGGAACAGGAGTGAACCAATTTGCCCTTTTCTATCTTAAAAAAAGAGTATTAAATATACAAAGGAGCTTTTGTTGGTTCAGTCAGAAGTCTGGAGTTGCGATTTTAATTAAAATTAGACTGCATCAAATCTGTTTTCTTGCGATTCTGTTTCCATTCTAACAGAATAATCTTAAAACCGACTGCATATAAGTGCATTCAAATGGATCTGAATGAACTAAAACGCACGTAGCCATGCAGCTGAGAAGTAAAGCATGTCAATCTAGCAAAAAAACTTTCGGTTTTAAGCCGTTGCTGTCAGCTTTGTGACGACAGGCGGGTAAACAGGTTTCAGGGGGTGTAGCTCTTTGTAGTTTAGTCACGCCGCACGGCCCGACTAGTACAAAGATTTGACCCTGAGGACAATACAGAGCACAATGCATCAGCCCTTGTTTACAAATAGCAACCATGCCTGTAATACCTGTAGCTGATTGAGGGGTCAGATCCCTGCTCAGTCATACCCAGTTGAATAATTAGAGAAACTGTTCGTTGTTCAGTCAGGTATCATTTAAGATGACCCACCTTTTCCTGCCTTCTCATGGTGTTGAATCACAGTGGATGTTTACGGCTGGCAATTAATGTGCTGCCTGAATAAAAATAATCATGATAATGAAAAAAAAAAAATCAAAATCCATCGGGAAACACATTTCACTTTACAGTCAGATGCTCGCAGGGAACGTGACAATACATTTGCTTTGCAGTGGTGACTGGTGTATTGTGACGTTGTCTGTCTGTTCCAGACAGTGTTGTCCTGACAGACAAATGGTGAGATGACATAAACCCAGACAAGGGACATAACACTTCATTCACAAAAGCTCAGCTCCATCACAGCTATTTGGGTCAGTCACTTGACCATTATTGTCTCTCTTCTGTACAGCACACAGCAAACGCATGCCAAACCCAACTCAGACTGCTTTTGATGCTGTAGAAGTCAAGCCAAGTTGGGCAGTAAATGCTCTTTATAGATGCTTACGTGTTTGTTTTTTAATTGAAGCTTAATTTGGATTATGTTTGATATAATTAAAGCTGAGGAGGACTACCCACACCAAATAACAACAAGCCCAACATCAGTAAGTCTATTTCATTGCATTTGTTGCCACTTTATTTCACTTCATTTCAGATCCACACCAGTGAGTTTAAATGTGAGGTCCAGGACTGGAGCTATGCGGTAAAAGAGGAGCAGATGACCACTTCAGAAACGCTTATTATCAGATCAAACAAACTCAGAGAGCCAGAGGAAAGGGTTGGGCTGTCGTCAGATCATCCACTGGGATCCCATGGTCCCAGCTTCCAGTACTGGAAGGTCCCACGTTATGTTTGAGATGAGGCAGGCATCATTTGATGACCGAGAAGGTGCTAAGATCGCATAGCACAGCACCTGAAAAGAAGCACAGACCAACTCAGGTTCACCATAAAAAAAATGACAGGTAGCTTCTTTAGAGTGTGTTTAGTTTATTTCCTGAGCCATCTATAAAAGTGCAAATGCACAAAGTTTTGAACAATCCTACAAAGAGATCTTGACAGGTCTACCTGTATCTCCGAGGGCAACCATGATGGCCAATGGTATATTCCTGGGCATAGCAGAACCGTCTGCAGAGTCCTCTATACCCACAGGTCCAGTACTGCATCTCTGGATCCTTTTCTATGGAAAAATGAACAAAAACTCCAGCTGTGCGATGTCTAATGACAAATGAGTTAACACAGATCAAATAAAACTGACACAAGGTCTATATGTCATGAGTCTGCTCCACAGAGCCAGACAAACAGTATTTTGACAGAGTAGTCTGCTGCAATTGTTTGTTTTTTTGTGAGGTGAAATGGTTTGATCCATAGCTTACCCTCCCCAGCTGCGAACATCAGGAGAAGCACAAGGAGAACCAGGCTCAGACCCTTCATGTTTGAGGACCAATAAGCTTTCAGAGAGTGCTGCTGACAGGCTGATGCTGCATTTATACAGTATTTCAAGCACGGGGGAGGAGTCCGTCGTGCTCTGCCCGAATCACAATAACAGAGTATCGCTGAACCATGGCAGTCTAAGGGCTCGAGGTCAGATCAGGACTAGCAGCTTACTTAACATAGTGAACACCTGCAATCTCGTGAGAATTGGAAATATTTATTTTGGACAATTTACAGTGGAAGTGTTCTGTCATCTGTACTCAGTTTAACTCATTTAACTAAAACACCAACACCATGAAAGAAAAAGGGACTGTACTATTGTAATGTACTTACATACACCCTTAAGACTGGACAGGTGAACACTGACCATAGAGGACAAGTAATACACCCTGGAAGTAAAAATAAAAATAAGCCCAGCAAAAGTTAAAATGACTGTTGAAGCTCTGTTTGTTTAGACACAATAAGCAGCAAAATTCCACCTTTTCTACTGTGTTTTCAGCCCAGCCCTCTGTTCATCCAATCCTCTCCCCTAACCTGTATATGGCAGTAGTTCATGTGTTATTGCTGATGCTGTGAAACTACAATCACATCGCACAAAACACACAGACCCTGTGACGCAGGGAAGGATTGTTAACGAAACAATAAAAAGGCATGAACACATAGAGATGTTCTGGTTCAGCTTGCCCCCTAGCGCTTACCTAAAAATGTTTGTATAACTCGGAATTTTTTTCCCACAGGCTTGTATATTATCTTAACTTCATGAGCCTGTCAGTCTTTTTCTGTCACTGTTCTGACACCCTCGTACGAAAAAGGGGCTCGAGTGTGCCCACAGACATGCTACAAGTAATAAAAAGAACAATGTAAAAGTCATAGTTTAAAGGTTAAGGAAGAAAAGTCAATAATGATTTAAAGAGGTAATCTTGCTTTACTAAATAATAAATCATCAAAACATGTAAATCTTAACAATGTCTACTTTTAAAATGTCTAAAAACTGTACTCCACTTATTACTTAAGTTAATTCAATATATAATAACTGGATATTAGATCATGTTTCTACACCTATTTCCACAAATGTGTAGGTTGTACTTTCGATTCCCACTATAAAAGTATCCGTGCTCCGTCTTCATGCAGGGACTGCAGTGGCAATACCACTTTCTTAGACACGGTGGCGGTAAAGATTTCTAAACTACTTTTTCACCACAGCGAAGAAAACTTGGATATCATACGCATGCGTGGACCGCACCAGCTGCAAACAGCAACAATAGTCTGGAAGGTCTGCGCTATCATTCCAAGATGGCGGACCTCTTAGGCTCAATTTTAAACTCGATGGAAAAGCCTCCCACAGTCGGCGACCAAGAAAGCCGACGAAAGGCACGAGGTACCCAACAGATGGTTTAGCTAAAACATCTGGATATGTTTGAATACGGCCGTTACAATTAACGTTGTTCACGATTTCGATGAAGGTATAGTTGTAAAGGACAGGCGTCGGATCATTTCTAGTGCTGCCATTGGCCAGTGTAGCTGTCAATCAAGGTCTGTTGGGTCCGAGTTTGGGATCGCCTGGTTAAAACATGCGGCTTCGCTTGTCTGGGGCCAGTTGCGAACGGGAGTCCGGGCAACAGGCAGTTTGCTGCAACATTACCCTTTAAACAGCACTCAGTAAACATCCGGCACAGTTTTATTTGCTGCCTTTCTCGTGTGTTAACAGTAAAAAAGGTCTCCTCTCAGCACCGAAATCGCAACTATCATGTTGCAATTTCTCGTTACTTCCTGTTGTTTTAAGTTCTGGATCTATAACTCACCGCCAATAAATGACTAGGTTTTGAGTTGCAGTAGATGCATTGGACTTTCAATAAATTGAAAACCCTTTATTTTACTTGTACTCACCTTTCTAAAATACATTCAAAACTACAAGCAGCTGTTTCCATTAGACTCCATTATTACTCTTAAAATCCTGTAAACCAAAGCAGGCATGTGGCTCCAGTAAAACACTGGATACCTGGAGCACTTTGTATGTTGTAATTGTAGGTGCAATCCTAAAAATACGTTTATGATTTCAAGTGTAAATGATTAATAATTCCTACTTAAATGTAAAAGGTACACACAACAATAAAATATGGTCCTGCCTGAAACAGATGATGGCATGTGATGTGAGTCACTATATTTTAGTTTTGTTCCCTGAATGATCTGGAAAGGTGTTTTTTCAGAGTATGGGAAATCTGTCTTTATGGCTTTTATGTGGCTCAGATTATTAAAAACGAGTAGGCCTGCGACTGACTACAAAGAAACGTTTGAGTGCTATCAGAAATAAACCCTCTCAAACAAAACATTTCTCTTCCATTAAGAGCAAGCCGCAAGGCTGAAGAAGATGGAGGAGGACGAGAAACGAAAGAAAGCAGAGTTCAGGAAAAAGGTAAGACCTAGGATGAAATTAATTTAAATGTAGTGTGAAGCTCCTGTGGCTGTGATTCAACACTGTATTAATCACTGTTACACTCAGATGGAGAAAGAGGTTTCAGACTTCATCCAAGACAGTTCCCAAAAGAAAAGAAAATACAATCCTATGGGGAAGATTGAAAGGAGCATTTTGTAAGTGGTCATTACGTTATTAGATGAATGAGTTAGGCATCTTCCTGGTATAATTGTGCATCGTTTTAATTGTGACTTTCCTCTGTCAAAGGCATGATGTTGCAGAAGTGGCCGGTCTGACCTCTTTCTCTTTTGGGGAAGACGAGGAGAGCCGCTACGTTATGCTTTTCAAAAAGGTCTCAACACTTTTAATGAAACGTGAGGGGTCAAAACAAAGCCCTACATTTAGAGTATCTAATAAATTCCTACTATTAACCGCCTTGTCCTGCGACAGGAGTTTGCTCCATCAGATGAAGAGCTCGAGGCCTATCGCAAAGGAGAGGAGTGGGATCCCCAGCTGGCAGAACAACGGCGCCGACTAAAAGTAGGACGAGATGCTTGCTTTGCTTTCAGAAAAGGCATATGTACCTAATTCCTGTTTTTGCAGTTGACATCTTTGTTTTAATCACCTGAAACAAAGTGCAAATGGTTGTGAAACTGCAGGGTTCTTTATATTTCAAGATGAGAAACACATTTCACAACTATGCGGCCGTGCTGCAGGATAGGTGTGATTGAGGAGAAACCCTCAATTCCTTTTTTTTTTTTTTATTATTTTAAATTCGGGCACACAATTTACCACTTTCCCTCACTGTGGAAGATCCTCCAGCTCTGCCGAGCTATGCCTCAAATGCTGTGTGCCAACACGAGGGGACACAGCAGGGGCCTGTCGCTGCCTCTTGCTCTCGATGTGAGCTGGATAGATCAGCGATTAAGATCAAGAATTAGTCTTGTTGGTTGTTTTTTAACACTGACCGGGATGACTGAGAATCTACACACACTCAGAAAGGATTGTGTGATCATCCTCCACCCTTCTCTTAAAGGACATGCAGGTCTTTTTCAGTCACGTCCAGCTTACTGTCGCTCCAGGCAGCTGACTCAGCCTGACAGGCTCTTTTTTTTTGGTAACGCTGTCAGAGGATGGCTTGTTTCAGTCGCATTTAGAGATCAGTGGACTGCAGGTGCGACTTCACAGCAGGTTCTCCCCTGTACCGGATCCACACCCTTTACCTTTTTAATTGTGAACAGCTGCTTTCTTCCTGGCTGGATGTGATTTACACTGAAATGTAACCTGAACCAGCAGTTTGAGTCCTATTTTTCTTTATTTTTTAGATAACTTCTGTTTCTTACAGCAAATACATAAAGAAAAGCTCTTAAAATATCAAGTGAGGGGTCGGCATCACGTGACCCCTAGCATGCGTCTCAAATCAGGTTTTCCTCATCTTTAGTATTGACTTGAGGTTGGGGTAATTTCCTGGACGGTCCCTCACTCTCTCGCTCGTCACTGCAGGAACAGGCTGCTCTGGAAGAAGCAGCTTCCACTCAGACAGAGAAGACACAAGCCTGTCCCAACTCCAACTACAGAGACAAGTACAGCCACCTGATTGGCACGTCGGCAGCTAAGGACGCGGCGCACACCCTGGAAGCCAACAGCGCGTACGGCTGCGGTGAGTGGACGAGCACAGGGGCGCAGCGCCTCAGCTCCACGTGACCGTGTCATGAATGAAAACGCTTACTTTCTCCCCTCCAGTGCCTGTGGCCAACAAAAGGGACACTCGCTCCATAGAGGAAGCCATGAACGAAATCAGAGCGAAGAAACGGCAGAAGCGCGAGGATGACACGGGGGCACGCAGCAGCAGCAGCTCCTGAGCCCCCGCCGGCCCACCACTGTCTGCCGCTGTGTGTGTGTGTGTGTGTGTGTGTGTGAGCACACCCATCCTATGATGCAATACCCTGTACTTCAAATATTTAAAAGTGTAACTTATAAGACAGGTCTCAAATCTTGTACATGTGGACGAGACTGTGATTATTACTCCTGTTCAGCATGCCTGGTGCAGGAGCGGGCTTCTGATTGGTGTTCGTGTACCATTAGCCTGGGACCGTCTGTTCATTCGTAGGAACACACACAGAATTGGACCATTGCAATATGACAAACCTGTTTTTAGATTTCTTTTTTTTTTTTAAAGGAGTTTAACTACATAAAGCAACCGGAAACCACTAGACATCATTTTGAATAAGAAAACATTGCCAGTTCGTTACTATTTTAATTCAGATGTGCATTTTAAGCATGTCTGTTTTATTACGAAAATCTTGATCTTTTGGCTATGCAGGAGAACGTTTTTAAGACCTGATTTAAGGATGCCGTTGCTAAAAAGGGCCCACTGACAGTGTTACAGATATTTTTACATGTTTGTGAGTACAGACGCTTGACCTTTTGTGTATCCTGAGAGAGACCCCATGTTAGAAAACGAATGTCCAATTTGAGTTCCTTTTTGAAACTATGTCATTAAGTCTGCGATTTTTATGTTTACTCTACATCTGCATTGACTTAATTACGTTTCACTGGCTGTTTTCTTTTTTGTGCTTAAGGCCACAGAGTGGCTTATAAAAAGAATCATGCTTTTATTATGGGGGCATGATTTCCAGACTCCACGTTCTTCCTTTGTCATTGTCAAGCATTCAGCTGAGCGAGGAGCTCCGTGGCATCTCGGTGTGAGTTTTAATATGGCTGCACTCTTTTATCCCTGCCCTGTGGTAATAAACATTAGTATTAGGCCTCTGTCTGCATGCGTCCCCTCATTTCTGCAGACTGCGAGCAGAGTTGTTAGGCTCTCGTTAGTTTCTTCTGTTTAAAGGTACGTTGCTATAGACATGAGACAGTAAGATTGAGTTATTCTATATCTCAGTTTGAGCGAAACCAGTAAGAAAATGTAGCTTGAGCTCCAGTGCAATCAGGAATTTCCGGCATGTACAGTTCTGTGTGTTAGTCATACCCAATTGACGATGTACCTGTCTGACAGCCAGTTGTTTATAATGAGGATAACTGGGAATAAAATTTCATATGGTTCAATATCACCAAGTTTAACTTCCTTTTTGTTGTGTCCAATTACAATGAATGGGTGTTTCCAAGCAGTGTATAAGAATGTGCCACTCCCACTAAGAATTTTTCACTACTTATGTAGTTCTTCTGGGATCTACTAGATTGGATGCTGTTTATTTACTGTTTCAATGCATTAAAGTCCGATCGGTTCATAGTAATAATTAATATTTTACAAACTTTCAAGCACCACAGAAATGAGGCATTCTCATAATGATTGCTTGGTCTTTTTTTTTTAAACTAAAAACAACTAATAAAGAACTTTAACGGGTGATTCTAGTCCACTCATGTTGGAGTCATATCTTGATAGTGGACATAAGTCTGGTCACTGTCAGATGAGGCTGATGTGCTCTATCCTCTGCGTCCTGAAGAAGGCGCCACAGATTAACCAACACAAATATTAGATTTTTTTTTAATTGTCCTTGTTTCACACTGTCCTGTAGTTTCGGTCCCGTTGAACCGCATATTTATTGCGGGTTGAAGAATCAGTCACGCACGCGTGAGAAAATGAAGTCCCTGGTGCTGTTGTTGTGCATCTTTTGGCCTGCAGCTGCGGAGCTAAAACCCCGGAAAGGTAAGCGCAGACAGTTGCTGATGCTTATTCTGTCCTGACCAAACGTGTGGAGCTTAAAGGGAGGAAAAGAGTGGAAGTGTGGCTCAACTTCTACTCCGCCACAACTTTGACGCACGTATCGGGCTCAGATCCGCAGATCCCAAACGCAAAGTCTGATCTGCCCCAAGGTCTCACAGAAGTATTCTACAATTTGATCATATTTGCTGGTGTCAGTTTTTTTTAATGCATTTTTATTTATTTATTTATTTATTTATTTATTTAAGATTTTTAAGCGTTTCACTTAACGTTTCTTTACTCTGAGGGATTTTGGCGTGAGGAGATGTGTTGATGCCCAATTCAACGACTTTATGGTTTTTTTTTTCATCACCCAGGCTCCGGGGTGTTTTGTACGTTCAAAGACAGGACCTACAGCCCAGGGGACAGCTGGCATCCCTATCTGGAGCCTTTTGGATTCATGTTCTGCATGCGTTGTGTCTGCACGGAGGTACATTTTAATGTGAACAAACTAAAGGAAAATGACCCCAGAATTTTCTTGCTGTCTCGGGAATCTTGAGTGCTTGTAAAGTTTGACATTGCTCCCTCTTAGACAGGCCATGTGAAATGTAACACGATCAAGTGTCCAGCCCTGTCCTGTGAAAACCCCGTAGCTGAACCTCAGAGGTGTTGTCCAAGATGCACAGGTATGCTGCCTGTGTCGGGCCGCCTGTGTTTGACCGCCTGTGTTTGACCGCCTGTGTCTGACCGCCTGTGTTTGACCGCCTGTGTTTGGCCGCCTGTGTCTGACCGCCTGTGTTTGACCGCCTGATCGGCTGTCAGCTCTTCAGAGGGGCCGCCAGCTCACAGCCTCCTCTGCTCTTTAATTTGATCTCCTCAGATGAGCCCCGGGTTCCCGCAGGACTGAGAGCTTCTGTCAAATCCTGTAGGCATAACGGGACTATTTATCAGCCAGGGGAAACCTTCACTAAGCACGACCTCTTCCCGTCCAGGCTCAGCAACCAGTGTGTGATGTGCACATGCTCTGTAGGTTACATCCAGCTCACTGCTTCTGTCTTTTATTTTGTTTCTATAGATTACTACTGGCTTTATGCTCAGTTAGAATACAAAGATTTGGAATCCTTCAGACTCTTTTCAGGGGAACTGTGAAGTATTTATGAATTCCTTACGGTGTCTCTTCCTCTGGGAATTGTCCACTGAAACATAAGTCTACTTTACTAGATCAGCACGAAAGCACGGAAGGAAATGAATGAAAAGTGTTTAATACCCAAATGTCCCAACTGCCTCCATAACAGTGAGGAAATCTATGGATGATCCTTATATATGGTTAGCTTTGTTTACGATGCTGGATCTTCAGCATTATGACCACATCGGGGCCATTTGTTCAGTATGCTACAGCTCTGCTCAGGTGTCTAAAGCAAGAATTGTGAGATATAGCTGTGAGAAAATTAGTTTCTTGGGGTTGTGCACATCTGTGCTTGTTATGGCGCTAAAGGGGAAGTGCTTTGATCAAATTCATTTGGTTTTTAAGAGGGTAGCAAACATCTCCTCTGTTCTTTTGTTGGCTGAGCTTGGTTGCGAGTAAAGTATGAAAAAGCAGAGCTGAAGCCAACACTGAACTCAATAATTGGACTTTACAAGGCCTCCTGATGTGAAAAGTTAACAAATCTACAAGGAGACCATACATGCCAATAAACTTGGGTTCATGTGCTCAGATCCTGGTTTACTGTGAAAATCACACAGAATACGGAATAGATCTTTCTGTCAACACCTATTTGGGGTTTGTTTCCACAGAATGGAAACATCTTTTGTGCTCTGAAAACATGCCAGCCCATCACCTGCTCCTCACCAGTTTCAGTTCCAGATACCTGCTGTTTGGTGTGTAAAGGTAGTAAAACTCCAGTTGGAGAAAAGGCCTTTTTTCTGTTTCCAAACAGGAATGCTGCTCATAAAGAATGATACTTTTTCTTTACAGACTTACAAAATGGGATAGTCTTTGCATGTAGCAAAAGATTCTTGAAATGACAAGATTAGTGCTTATTTCACTGAACATTATTCAACTTTAATGGACTAAATTGGATCAAATATGACAAACCATCACAATCTGAATGATCAGTAGAGGATACGCTGTCAGGTGCTTGTCCCGGAAGTCCTGCTGCCTTCACATTTGGCTTCCTTTTCTTTCTTTTTTTTGTAGATCTTGGCACCAGTGGCTCCTCATCAAATGAGGATGGAAACCAGCAACTGAACAGAGGAGTTGTAGGTTTTTTTTCTGATGTTTCAAGTGTGTTTGGTACTTTGCTTTGTGAATGTTTCCTATTTTTAAAAATACATTTTAGTGCAGTGCTTGATTGCTTAGTGGGGCTAGTGGTTAATCTGCTAACCTAAATGCAGGATTTGGTGTCAAATGTCACCGGTACATTTTACCTGAGACATTGTGATTGTTACAATCGTTTCAACTTGTAAGTGGGGATCTGTTTTCTCTGCATAACAACAGCTCTCGGTTGCTGTGTTGTTCTATTTTGGGCTGTAGGAAAATCTGAGATGTCTGCAGTGTTTCAGATGTGTGCTGCCAGCATATAAACTTTTTGATTTAGGGCATGGTTTTGAGACTAGCCGAGCTATCAGTCAACGAACTGCAAGTAAAGCCAATATGTGAATATCTGAAGGCTAACTGTTTTTTTTGTCATATCTGTGTGGAACAGAGGCATTCAGTGGACCAATGTTCTACAGAGCAGAGCAGGGAGCGGTCTGACCGGGCCTCTCCGGCCAGGATCAAGGCTTCACCCAGGAGCTTGAGTTTCAGCAAACTTAACCTTAAAGGAGCTTCAGAGACCACTGTGAAGATTTTGTTGCAGAGGAAACACCAGAGAGGTGAGACGTTGTCTAGACACAAAGATCATTTGGAGCTATTTGATTTCCTCATAAATTTCCAATTGTTTCAGTTTGTCACCCAAATGCACTTTCTTTTTTCTTTTCTTTTTACTTTCCAGTCTGTTTATACAATGGTAAGACATACTCTCACGGAGACGTGTGGCATCCAGTTTTGGGGAAGGTCCTGGAATGCATCCTGTGCACTTGTACCGATGGCATTCAAGACTGCAAACGCATCACATGCCCCAGCCAGTACCCATGCCAACATCCTATAAAGTCAGCAGGAAAGTGCTGCAAGAGCTGTCCAGGTTTATTAAACATTTCTGTACCTGCAGCATGCTTAGACATGACACTGATTCACTGTCTAACGTTGTTCACTAAACTTCTCTTTCTGTGTCTTTGTCTTCAGAGAGTAAAACTGAAAGCAACCAGACCCAGTGCTATATTGGGTATAAAAACAACCTCATGGTGTATAAAGTGGACTCATCCTTGACAGTTGATTCACCAAACACAGTTAGGATCATTGCTGTTGAAAGACAAAGTACTTCTGAGATTGAAGTGCAAGTATGGAACACCATTGAAGGTACAGTGACTATTAAAAAAACTGTCTTGAAAAAAATGCTCGTTCACTTTCTGACCGAAGATTAGACCAGCAGAGAGCTAAGTATTAACCCTCATTTGGTGGGAGGTTTTCAGAAATAGAAGAATAGTCCAACAAGGGGAGCCACTATTTAGGAGATGTGTTGATTTTAGACAAACGCACAGTACTGTTAGTCACGTTTGGGATTCTGACCTGAGTTCTTTGTTCACACAGGTGCTTTACAAATTATGGAGATTGGCGACGTTCAAAGAAAAGACATTATGGATCATCCAGAAAACTACACACTGCTTACAACGCTCGATGAAGGTTCGTTCTTGATTTGCTTTTTAAACTTGTTTCAGGATGCAATTCTAAAGAGACACGTGATAAATGAGTGGTTCATTAATAATGACAGACCACAGCATGCTACAGTAGGATGGAAGTGTTTTGTGGATTATCTTTTTTAAGCTTTAAATACAACATTTAACTCTGGACAAGCTGCTGTCAGAAGTAACTGAAAGGAAGGTAATAGAAGAGCGCATTCCTATGTAGATGGAAATGGAAAATTGCAGCCTGAAGAACACCGTGTTCATCTGCTTTATTCTTTTCTGTAAGCATACAAGCAGAAAAAAACACTTGTGGTGATTTAGTCTCCTGTCTGTATGTAGATTAGGGAGGAATTGCCACTTATTTCCTCTGTGTTTTCATGTAAGATCCTTTATTGATGTGAGTTCATTTTTCAGAGATGTGGAAAAGATTCAAGGAGGAAGGAGGAAATCTAAGCAAAGCTGCACAGGCCACAATCTGTGAAGAAGGCATTCGGGAAATAGTGATGTTCCTAAATCCCAAGCACACCGAGGACATGTGCTCGCCCTAATCGCCATTCCCAAAATCAGTTTTCCCAACGAGAATGTGGCTAGCATATGTAATCGGTTGATACTTTTTGCACTTGGATTTTATTCATGCAAGGGTAAGCTCTCCTTCACAATGATTGTTCTTATTGGTTGCTTTTGTAAATTATCGTCCCTCGTGTTTTAATCCGCACAGCATTTTATTTCTAAGTGATTAGGCTACAAAACCCAGGGCACAGTGACATGGTTTGTTGTACTTATTTAAATGGAATTGTTATTAGACCTGATCAGTTAATGTTTGAGCTCAAAGTGAAGATGAGAAGTCACGTGTTTGTTTCAGCATTGCAGACTGTGGACCGTTAAATTGTCATGGTCATGTCTTTATTTTTATTTTTTCCCTCAGTCTCTTTTTACAACTATAAGAGAGAGGTACGTATTTGTGAATATGATGGGAAAGAGCCAGATTTAGTAAAGAATGTAAAAGTTTGTTTTTTTTAAAAAGGATTATGTCTCAACATACTTATTGTAAATAGAAGCTGCGGTTTTTCCACCTTATTTAAAGTGTATTTGTTATTTTAAAATTTCAGTGTACATAAATGTGACTGATTTTTTTCTCTCATGAAGACGCCAGTAGGAGTAAATACACAGCAGTTTGGAGCTGTGTAGTCTCTCTGTCTCTCTCTATGATTTGAATCCTAGACATGCTGTTGCTATTTTTTTTTAGCAGCTGCAATATTTTGCGTATTTTTCATAGCCCGACATTTTACAGCTATGCATAACTTTGGTGATTGTATTTACAGTGGACGAAGTAGATCTGGCTGACTGCATCGTGTATTTCTGCTCTCAGCTATGAAAAAACTATAAAGTGCTCCCTGGTGTTTCACACCATTAAAACACACTATTTTCTGATTTGTTTTTGGCTGTGACTTGCATGTTTAAAATCAGGCACTGTAGCAAATACATAGGTAATGCGTTCTTTAGAGAAGACGTGCCTTTGCACTCAAAGCTGTTTTCAAGAAAGATTTGCTGATTCATCAGTGGTCTGCATGTTGGCTACAGCAGAGCTCTCCTGACACCGGCATGGCCTCAAGGCTTCCATTAAATAAAGCTCTGGAAGTCTGGATAAACTGAGTTCCCACTGCAGATGAAATGTTATTGAAGGCGTGGAGATCAAATGCAGAAGTTGTGGAAAACCCTCATCACACTCAGAATTCACAAGGGCCATGTACCAGCATTTTCATGTTCCTTGTAACGATATTTTTTGCATCAAAAGAGCCCAAACGTGACTGTCCTGCTTCACCTCACAGCCTTAAATTCAGTCTCTGTAGCTTTAAGATTAAGTTTTTTAGCAAGAAAGCGAGACAAATTGAGTTGAGACAAAAAAATCTCTCAATATAAAACCATCTGTTATTATAATAATAAACAGGATAGATTTATCATTTATATATAATTATTTTTCAGTGGAAAATCTATCTTAACCCACATACCCTGATCCATGCTGCAAATTCTTCTAATACCTACATGTCATTAATGTTTTACTGTACGACTGTGACCGTGCATATCACAGAAACAGCATTTACCCTTATTTGTACTGAACTTCAATGTTTCTTTGAGCTTTTTGGTATAACATATGCTATTATGGTCAATTTCTATAGACCTCTATCCCAGAGGCCGCTTTAAAACACATTGAAAAAGAATGAATGAAAACATTGCTGTAACTTCATGCTTTGAGATGTGGTGGGGATTCCAAAACTGTTCATATTATCATTAGGCGAAGCCGTCTATATCAATGGAATATTGAATAAGAATAACATGTTTGATAGTTCACATCAAAATAAATGCAAACTCTCGGACAGCAGGACAATGGATCGTGTAGCCCCGTTGAACCAGGCGGATCTGAAAAAAGCAGCCCTGTGTGCAGTCTTTCCGCAGGCCTGCTTGATCAACAGGTGTCAAATTATCGCCGAGGTTCCCATGACTCAGTCTGTGTGCAACTGTAGATTTGGTTGACTGAGTGGGCTCTTCAGAATAATATTGCTTCCCTCCTCTGTGAACTCCCGACATGCTCTCTGTCCCCTCCCTTTAGACAATGACCCATTGTGTTTCCTTCACACTTTGAGCCAGACAGCTCCGCTCATCTCTGACTAAAAGGACGAGACAATATTTGGAAAATGACACACTTCCCTTTCTTTTGTCTTCATTACTGTCACACAAAAGCTGTCATATTTTTCTTGTAGCTGTTGGACCTGACAGTTTACAGCAATGCCTCCCTCCGTTGCTCAGAGAGGTTGTTCCAGTCTAAAGAGTGGAGAACGGGTTCTCTGCTTTGACTCTGTCATTTTGAATCAGCCAGATTAGGTTTACATCATCATATTCCCACACAGGACATTAAAACACAGAGTCTAAATGCTCACAGTTTTTTTTCAGTAAACATGCCATGTCCATGAAAAGCATGTTTTGATATCTTTATCTGTCATTTTTGATGGAAATCCCATCAGTCTGCAATTTGTGGAAGTTTGAATTTGTCCCCTGGGCTCATTCAGCTATGCATGCTTAGTCTTGGATCTGGCAATTGTAACAGCTGGGGGCAGTCAGTAGGTATAAATCATGCAGCCGGTCAGCTCTCTGTGTATGTGTACTCCACCCTGCTGCCCATGCAGCCCGGATTCAATGAGAAGTGAAGAAAAAGTTGGACTCTGGGTCACAACTCGGCCCTGGCCTGGAGGCACTTCTTGGCCAAAAACTGCGATATTAATAAAGCTGTTTTTAAGCTTCTCCTTAGGTGACTTCCTTTGTGAGACAGTCATAATTCTTTAATTGGCTTGAAACCAGAACATGTTAGTGTTCGGTGCAGAATCACTTTCTGCACTTTTGACAGAGGAGCTGAAAACCATGTTTTTTTCCTAATCTGTTGCAGCAAGTAGTTCCTCGCATTAGCATGTAGTGTTTGTGGGGAACTGAAGCATTGCAAATCTATTGGGCAGTCTTTTGATTCAAAGGGAGCCAAACTATGTTAAGTTAATTAAGTCTGATAGATGTGTTTGCTTTCATAGCTGATTAAGGTGCTCAGCAGAACCCCCGAGTTTACACTTCATCAAAATACTTCCGAAATCTATCAAGAGCTCTGTTTTTTACACCCTTACCATCTCCTTAATTAAGTTGCCCCTGATCATTTTAGCTGATGATTGGAGCATTGCCAGGAAAACATGAACAATAGCAGGAGACATCTCATGGATACTTCATCCTCATGTCTGGAGCATCTGAATCTAAATGGCCGAATTTTAGCTCGCAACGCCTGTAAGCTGTTAAAGACAGGTCACAGTAAAAGTGTTGTTTTTTTCCCCCTGACAAGATAATTTGGAGGAACAACAACTTCACAGTTTCTATCTGTAATTAATAATGGGCTCCATTCAGATGTCAGCCAGAGTATCTGAAGCCTTTCCAGGATTACATGATAAGTGTGTTACAGTTCAATTGTCCATCAAAAGAAATAATGAATAGTTCCCGTCTGCAGTGAGCTCATTTGGCACTTGAGTAATGAGGAGTGTTGATGAGGTATTCAGGCCTGTGTTCGTCCTGAGCCAAATTTGGTGTCTGAGTCTCCACAGGGTTATTCTCAAAGCTTAACTGATGGCCTCCAATTCGAGAGTCAAACAAATCATACCCAAACATTTCTCAGCCTTGATTGCTGTGATGACTGCTCCAGATGTGAATCTGTGCAGTTTCGATACAAGAAAAACATATAGATATATAAACACAGATTTGCCTTCCTAAGGCACAGCCTACCGATGCCTTTCTTCTCCTTGTAGTGTGTTATTTTTGCTTTTGAAGGGTTTCCTGCTCTTCTGCCAGATTTTGTTATATCACCAAGAGCATGGATAGAAATGTGTTTCCAGTTAATAACTCAACTCACTGATTTTTCATGGTAAGAGCAAAGGAGGTTACGGAAGAAAAAGCATCAGTGAGCCTTTTTGTGTTGATGTTAATGCGAGGAAGCGTCCAATGAAAATAAAAAAGGAATGATTTTCCACTGGCTTCACTCTACAGCATGAAGTACAACTAGAGCTGTGCTTATTAAAGTGAATCACTTTCCAATTTTTGTGGAAATAAATTACGCTCGGGTGTGTTGAATTTCTCCATTCTTTAAGTGTTTTGTCACATCTTGAGACTGTTTTCACTCCTTTAGCATGCACACAACCAGGAGAACAGCAAGTGTGAATTTCCCTAATAACTATGTTGAAATCTCTAGACATAAAAGTAAATGATGGGGCAGGAAACTGTCATTAAAGTTCTGATTTATGAGAGAAAGTCTATTTTACAAAGTGGACCTGAGGGATTTGAGTGCAATGTTAGTTTCCATAAAGCTGCACTGTGGGAAGAATGGAATCCAGTCATTTTTAATTCAATCAATATCGCTTTGACTTTTACTAGTCTGTTTTTCTTCTTCCCTTTGAATTCAGAGACTGTGTTGATATGTTGCAAAACATAACAACTCAAGGAAACTCACATACTTTCATGAAAGCAACCTTTTTGACCTGAATTTAATTTCTATTTGTATTTGTACTAAACCAACATTTTATAAATGAATAAGAATGCATCAGATGTTAAACATTTGACTACTTGATGGAAAATATCTGCTCATCGTGAAATTGATGGTAGTAATGCATCTTAAAGGACTTTGGATGGGCGCCGCAAAAGGCTGGAAAAGTAAATGACAATGAAAGGAAACAACCTGAGGACCATGTTCTTGCTAATTGGGTCAGTTAGCAGCAAGTCAGTAACATGACTAGGTTTTCAAGAGCACCCAAGGGATGTAGAGTATCTAAAATGTGGGCATGGGCACATGTAACAAGGCATTAAAGAAACTGTCTATAAAATAGCAAAACAGAATAAACATTTCTGACAAAAGTCTTTTTTAAAGGTTATGCTTCCTTTAAATTAAAGAGTTTTCCATAGCATCTCTAAATATCTAAAAATGTTTTTGAAGTTCGTGTTGCAGATACTTATAGTGGTTCACATGTAATCAGAGGTATGGTTGATATACGAATGGGCATGCCAAAATGTGGCCGGAGGCAAACTTTGGTGTGTCTATGCACAAACAAAGAATAGAAGAAGGTGGTTAGTGCTAACTACACTCATGGCAAAAGCTGAAAGAGAACGCCTTGTCCTATTATTCGCCATATTGTCAACATAAGAAGGAAATAGCCTCTGTACTGTTACTTGAGAGTTTTGTTAGCTTGTGATGAGGTCAGTGAATGCTGATGCTGTACTGGGAAAATAACACCCAATAACAATGACTATTCCCCCCCAAAAGAGTGGAACAGTTACATTATTACAGCCTGTTGCACAATATTGGGTGTTTTTTCTTCTTATTCATCATTATTATTATTATTGTTATTTTTGTAATGTCAATAAATTATAATGCAACCGCCGATGCTTAAAGTGTTTATCATTATTACTTCAGATTTACTTGTAACTGCATTCTGGCAAAGTAATTTCATGCCAGGACATGCTGGCTTTGAAACAGATGCATCATATTACTAAACAAATCCTCCAAGGGCTTTTACTTGAGTTGCCCAAAGCCTGGAAAGAGCAGAAAATGGAAAATATGTTACTGAAAAACAAATGTCACGCACAAGTGTGATAGATTTGATGCACATGCTGCAGCAGCATGTGCAACCGTGCTGACAAAAACTGTGTGATGTCGTTGAAACACAGACCGGCTCTGCTGAACACGGCTGAGCTCCAGTGGGCTGGAAAATCGTAATAGTGTAGCAGAGTGTTTCTCATTTGGCATGGTCCCCTCATTGCCATCAAATATACAACTGAAAACGGAAAAGAAATAACCACATCCTCTGAATGAAGCCCACGTCATCAGAAAGTCGCTGACCATGGATGATTTGAAGCTTTTCTAGATCAATGGGACTTTTCAGGGGCAAACAAAATCGTCTTATACAAACCGATAATGGCTGGGTAAATAAATGATTGACCCAATGTTTGTCATTGCTGTGAGTCACACTAATTATCATCACATATTGAATGGCTATGTATGCTATAACATGCATATAATGTATTTTATTTGCTATGTAGAGTTAGCAGTTTGCTTAACTTAAGCAAAACAAAAATAAACTATCATTCACTTCAAACAGACACAGGAAAATATCTCAATATGACTGTAAACATGGAAAATCCCACAGAGTGCCCACTGATTTATCTCACTAAGGCTGAATGTGCATTCCACATCTGTAAGCTGCTCTGAAGACA
This sequence comes from Menidia beryllina, assembly GCA_013363375.1. Classification (NCBI taxonomy): domain Eukaryota; kingdom Metazoa; phylum Chordata; class Actinopteri; order Atheriniformes; family Atherinopsidae; genus Menidia; species Menidia beryllina. Next base: position 5,990,276 of record JABUIW010000024.1, read on the forward strand.
AATAATGAAAATCATATGACCAACAGGGCTTTGAAAACCACGGGGCGCACAATGGAAACAGAATAGGACTAGAAATGAAAGATAGCCACAATTTAAATCTGGCAGTGGTGTGGCACGGGGCATTTACTGTTTTGGTTTAAAAATAAATTATTATTATTTTCCAGTTATGTGGAGCATAAATCATGTTGAACTGCATTGGTATGTTCAAAGTATTAAAAAGCTGCATGTCAGCTAAATATCCGTGTTTCTGTCAGGACAAGATAATACACATTCAAATGATAACTGTGATTATAGAGAATACCTCATTTGCAATAAATATGAGGGCGTCTGAAGGCCCTGAAGTAGGCAGGCCACTGCTTTTAGCTCCTTCAGCTTCTTTCTTTTTTATACTTTTGAGATGTGTGTCAACCTCTGCCAGATGGGGAGAAATCATCTTCTTACCAGCCATAATGTTACCCATCAAATCTTCAATTGTGACATACTACTGAAATTGTGTCTTTTTTTCCATTGCTACCAGTCATTACAGTTCTCTTCTGTTTCTTCCCTGATCAGAACATCAGAGTAGCCACATAAAGAGCAATGTTTTTGTATTGATCAGCACCCTTCAGGAGACTAACATGATCCCAGTATAACACTCATTAAATTAAACACAGAAATGAATTAAAAGTGACCTCTGTCCGCTCAACAGGTGGTCAACGTCTCACCCGTGCAACTGAACCCTGGTCGTTGCAGAGGACGCAAACATGCTGGATTCTTTCTTATCATAGTTGTGGTGGTGCAGCTGCTCAATATCATCAAACTCACAGCAGCATATTATTTGGAGATGCCCCCCAGTTTCAGCTGCAGATCATTGCAAATGCTTGGCCTCATGGAGTCTTATCTCTAAGACCTCTAGCTAAACTGGACACTGGTAATCATCCACAACATGGATTTGGTTTTCTGGACATCACAGATTTTCTTTGGGCACTGGGAAGCATCAACCTTTGTTAATAGGCTAGTGACTGGTCTGAAGTTAACTTTAATCACATCAATACCAGGAGAGAGTCGTTAAAGCCAAAATGAAAGCACAGCTCAGCTAAGAGCCCCAATGGGAATTAAAGTGCTTGCTGGGGTGGAGGTTCAGGTCCGCCCTGGTCTGGGATTCTGTCAGGCTCAACGCTGGCCACTTCTTTGATCGTTTTCTCATGAACCATCATGTACTTTTTCTTCATATCGCTGAGCAGAGAAAGAGCTTCCTTACATTCCTCCGTGTTCCCGCCTGTGCTGTGAATTGCACTGCCTGTGTGGACAACAGTGGTGAACAGAGTAAGGTGAGGCTTAGGCTGCTGCGTTGGCTGAAAATGGTCACATGGTGTATAAAGAAGACATGAGCCAACCTAGAGCGACTACTTTTCTGGTACCGCTTTCTTTGATTTCCTTGATCATCTCAAAGACCCTTTCAGTGCGATGCTGTATGGGTCTCAAAGGCGGCATTTCCTTTATCTGTGCCCAATATAACATTAGAGGGTAGCAGTAGTGAAAGATTTAGAGGACACTGAAAGCAGCATTGCGACTGTGAATCCATTGTGTGCGTGGAAAAATATCTAACCTTTTTCTCCTTTCTTTTGTACAATGTCTGGATGCTATCAAGTTTTGGTTTGGACTCTCTGTAGATATGAAGATTCCTCAGTGTGTGCTCCAGCATCCGAACAGCTGTCTGAATTTCTGATGAAAGAAAAGAAAAACAGGCATCACTGCTCTCTGTGGGATGGCTTTGTAGCCAAACAATTGTATGTAGAAAATACAAAATGGCTGCAGGGGAAACTAGATTCACTCCTCACCCAAGGACTTCAAAACATCAGGAATTGCTTTTGCATCCATCATCACTTCAGAGCATGAGGACTGTTCGGGACCGGTCCTGCATTTGTGCCTGTTGTCAGCAGCTTCTCTCTCTCCAGATGAAGGCTCACATTCAGGCTGAGGTTCATGGTCTGCCTACGCAAGACAAACCAAAAGAAAACAGACCCATTTCAAATGCTGAGACAAAGCTCTTTTGTACATAGTTATGTAAGTAAAGTTTTTAGTTGACCCAGATGAACCTGAACAAGACATAAACAAACCTCCGTCATAAAGAAGGGCTCTCTGGTTTGTGGAACAATGCTGCCGCTCCTGCCCTCAAATCTTGGCGTTATTTTGACATCCGTTTCATATTTGTCCGTCTGGGTTTGTGTGGGACAAGCTGTGCTCACTGACAGCGGCCTCTTTGACACCTTTGGAATTTTCTCTTCCACCTGCAATATAGAGATTTCTAAATAAATGACATTTTAAGAAATCGCTTCAGAGTGTTCCACTCTGCATGAGCAAAAGTATTCATCTTTGGTCATTTCTATTCACTTCAGCTATCCACACCAAAACCAACCTTCCATTTTGAATGAGTGGAAACCTTCAATGGAGGCTTCTGAACCTCAGGGGCCTGCCTCCGCTTAATTTTGATCCCCAGTCTCTCATGGAGGTAAAAGGTCAGAAAGGGAGGGTCCCCTGTGTTCAGACGGAGACACAGGGCTGATTTCTACATGTCTTCGGCACCCTGAAATAACTGCACCACAGAAAGGGGGCATTACCACTCCTTTGTGTGGTCAGAGGGTTGGAGTGAATATCTATTTCCTGCAGCTTCGGAAAAAGAGCGGCAGCAACCAGAGCTTCCTCTGTGGCAATCTGATAACAAACTATTGATGAGACATCTTTTCTCATGAAAAGAACAAACAAAAGCGGGATGGTTAGAACTGGCTCTTCATGCAGCATAACAGTGAACCTTGTTGTTTGCTAGATTGAGCAGCTGGAGTTCTGGTAGCGGTGCACCAGCTCCGTTGCACTCCTCCTCCAAACTGTCTCTGGGGAAAGTCTCGATTCCCTTCAAATGTTCATCAGTGTGAGGGTCGGATTCAGGGTTGGCTGGGTTGAAGAGCAAAAATGACCATGTCAACAGAAAGAGTAGGAGGCTGAACAGACTGATGTACAGCACCATTATTAGTTAAAAACAAGTCACATTAAGCAGGTGATGAGCGTTTACCCTTCTCTTCTCCCTCCTCTTTGTCAGATATCTCCACAGATTTTGAATGGCTGGTCAAGTACGGGATTTCAGAAATGCGGTTCCCCTGCAGGTTTAGATGCTTAACCCTGCAAATGGAAATTTACCAATAATCTACAAACATGAGTTAAATAACATACAGAAGACTTAAAATCTCAAAAAGACCTCTTCAGATTTCTAATACTGTAGAAGACTCCAGAGGAAAGTTTGTTTTCATCAAGCATCAGGACTTCAAGAGCTTCAAAGCCTCCGTCTCTATCAGCAGCCGGCCTGAAAATTGAAAAATTTAAAGAAAGATAAACAGTACAAATCACAAACAAAGAGGAAAATTAGAGCTACTAAACAATCTGTGCGTAATCTTCTGCTGTGCTGTAAGGCAGGTGCATTAAGTGTGGCCACGTTTGCTACGTGTGCGCCCTCTTCTGGCCCGTTTGGAAACTGTTCCAAACGATTTGGCCTTTTTTAGGAATTTGTAAAAGAAGTCCTAACATACAAAAAAAACATAACAAAAACAATCATAATATGCAGAATGAACACTTTTTATCCAGTTGAATAGATTTTATTATTTTGGCCACTCCCACAAATTGTGCCAAACTGACAGATGGTTTTTACTTCACATATTTTAGTGTCTATAAAGAATGAAAGTTCCCAAAGCAAATGAGTAGATTTTTTTTATTAAAAGTACATCAGCCCTTGAAAGGAAAAATCCAAAAGTTCTTAGCTGTGAAGGGCAAAGGTATGTGAAGGTATTCAATAACAGCTGAATTACTCCATTAGAAGAAAGAATTCTGTGAAGCGTCCTTCTGCAATCCCGATTTGTGTTAACGACAGTACTCACAGCTGAGTGTGGTCATAGCTCAAAGAACCCAGATCAGGAGGAAGATGATGGAGCTGATTTCCAGTGAGATGAAGGACTTTAAGTTGTGGAAGCCGACTGAGAGAGATTATATCCTTCCCTGATAAACTGTTGTAGGACAAATCTAAAACCTGTCGGAGTTTAAATGCATTATTCATAAGGACATGAGGACTTTGAGAAGACAGAAAGAGACTACTGATAATTATTATTCTGCTGACCTGCTCTGATGCTATTTAATTTAAAAATTCACTCACTGTCTGTCAGTATTGTTCAAATATCGAGCAGTAACAGTTATGCAGGATCTGACTTTGCACTTCATACCTGAAGATGTGGGAAATCAGAGGCTTCAAATGTCATGTTGCAAATTCCATTTAGAGACAGAATGAGTTCTCTCAATGATGCAAAACAACTGAAAGACCCTGCAGAAAACCAAAGGACATTTCTGATTCAGCTTATGCCAGATGCTAGAAAGGAGAAGAAAAGAGGAAAGAAAACTCACCTAAACATAGGGAGTTGAGGGATGCATCGATGGAAGCTACATTTTCAAACTCTCTGAAGTCTTCTGGCTCGACCTGTGTAGATGAAGGAGAGCGTCTGAGTCCCGTTCACCCACTGACTCTCAAATGGAATTGAGCAAAATGTGGAAAATCTTACAGTTTTAAGTTTCTGGTCGCTGACATCAACTGAGCAGAGCTGAGCCGGCTCATCAACACAATGCAACTGCAGCTGAATCAGGAAATGAAAAACTGTCTGCCATTGAGTTTCCCATACTTCTTCACACTCTAATACTTTTAGATGTTTGATTCTTACCAAGAATTGTCGATCTAATGTGAAACCACAGGGTGGGTCGGCCTTCTTTACTTCTTGTTGCCTAAAATCCTCCTTTACCCTCCTGTAGGTGGTCCTGTTTGTTCGCTCCTCTGCCTCTCTGTATGCCACCAGCCAATGGCCTGCACCTGGCACAAAAATTACACTTTGTTTTCAAACCTTGTTCAAGTAAGAGTTACTGTTAATTATAATAGTGATTATCTATCAATACTCATGATAGACTCATGACTGAGTCTGACTTGCAAAACTAGGATAATCTACACATTTAAAGTGTTACATAATAGGATATTACATGCAATCTTGAAACGTAGTTAGATTTCTAAAAATGTATTAACTATTGTTAGACAACATCATGTAAGTCAAAATGTTACGATAGACTACATGAACATTGTCAAGGACAACTTTAGTGTCAAACTATTTCAGTGCATTTTTATCAAGTCAATGTTGTTTCAAAGATAATTTTTGTAAAAACAATTATTTACACTGAAAATTGACAATGAACACATTGAAAGAATCAGTTAATTTCTTGCATTACAGAAGAACAATTTCGTTAAAATTGGTGGGGCTTCCAGTTTCTGTTATGACTAAATATTGTTAATATATAATTTGGATGTGAATCAAAAAGGAATCTTAAGATTTCAGTTTATTTTGTGATTCATTTATTGTCAGTGATCAATACAACTGTCATGGTATTTGTATTTAGGACAGACATGATTAGGCTCATCACACTGACACAAACACCTGAACGCAACTTCTGTGGCCACAATTATCCACCACTGTAACAGAAAATGTCAAATGCATCTCCATCGCCGTTCTTTTAAGGAAATGTATTCATTTCTAAGAATTGCAACTATCATAATATGGCTTTCTGAACTCTTTAAAATTCATATAGGTCTTATTTAATCGGATTTTGCCTACCCTCTTTTCTTCCACGCTGTAATGTCCCGGGTGGAAAACATTTGGTAGGAAAACTCTGACCCTCATCAAATCGCCAAGATGCTGAAGCCATCCTCTTTTCACGTCGTTTATCTCCACACAACTTTGTATGCTAAAAGATTAATATTAAAACCTGCTGGAAATATTTGTTGTGGTCTTGAAAAACCAAACCGGTCCGACTGCTATACGATCCTGAGTGAGGCCGCTCTGTATCCTAGCAACAAGTGAGATAACAGGTTCCCCTCCTGGCCGACAGGGGGCGCCGGCGAGGTTTCCCTCCAGACGAGAAACGGAAGAGGCCGTTCAGAAGACCTTGTCAAAGCTTCATACTGATGTAAAGATGATACCCCTCCATGGCAACGGGACGGGAGGGAAAATGTACTGTTAGGTTACAGTTATTAATATTCTTGAATTTGATTCATAAAGAGACAAATTACGCTAGCGCTGGTTTTAGAGGCTTAGCTTGCTTAATGCGAATATGCTTTTATTTATGTCATCCTTGCTATCTGTTTACTGAAACCTAAGTTATAATTTCGTTATGGAACGCGCACAATAGAATCCATTCTGATTAAGGCCTTTCAATACAAAACGTAGCATTGCGAAGATCAAGTTCTTCGTGTCATTTTCATCAAGCGTCTAAACGAACACGGAAGTGTGGGTGAATGTTTCTCTTGTATCAGTTTCGTCTTCGTTTTGGATGAACCTACGGGATCAGTGTCGTGAACATCAGAGATCCGTGTTTTCCCTTCAGATGGACGCCTTTTTGCGTTGATCCTGGGTGGCACAGGTAAAGAGGGACGAATGAAAGCTGAGGCCTGTGTTATGCATGCGCTAGAGACGTTTCAGGCTGTGTGCCCTCATCTGTGTCTGTGAGGAGCTCCTGAAGTGTGAACTCTACCTGTAAGTATGAGCTGTAGAGGTTGTTGCAACAAGATTACAGAACAAAGTGAACATGTTCATGTGTGTGGAATATTTCCATCTCAGGCTCTCTCATCCACCATGGGAAACCACTCATCAAAGAGTGACGGTGGAGAAGAACCAGTAAAAACAACTTTGTTTGAGAGGGAGCCGAGTGGGATAACCTACAGGATACCTGCTCTCCTCTACCTGAGGCACAGCCACACATTCCTTGCCTTTGCTGAGAAAAGATCCTCCAGCTGTGATCATGACGCCAAAGTTCTTGTTATGAGAAGAGGATTGCTGAAAGAGGATGGCTCCATTCAGGTTATTATTCTGCTCGATATCATCCAATAAGCTGATGGGATTTAATGCTAAAGCTCATCAACATTACAAGCTCTTTTTAAATGCTGCATTTGATCCTTTTTCTGCAGTGGTCGTCTAGTCAGGAGCTTTTAACTGCGTGCCTGCCTGACCATCGCACCATGAACCCCTGCCCGGTGTATGAGAAACACAGCAAGACGCTGTTTCTGTTCTTCATCTGCGTGTGGAGGAACGTCACGGAGGCGAGACAGATCATTACAGGTAAGAACAAAACGCGTCTCTGCTGTGTCAGCAGCACCGACGACGGGCAGACCTGGAGTCAAGCAACGGACTTAACAGAGAGCGTGATCGGGGAAGCTGCCCTGAAGTGGGCCACGTTCGGCGTGGGTCCTGGCCACGGCATTCAGCTCGAGAACGGCCGACTGATCATCCCCGCGTACGCCTATTACGTCCCCTACAGATGCTGTTCATACCCCATTCCCTTTACAGTCTACCCACGTGCACTGTCATTGTACAGTGAGGACTTTGGACAGACGTGGCATATAGGTAAGATGCTCCAAAGGAAGTCGTGTGAATGTGAAATGGCTGAGATTATAGACCATGAGGGCAGAAGCCATCTTTATTGCAATGCTCGCCACTCTGGGGGGCACAGATGCGAAGCCCTGAGTGAAAACAGCGGGGTCTACTTTGACAAGCCGCACATGGCTCCGGAGCTGGTGGAACAACCTAAGGGTTGTCAGGGCAGCGTCATTGGCTTCCCCGCGCCCGAATTCGTCCCCAATGATGATGCCGAGAGCAAAGCTTGCGGCACCTCCCTCTTGTCGCCAGACACCCAAACCTGGCTCCTCTTCATGCACCCGACCAATAAGTCCTGCCGACGCGACATGGGCGTGTACCTGAACCGGTCCCCGCTGCACTCGTCGGGCTGGGACCGGCCCAGGATCATCCACAGTGGACCCAGCGGCTACTCGGACCTGGCCTACAACGTGGACAAAGACCAGTTCTCCTGCCTGATGGAGTGTGGGAGGGAAAGCGAACTGGAGCAGATCGCCTTCACCTCCTTCTCCCTCAATGATGTCATGCAGACAGGCAGTAAGAAAGACAAGAAGATGCGCTGAGTTGGGGTTGTTTTTATTTCCGTGTTAACAAAGCTCTTTAAATATTATCTCGCATCTATGAAAAAAAAACAAACCTGTGCAAAAGCCACCCCAATATGCTGTGCAGTAACATTTGTCCGTGTTTACTGTTGGTCCACATTCCGGAGATGATAATGCATGCATGAGTCGTGTGTTCTCTGGTCTCCTTGTTTACAAAAGTTATTGAAGTCCTATTATTATTAATATGCAAGTTGCTATTTTAGAAAGGAAGCTATTTTTAATAGGGGAAGTGGTTGTCTTTAAGCATGATCTTAGGGACTGTCATTCTTAACACGGGCTTTGCGTCTAGCATGTTTGATGCGCACTACATATCCGTTCCTGCATCTTATTGTACTGTCAGTTTCTCTGAGCAGTGGTGAGATTTAGCCTACCTCTTTTTATCTTCCTATGGTGTTCATTGCTGGCCTTTTAAAGCAGATGTCCCTACTTACTCAGTCTCTTATTTACAGTTAGTATACTCTGACTCACACATGCCTTTTACTCTATGGTTTATGCTGAAGCTGTGCAGGGACATGGGGTTGCACGACATGCGGGTCACAGTGGTGCAATCAAGCTGTAGGTAAAACTGTAAAAAGGAAGGCCAAACAGTTACCTCTGACAGCGTATGAGTTTTGCCATAGAGAGACCCCACAAAAGGATCCATATCCCTGATTTTGAAACTGAAGTACGCTGTGTGAGGTTTGATGAAGGACATGGTGGAGCGTAGTCGTTGTTCTGTTTGCGAATTGTCTGACTTTTATTCTGGACTTTATTGGGAGCCAGGGGAAATTAGTGAAATGAGGTGTCTTTCGCGGGTTCTGGTTGAAGGTTTTAGATCCGCCGCAGCATTTTCTGGGAGAACTGGAGACAAAGAATTTGTTATAATTTGGCCTACAAGTGAAAAATACTGCGTACTGCTCTTTCAGCATCAGAATGAGACGGATGATTTACCGCTGATCAAAGACTTGTTTTGTGTACGTTTCAGCAGAATTTCTACTGTGATTAACAACTGTGAACACCAGCTCCACACAATCTGACCCACAAATTGTGGAAGTCACTGGTTCTCTCTGAATAAGAAATGATCTTCACGGTGAAATGTGATTACTCGACTACGGATCCCTGTGGAGCTCTGGTCTAACGGGTGTTTGAAGGGTCATTGTTCGCTTGATCCAATAACTAAACAGAGCTTTTTGAAATGTGTTTTATCATAAATAAATAACAAAATGATTATCTTTATGTATTGGCTAGATGAAGAATGAAAATGTTTTTCTCCTGTGTTTTTTTTCCATACACTGTATTTGTTCTGACATATCTGGAATGCACTGATATTAGCCGATACTTTCAGCCGGTTCATTGTATTCTCTCATGTCTTTTCTTGCTATTCACATTCAGCATGATCCTTGTAAACATTCTTTTTTCCCTCTATCATTTTAAAATACATTTTTGACCAAATACAGTAAGCTTGCCGTGATGGAATGAAAGCTAACGGCAGATAAGACTCAATTAGTCAAGTCACTGTTTGCACATGAAACTTCTGGTACTGGGGACTTTAATGTGCTTATCGTTGCGAGGTAAAAAGTCTCGAGGTGGTTCTACACTGCTTTTATTGTGTTTCTGTTGACTGTTGTGGAAAAATGACAAAACCTGCATGAAACATGTATTTTAGTACAGAATAAAAGTAACCTGTGATCACCTGACTCATCCTTCGCTCCTGTTTTCTGCACCTTTTTCCCCTGCTCGCACTCTGAAGTAATTACAGTAATGATTACTTTGAACACCGGACATGTAAAACAATAATCAGCTGTCGTGGAGGCTACCGAGCAACAGGCTATGCGTGCATGTGCTCATGAAAAGCCTCTAACCAACAGGAGCATATCATTCCCCCGGCAGCCAGCCGAAGCCTTCTGCATCATTTTCTGAGCTGAAGTGATGTTGAGGGCCTCTGTTGTGAAACAACCCACGGGGAGCTGGACATGAATCAGCAGATGTGCAAACGGGGGGAGGACAAATTAAGGACAAACAGGAGCGTTTTAGGGAATGACTGGAGTGCTTATTTTCTTTATTTAGCAAAGCGTGACCTTGACAGTATCCAGGAGTGCACAAACAAATAGATTCTAGCTTCTGTCAGAAAAGATTACGTGCTTAATAACTTGATTGTTCACAAAACAGTGCATAAGGCAAGACCCCCACAAAATGTTATGAATATTTAATAAATGATTTAAGGATAAGAAGAAAGTTACTGTCCATTTAGATTCTGCTGAAAATGAAAAATTGAATATAAAAACCAGGTCATAGAATGTGTTTTTGCTTATATTTAATAAGCCTATATTATTTTCTAAAGCTAAGGTCACCTTACTTGTTAAAGAGATTTTATAAAACCAGAATTACTCGGTTATTGGGGACTGTTCTCAGCTGTGAATTGATTCACATTTAGGGCTGCAGTGTCTGAGCAACGGCGTGTCTCGCTGTGGGATAAAAGCAACAGGTCATGATGGTCAGTGCTCTGTGGTTTACCTGTAACACACCATTCTCTCAGCTGTCTGTTCAAAAGATTCGACCAAAAATGTGACTTCACGCACTTGTTTTCCATGGAGTTGAATTGTCTTGCACCTCACCATAGAGTTGTTCCACAGCAGCAGTCTGCTTGGGATTCTGTTGGCTGGTCACATAACAGATGGGAAAAGGACAAACGGGCAAAGTGTGGCACGATGTTTGGCGGTTGTAGTTCATGGCAAGACGGCTGCATCTCAGATGTTCCTCATCACCTTCTCCACGACCTGCGTCTGATGAAAGGGCAGATCGTGGAGAAAAAAAGGCTTCTCTCATATGTTGGTAACAGGGAGGATGCAAACGGAGGCGCCACAGATGTTTGGTCTTTGTGTTCAGTGTGTGTGTGTGTGTGTGTGCCATCCCAGCGGGCGCCACTCGCTGTACACACCACTTTGATGTTGTTGCTGCAGCGTCCATTTGAATGATCCAGTGGTACACAGGTGAAGAGGGTTTGGAATCTTGGACGATGTGAAAATGACAGGAGGATGGTCAGGCTGTGATTTCCTTTTTTTTAGCTAGATGCCACGTATATTTTTGTAATTGAAGAAAATTAGCTCTTTAGTAAATTACTGACAGGAGTCAGACTACACGGCCAATGTGGTCCGTGCTAAAGCGAACCACCTGAAGTGCAGACATCTCACCACTGAAAAACACACCAAAGGTGTGATACATCCTGACCCACTTTAGAATGAAAATGAACATTGAAATGTTGGTTTTGTACAGTTGAAATCATATGAAATCAGTACACTGTTTTTATACACCATGAGCACTTTCTCTTAAATCCTCATGTACAGTATTGTGCAACTAAGAGTCTACAATGGGTCGTCATTTATTGGGTGAAACTCTTTCAAATATATTATTATTGAAAAGGGAAGCTGTCACTCATGGTGTGCTAACATCTAAAATATCAAACAGATATCTTTGTCAGACGTTAAGGTTCCAGGGAACATAGAAAATAACTCACAAAAGGCTCTGCTTCCTAAACTTTGAGATGGGAGAACTTTTTAACCCCTTTACAAACAGGTGACCCGCTTTAGTCACCAAGTAGTGGTGCCATTGCCATGCCATGCCCTGTGCCCTGCAATGTCCTGTTGCTTTACTTGTCAGATCCGTTGCGACAGAGTTTGAGCCTCTGAGGGCAAAAAGAGGTCAGCCGCACTTGATAAGTTTCAGTGGAATGTACTGTGCTCTGAATGTTATCTACTCAGCTGGTTGAAGGTGTAAATGTTGGACGTTGAAGTGTTTTCAAAGTGTATCAGCTGTAGCTGAAAGAATAGCTAACATTTTACTTTGTATGCAACAGATACATTGATATCTACATTCAATTGATCTATATATTTATATAGATACAGATATATATATATTTATAGTGTTGTTTTGTGATTAGCCTGTGATTTATATGGTCCGGTAATAAATTAAAAAATCTTGTCTGACTGCATTTGTGTCCATGAAACTTTTGTTGACTCTTGTGTCAAATCACTATTTGCATGAATGCTCTGTGTGTTTCCGTTGAACTGCTTCGATTACTATTGTTAACAACAATTAAAGAGTTGTTGGAATACGTTATGCTCTTTGTCTCTTCAAATTGCTTTTTTGTTTTTGGTAACAGACAGTACGAGTCCTCTCATTTCTTTTTTGGTTTCTGATTGTTGCAAGGCAGTTGAGTATAAGTCAAGTCAAGTTACATTTCAGCTGTTTGACTTAAACTTCGCTGGACCTGTGCTGTACATCTTCACGGAGTCCTGGAGCAACGCCTCTGCAGACTATCCGGGAAAAATTTCTTTCTTGTGCCACTTTCAAACGGAAAAACCTATTTACAGAACAATGTTGCCCTGTTGTCACCTCCAACAACTTCATTTCCTTAAAAAGCTGTGCGGGTTTTCCTAGGAAATCACAAAAGGAAAAATTCTGCCCTTCACTAAACATAACTATTAAATAAACAAAACAAGCAACAACATGAAGTCGGTGTGCATGTGTGTGTAAGTAATACAGAGTACTCTCAGGCAAATATGCAGTGAAGCTGTATTTTTAGGTTTTGTCAAAAGAAAAAAAATACATTTGCTAAATCGTACCTCAAGTGACCTCTTACCACGTTTGGTTAACTCTGACTACTTTGTTTTTGATGATTTGAAAAACGACAGCTTTACCACAGTGTGTCCAAATGTTACGGCCAGATGACCAGAGACCTTTCTATACACTCCAACTGTCTCAAGAACAGTGACAATATTCACAAGAACTGCATCATTAAAATGTGTTGGTAACATCTTCCTATACTGTTTAGGACAATATCGAGATTATATGACGGATGGACACAGCCGAGTCTGCAGGCTGCTGAGAGGACTTAAAGAAGGGGCCAAGCAGTACAGGTGCTGAATCAAACTGCTGGTCCAATCAGAGTTTGAAGAAAACAAGGCGTAGAAGGGCAATGCAAATTTACATAAGCCATAAAAGCCATGCCACATTTACACCCTGTTCGGGCTGTTCTTTCTTAAAGGGACATGCGGACGGTTTACAAACATAGGAGGCAAAAGGTCTGGTGGGAAAGCCGCAGGGTTGGGAAATCTGCTATCAAAACCTCACCCTATAGTGATTTCTAATTCATTTTTGTTATTCTATTATTGTTTTAAGCACTATTTGAATTCATCAGTCATTTTCAGCCAAAAATAATTTGTTATATGAGTGTATTTGTAATTCTCTTAAAAACTGTTGTTTTGGTTTTAAGATCACTGCAATGACTCTACAAGTAATCTATTGTTCCCAACCCGGTAAAGCAGTGAGCGTAGCAGACCAGTCACATGCATGTTATGGGAATAGCTAGGCTAGACACACAAGTACTAACCTTTGGCTCTCTGGCTGCTGGTTACAAAACATCATACAGAATAACAAGCAGCTGCAGAGGGAGGAGACTCACATGTCCAGTGAAAGCACCATTCACGCAGTAAAGTTGCATTTTAACACACAGGTGTGGTTTCTTTTCCGCTTCAGAACATCTAATTGCACAGTCAAATCTGCTCGGATGGCAGTTAAATATTTTCAAACTTCTTGTGTCTGTAGATGGCAGAGACCTGCCACTCTGTCCAAGCTTCATCCTCCTTCTGCTTCAGTAGAATGTGTCTGTGAGACAGTGAGCAATGGAACCAAATTTTTTTCCCCCCAACAATTGAAAGATTTTCTCTTTTTTATACATGAAACAATATACTGCGCAAGATGGGTATGCGCACATATTGGAAGCATAATGTTGCTGAGATCATGCAAGTTGAGTATACAGCAGAGCAATAAGCGATGTTTTCCTGTGTCGTCATATTCTTCTTCTCGTAACATCATCTGTCACTCTGATTTGCATCTTCAAGCACGAGACTCTTTCTTTGCATGTGGTTTATTTCCCAGCAGGGCATCAATCTCAGTAATGGTTTGTGGGTTCATTTGGGATAAAATCTGAAATAAAGGAGGGCTTCGATCAGTTTGAAAATGGGATTTTTGTGTGTATGTGTGGCACTTAGTATCACACACAGTGTAAGAAGCTGTGTCTTCTGGTTTTAACAAATGTGGCTCAGTATGTCTGGGAAAAATATGGACAAAAAAAGGGAAGAAGCATTACCCGGAGGGCACCAAGGTTCTCAAGTAGCTGGTCTGTGTTGGAAACACCCAGAAGTACTGAGCTGACTCCTTCACTGCGCAGACACCAAGCTGTGGAAAAGATGAAAACCAGGAGGCTCAAGACACTTGTGCGGGTCGACAATTTCCTTTGTTAATGTCACGTGTTGGAAGACAAAACCCAAATGGAATCATTCATATTCAACAAAATGATAAATACTTTTTAAAATGTTTTTAACATTTAATTATTAAAAAAATCTTTTTTATGGCTCAAAAAATAAAAAAGATATATGTTTTGTAATGTGTGAAAGTAATAAGGTGTGTATTTGAACTCCCTGTATCTGTTGTGTTGGCACAGTAAAGTCAGTTCATTGGTCAGGCTGGTACCTATGGCTAGCTGTGCAGCCGTGCAGCCCAGTCTGTCTGCCAGTAGATGGAGCTCCTTGATTTTAGCAAGCTGCCTGCGGCCCTCCTCACTGTTCACCCGTTCCTTTAGCCATTGGTATCCCTTCATCACAACCAAGGTGGAGAAAATCAGCGTTAAATGACTGATTTAGCATTGAAATATTGATAAAGTTGAGAACTACCAGGCCGATTTTGAGTGAGGAAAAATCCCTGACGAGTGGCTGTTAAATCAACCTGACCTTCATGGCTGCTCTGGAGCACTCTGGCACACCATCGCTGTACTTCCCTGTGATTAATCCACAAGCGAGTGGAGACCAGGTCATTGCTCCCACACCTGTGAGGATGCAATGAGGGTCAGAGAAATCATATCTGCTTTCCACAAAACACCGCTGAGCGAATATAGCTGCAGGACTGAGAATGTCTGACCGATCTTGTGGTAGAGTTCAGGCAGCTGCACCTCCACTTTATCCCTCTGGAAATAATGATATTCTGCCTGCTCGCACACAGGCGGTATCAGATTGAATTGCCGTGCAACCGAGTACGCCTCCTGGTGACAAAGAGATGGAACCAAAATGCTGTTGTTACATATTTGCATTTAGGCTGACAGCACAGAATTAGTAGAGATCATGACGTCAAAGTCACAGTTGAATATTTATCACCATGATCTCCATCGCACTCCAGCGCGAGGTCCCCCAGTACATAGCCATACCCTGGTTTATAACAAATGTCATGGCCCGAACAATCTCTGCAAAACAAATATATGGGGTAAAACATCTTATTCAAAATGCACATTTAGGAGCATTTTGTGACACTTTGTTTAATAACAGATGCAGATTACCCAGGAAGACATATCATTTCAGATGTGTGAAACTCACCTTCCATTGGGCTGTTCACGTCATTTCTGTTGGCAAAAACTAAGTCCACATAATCTAACTGGAGTCTTGACAAGGATCCTCGTAAACCTGTGATGAAAAATGATTAATTATTTGATCAGATGTTCGTGTCAGACGATCACAGATGTGCATCTGCAACTCATCTGTAGCTAAGTGAGTTGCAGATGCTTTTAAACAAAAACAATAATGTCATGATGACAATCCCACTATGGCTATGCAAGCAAGTCTAATTCTCAACACGTCATCGTAATGTAATGTAATGTCTCCTGTGTTAGCAAACAACTGGCAAATACACACAATACACAACCCTGAAGGCACATCAAGACTATCTATTTTGATCACATGGTTATCTCAGTCAGTACATACAGTTATGCATCGGCTGGTTAATTGCCTTGCAAAACCGTCAAAAGCTGTCACCACAACAAAAAGCACACACACGCCAAAAGAACAACATACAATATGTGTGATTTCTGAATGATAACCGTTCACTGAAAATAACAATCGAACAATACAAAGAATCACAAAATAATGCAACAGGATCAGTTCTCAAAACAGTATTATTGTTATGCTCTAAGGTACTGCTTAAAATATAGATGAATTTCAACGAATATCCTAAACATGAATGTGAAAGACAAACCCAGAACTATACATGCATCCAAGCCATTACCGGCGTATTGTCCCTTTGAGCCAAGGAGACACGGCTCTCATTAAACTAACAATTTCAGCGAACATTTGAATACAAGTCACAGCTTTGCTAGAAGGGGTGGGGGGTGGGGGGCGGGTTCTGCTGGTTCAGGCAGGTTGGGACAGATAAGATAACTTATGCATAACGTGACCATCATGCTAAAGGTTTAGAAATGCACTATAGATTATACTGTCTTTTTTTTTTCCCTTGTTGGCACCGTAAAACGCTTTGAAAATGCTTGCTAATTTTTCATAAAATCCCTGAGGCTACAGAGATGATGTTTGGATGGCCCTGATAGATGATGATGATGATGATGACAGTGCTCAACAGAGCATGCCATTGATGAACGAAATATGTTTCATCTAGAGGTGAACATTTCATGTTAGACTCAGACCAAAGCATAAAGTCCAAACACGTGAATTGTCCTTTAAAGCTGCATGTAGTTAAACTAATGTGCAGCGACATGGAATCAAAAGCTTCGCAACAACAACGCTCAAATAAGCCACTCGGCTGTATGGTAAATGGTTCCTCAAGGGCTTTACCACTTCAAGGACAAACTGAGGTGTCCTCAGACAAGGATTATTTTTGGGAGCGGAGACTGATTAAGTGGCCGTAAAATGACAGAGCTGGCATGCTATTAGCGCTCAGCCGCATCCTTGGTAATCTCTCGCCCTGTGTGCTTGTGTATTTGTTTGATGTACTCCAATGTGAAGACAGTCCAACACTCCCAACTGGTTTCCAGCGGTCAATCTATAGGGCCATCATTCTGCCTTCAACTTGTGTGTCATAAATTCTTGCCGTTGACATGAATTTACTGGTACTGGTAGGAGCTCTCATCCCCAGCCACTGAGAATTGTGCTTCACTTTTTGGCTTCTTGATGTAATTTAGAGTGCCATCAAATGAGCAAAATTACATACCGTGATTCACCACAGCTACTGTGGTTGAATTTTTTATGTTCATAGTTCAGTTGAATTGTAGAACCACTTTTGATGAGTATTCCTACAACTTAACGACGCCCCGACAAACCTTTTTTTTTTTTCTTCCTTGACTGATAAAAACTTATAAAAACTGAGGAATAAAATGCTTGATCTACCTTCAATAATGTGCTTTCTGGAGAGCCCTCTCTCAGTTTCTGCTCTGTGGAGTCACAAAAAAAACACAATATTGATGAACTGTTGAAATTATAAAACAGAACTACTTAAACCTGCGTGCTGTGTGTTACTGTTATACTTACTGGCCTCCCCAATAGATTTTTGTTGTGATGACAAAACTTGAGCGCCTGCCAAGGATATAGATGCGTATCATTTAAGAATGGATATTTCTAGTTATATGTAATGCACAGAGACTTTTAGCCATCACATTTTTTAGATTTGCCGGTCAGTTCTGGTATGGTTTATTAGAAAATAAATTACTAGACCACTCCTTGTTTCAGTGGCTCACAGTGAGTCAGCCACCAAATATGATCTGGGAGTTATGTGCACTTGATTACATTCTTGTCCTTTTATAGTCTTTATGAGGCAAAAGCTCTACATTTTCTGAAAAAGTATGAATTCCCCTTGAGATAATTAAGATGGAGCAATTGAAAAGTGCATTTAACAGAGGGATTAATAAGGATTACTGAAAAAACATTTGTGGTCTAACATTTAGAAAGCTTTTTATGTGCATTTGATTAAGATAAAAAAAAGAGTAATGTCACCTCCATCCTTTCTTCTTGATAATGTTCCCCAGAGTGATTTCCGCTCTGTGGAAAAACGCATTATTGACTGAAATGGGTTTCTTGCTAATATAATACTGTGGCGCAAAGACATTAAAACACTCAGGAAAATCTCTAAATACATCATATGCTAACGGCTTAACACCATCACTTGAGGAGAGATGGTAAATAAATGTTTAAACAAATCTACTGAACAAGAAGAGACGCTTTCATTGACCAGTGGAAGAGGACGGTCTGACCTTCCGGAGGCGTACACCTCCGCCGTGTCGAACAGGTTCACTCCATTCTCATAAGCTATGGTCATCAGGTTCTCAGCCATCTGAGGCAACAAAAGTCAAGAGCAATGGATGAATTCTCCAAAGAGTTTTTTGGGAGGGGTTATGTGACTGAAGGGCAGGGTATCAGAAGCAAAGTGAGTGAAGGAGCTGAGGAAAAAACAGACGCCTCACCTCATCAGAGATTTGTGATCCAAACGTCACCCAAGTGCCTGAACAATAAGAAAATTACAGGGATGGCTTAATTTGATAGCTTTGAAAAAAAGGGATTTTTTTCCCCATGCATTCGAACTAACTCACCCAATCCCAGGCAGGACACACGCAGGCCGGACTTTCCCAGGTTCCTGTGAGGGGGGAAAAAGTCTGTGAGCCTGACGGAATAAAGCTCTGCAGCTCTCAGAAATACACAAATGAGATGTTTATGAAAGAAGAAATAAGATGGATTAGATTTTATAATGTGCTGTTACGTGCTTGACAGTTTGTCAGGGGTGAAAATTGTATAGAATCCTTTTTAAATTAAAGTGTACCACTTAAAGTTCTGATATCCTCTATATAGAAAGTCCATTTCAAATGTTTCTTACCAATAATATGTCATTATTGAATATTTTACTGGACAAATGATAGAATATAATCACAAAAATAAATATTTAATGATACATTCCAATCATCAGACCACCTTAAGATAATGTACACATAAAAAAACATATCCTGAAATGGAAGAGGTGGGATGCTATAGAGAAAGTGACGTGCAGAGCGGTCCATTGTGTACAGAAGACGATCCTCTCTGTCTGTGCTTTAATGACTCTCTGTGTCTAATCAGTTCTTCATACTTTATGCATCTTATGTTACTGGATGCGTGTGTTCCAGCTGATTGGTGGGAAAGAGCCCAACTCCACTGGTGTCCAAACAAAACCCTTTGAGGTCTGAGCAGTAAATGGCCAAAAATTCTCAATAAGAACCAAAGCGGAGTCCAAATTGCCACATCTGATTATCCAGACAGCTGAAGGTTTGAAAGGCTGTCAGAGAGAAGCAGAGAGCTGCTTTTCTGGCCACGGCAGCATGCGCGGCTAAAAATGACGTGGGCTTTATTCCCTCCTTCTCCCCCCCATTCTAATTAGCCTGGGAGCCAGCTGGGGGGGGCAGCAAAGCTGCAGTGCAACTCACTGCTCGCCGTCTTTTCATCTCCAGCGCTTCTCCCTTCTCTGCTTGTCTGCCTGCGTCCACCACAAATAGCGAAATGCAGACGGACAGACTGTCACAGCATTTAGACACAGTCAAGCGAGCCCTGCCTTTATTTTTCTGTTCTATTTTTAGTGCCGGACATTTTGCTATTTTTAGATTCCTGCATAAGTAAGCATTTGTGTCCCACCGTGTGTGCTGTGTGGGGGCATGTGTGCTCCTGTGTGCGCGCTGCGTGTGGGCGTCAGACGCACATGGGTTGTGTCATTACATGAAAACCCTGTCAAAATAGCGCACAGGTGAAAGGTCGAGGATGATATATAAAGGGAAAATGTGTTTGTGGGGTTTTGGTATTGTTGATTCCTTGTATGGTAATCGGGTTGTTGTTTGTCGGTCAGTGACAGCTCTGCATGTTCTCTCACACTGATGGTTACTTTCAACACTGACAGCATATACTAATCAATCAAAATGAGAAAACACATCTAAGAGAGGCGTTTCTTTTAAAGCTTCTTTCATATCTTTTTTCGTCTTAAATCAGACTTCTTTCCCATTGTTGAATGTATTGTGACATCTTTCGTATGATGCTTTTTTCCCCTTCACTTTAAATCAGGGACAGCTAAAGATTTTTTTTTCAAACAACATTTGACAAGGTTGGACCAATGACAGCAATCCAAAAATATTCCCCGCAGCTTTGCTGTCTTTGATCAGGATGGCTGCTGTGTCTGAGCCCTGGGAGGACTTAAAACGATATGAAGTGCAAACGGAAACATGCATTTATTTACTTATTTATTTACTGTCAGACAATTTCTTTAAAAAAATGGATTAAAAACGTTTTAATCTTAAGAATTATGCACGAAAAGCCTTTTTTTTTCAGCCTGAGGCTGTTTCGTCATTGGTAAAAATGTGAATCAATTAAATTCAATCCCTGGTGTTTTTTCCCTGGTGTCACAACTTCTTTCCATACTTCTCCCTCCGAATCGCAGTTTATGTGTGCAAAAGCCACCGAAACACGACGGCGAAACATGAGTCAGCACGAGGAAAATGTCAAGCATCCACAAAAGTCACCGGCGGTGACACACGTGCGTGGCTTTCTGTTTCAGCGTGCTTATGCTTTTAAAGATCGAACGTGGGACTGGGTCATTATTTTGGTTAACGCTGTCAATCAATGCATCTCGCCTGGAGCACACAACAGGCTGGCGTGCAAGCTTGTTGTGTCCAATCAAATGTTTTAGTGTGTGCTTGCTCTGGGCAGTGGAGGATGTCATTGTTTCTGTGTGTGACAACTGCCGCCCCCCCCCCCCCCCCCCCCCCCCCCCTTCCCTCCTCCTCTTCCTCCTCCCTGCTCTCAACTCCAGCGCTCTCTGCAGTGCTGCAGTCTGCTAAATTACTATCTGAGAGTCTGGAGAGACACATGCTCACTCTCTCCTCTCACTATCTTCCTTATGACAATCTTTACCACAATCTCTGTCGCGCACACACACGCGGACGCGCGCTCGCACACAGACAACTGGCCTATATTTCTCCGGACGCCGGGCAAAAATGGACAACGTCTTCCACGTTGTGACGATTCCATGTGCACATTCACGCTCGATGGGTATTTCACTCCAATGCGAGGACAGATCTGCATACGGACACGCATGAATGCTCTCATGAGCAAGGCACACAGGAGCACAGATGCTGCTCTGTGGCCTCGATGAGCAGGGCTCCCCGCATTGTCTCCCGCCATAAATCACGATCTCAAAACAAGGTGATTATAGGGACTCTGCTCTTCCGTCCATACATTATTAACCGAGGAGAGGGGAGACGCACAGGTGCACTGTCATGGTGTAGTCAGCATTTTAACCTGTGCTGACATTTACAGTTGGTTTTCACCTGAGACAGAAGGAAGACACTGTGTACAGATGGTTAGGTGCAGATGATGGAGTTTTTTTTCCTGCGCTCCTCATAAAATACCACACACACACACACACACATAGTCTACAGGCTTTCCTCCAGAGGGAAGCACACCTAGATATTAATAACACTCACGTCAGAGTTTTCTGAACACAAACTGTGGGAAGATGGTGGACTTCCAATAACACTCTGTACACTGGTTCCTCTGAATCATCACTTCTCTCGGATAAAAACAAACTGATTTTCACGCATAGTAAGGTCTCATTCTTATTACAAAGTCATTTCACTTTGAAGTGAAATGTAATCATTTTTAGAGTAGGGTCAGAGTCAGCTTTAAAAACTTAAAAGAATTTAACCGAGTCACATTATGAAGTTAAGTCATACCTTTAGCTAAACTGAGCTCTTCAAGTACATGTGACAGGATCCCTGTTTAGAATCAAATATCGGTCTTTTACAGGACCCTTCGTCATAAAACATGCTGAAGGATTGTATTTCTGAGAAAAACACAGCAATAATAATTGATACCCATGCTGGTTACATGCACATTTGATGGCAGTAAATGGGAAAAAAGCTCCCGATAACATACAAGTCAAAACACAAAGAGTCAGCTAAAATTTCTGCAATGTTGGATTCAGTATCCGAAATACTTAATATATAGTGCTGTGACTTAACTAAAAACTGAGAATTTAATGTCCTGAGACTGTTGGATGATTTTGAAATGAAATAACTACGGGCTACTAACTATGAGCTAAAACGTTTGTCGCAAAAAAAGGTCTCCAATTTGTTCTCCAGGCTATTCTGTGCTAATTAACCAAGTTTTAAAAAGGTGTTTATGTTTTTTATTTATTCATTTATTCTTCTGGATATGATGATAAAAACAGTCTTCATAAACTTTCATAAAGATGGGTTATTGCTGCTGGCAGCAAAGCAGTCCTGTGAACGAACGTGTAAAAATAATCCACCGAAGCAGAAAAAACCAGCACAGAAAAACCTCCATGCAAATGTGGCTGCCAACTTTTGTCCGGCACATTCTGGAGCATCGCATTTATCACACGTGATTTTACAGAAACAAATAAACAACAAAAAATATATATATAATAATGTCATGTGATGACCTTGTTTTACCAAGGTAGCCCATTAAATGACCCGGATGTGTGTCCTGTGGTCAGCTTGTCGTGTGCCTCTCTGATCAGGCCAGCCGACGGCTGCTGCCATCAACAGGCAATTATCCACAAATTGATGCCTTGTTGAACAACAGTGACCCAGAAGTCACTTCACAGTTTGAAGAGATGATGTTAACTATTCCTAAACTTTACCAAGAGTACCATCTCTCCAACATCTAGGTGCATAAGAAATGAGAGCATTTTTAGGTGGTCTCATGACATAAACGTAGAAGTTTCAGACATAATTCAATCAAATCAATGGGATTTATTCTGGTAGTGAAGTAGGCTGAGAAAAAGCAAGTAAAGATACGGTGTGACTTTGCTTAAGACTTGTTGGGCCTTGTGGTGAATCACTAATCTGTTCATCCAACTGGAAACTCAGCAAAAGCAATCCAGAGGGGAAGAGAGAGGAGAGCTGAAGGGCATAAGTGTCTCTGTTGTTCTCCACCAAGCTGCACACCGCATTTGTTCACAGTGATTACTAATCATCTGAACAAAATGAAGCCATATTACTTAATTATGAATTCATTAATAATAATGATTCCATTTTGTGAAATGCATTTTTTTCGCTGATTGGGATTTATGGAAAATGATGACCTTTATGTGCAAATAATAACAACTGGGCGATAACGTGGTTGCAACTTTGGAGCATTTAAATAAGTAAAAGCGTATTCTGACAGTAACAAGTGGGTCCCTTTCACATAAAGCCTAATGAGAAAAATAGATCTGCAAAACCTGGATTTAGACTGTATGAACAATACTGAGATTTCAGGGTTTCATAACTCACTGTTCAAGTGCATTCTGTTTGACAACAGCAGGTCTGTGCACAGTTGAATGTCAGACCAATTCAAATCCTCATGCAAATAACCTTTCGACTGACGTTTCTCTGCTCCTCTCTGGCAAGGCTTTGCTTGAGGGAGCAGTAAATCCTACATTTTTGGTAGAAAAACTGTAAAGGAAATTAAGGTAGCTGGATCACCAGCACATGAAACAACTGTGCATGTACCATTACAGAAAATCGTCATTGTATGACATCATTCTCTATATGCTAATATCATTACGTAAACTAATATCAATAGCGTATGTAGAAAGTGCAATCAGATGTGCACATTTTGCATTTGTTATTCTTTTTTACTTATTGAAATGTTAAGTATGGCTTGTTAAAGTACAGTAAAGAAATACACAATACGCAGTGATATGCCTCCTTGGAAACAGACTGAAAACTGCTTCACAACCAGAGATATCGGAGCTCAAGGTCCTCCAGCCAATTTTTCAGAGCACGATATGTAGTTCTGGGAAAAAATCCTTTTACATTCCTCTCTGATAGCAAATCAAGCTTTTAACCTTGTTAACATTTGTCAGCAATGGCGTGGCTGAGAGTTCATGCACCACCTCACAAAAATCAAGGTCTCTTCCTATCTTTATGTGACACTGGAGACACCAAACCTGACTAATTGCTGGGTGGAGTTGAACTGTTAATTTGCATGTGTTGTGAAGAAGGTGAAATGGGAATGGTACAAGCTAAAAAAAATGTTGCCCAGTGGGGAGAAAGTGCTCGCTTCGTTTTGCTCGCTTTTCCTGCGACTCCATACGAAGTTTCTTTTGATGCGTCCCACTGACTCAGAAACACCCAAACAGCTTACTGGCCTGCAGTCTTCCGTACAATTTTTGCTCTAAACAGTTGGGTTTAGCAAATAATTTGAAAAAAATGTGAACAAGCATGTCCATCTGCCATGTCTTAGTATTGTAAGATTGTATACAATTCTTCAGGTCAAAGTCTATCGGTACACTAAACTGAGGTCGGGTGAGGTGACATCACTGATGTCTGAGCCCTGGTACTAATGTTATTCCCTAATTGTAGTCAGTTACTGAGTATCCCAGATGGACACGACAGATTTAGCAGAGCAGAATTGCATCCTAAGTTGTCGTCTCATGCGAGCTTCTCCTTCTCTCTCCTGTTGCTCTGAACTTGTTTTCCTAACCTTAAAGCCAACGACGTTTCACACTTGAACGACCATTGTTTCTCATTGGGTTGGATGCTTCCCCGTTTGTGCGCCTAGCCTCTCATTCAGCGTCAACGCTGATGCGTCCAGCTGCCTGACAGAATCTGATAGAATTGGCTAAATTGGCAAAGAACAACTGCGGACGCAGACATTCTCTAAAAATTGCGTTCAAAGAAATACTTTGCCTATCGTTTTGTGAAAAATGCAAGCTATTTTTTTGCAGTTTGGCAAAAGATTGTTCCTTTAAAAACTACACAACCCCTAAAAACATTTACCTTGTGAAAGCCATTATACCCACACCCTAAAAAAAGCTGCAGTGAACTGAGACCAAACTAAAGGGGAGGATTGGTAATAAAACTTTCATCTAAATGCTGAGGATCCAAGAGAACAGGCAGCGACGGACATGGTCTGACACTTCTGACAGTTGTGAGTTCTGAGGGTATTTAGTAATCGTGGCACAGCTCGGTGCCAACTAGAAAACAGATTAGATCTAATTCAGTCCCAACAGTTCACTTCTGCCACCTTTTTGTATTCATTTGGCTTCAAACACAATCACGTTAACCCCCCCCAAACACAAACACACATACACACACACAGGTGCTGACGTGCACTAAACAGGATGCACGTTTTGTGCCGACTGGCCCCGTCGGTGGAACCCACCACACCACCTCACAGAGACTACGTAACGCTGGGCGCTGGAGCCTCGAGCAGACTGCTGAAAAGAGCACTGATAAGCGACAGCAGTGCTGGCTGATTAGAGGAGAAAACAAAAACTAAAGGCAATGCCTGGGGAGTTGCCAATGGCAACCTAGCTGGCCATATGCTGCGCAGACTTATTGTGCTGCTGCACTCGCTATTAGTGACACTTTTCAGGAGACAGCAGCACAAGCAGAATAACCCAGCCACGTCATAAATGGGTATACATCTTATAGGGAAGGGATAAGGCCGGAGACGCACCAGTTTTGTCTTGAACCTCGTTCCCTTTTTGAGCATCCAGTTAATTGAGAACAAAAATTGCCTGAAGAGAATGGCAGGAATTCAATCAACCTGATTACCGGGGAAAAAGGGTCATTAAAACTCCTCTCCTAGTTATTGAATTTCCAGTCTAACTGTGAGAAACACAGAGGCTATCCTCTGCAGTGACATATCAAAGTGCACGTTTTGTGCTTTCATGTACGCATATCCATACAAACAAGGATCAGTTTCCACTGCTTTGAGATCCCATCAAAGCCGCGTGAGCCGCTGTTCTCTGCAAGCCAAAGCTCCAATCCATCAAGTTGTGGTGAACCTAACACAAACAAGTCTTTTCTCACCGTATAGCTGCCGTGTTTTTCTTTTCTACTTCATGACTCAGACCTGGTTTTTGCGACATTGTTCCTTTTTTATTGTAGTGCAGAAGGTACTTGGCTGAGGAGCTATTTTATGGAAATGAAATGCGTTTAAAGCGAGGTGTCTTCCGGTGATTTTCAAAAAGCTGTTATTGGAGGTAGGCCTGTTTTTCCATTAATCTGTGGCGATGAGCAAGAGGCCAGGGGGGTGAATCTGCATCAAGGAAATGCCCATATATGCATACTGTGTGTTTTAGGGTGATAAGACTATGGTTGTCTTGTGTGGATTATATATATATATATATATATATATATGAGGTGCTAACAAGCAGTAGCAGGCGCCTTGGTATCTTTTTACCTCATCAAAGATAAAAAAGAAAACAGGAATAAGAATGCTCATGCCTTGTCATGACAGGGGACCTGCCCTCATCATCTGTGACGCTGTTTCTGGGGGAGTATTTTCCCACTGATGCTGAGTGTGATAATCTACTACAGCGGGATCGCACATAAATGAAAAGGCCATCACTATCAGCGCTGTGCCAGTCAGCTCCTGCTTGTGTGAGTGAGCCGTCTGAAGGCCCGGCTCCCCGTCTCCTCCTCGGACCGGTACCCACCTGTATTTCATACTGGTGTGCCGCCCGATGGCCTCCTTCATGTGGGCATGGCCCTGTGGAGTCTGGCGGGACCCGGGGGCCTCCCTGGTCTTGACAGAGCCTTGAGACATGTAGTTGCCATTGCTCCCCTGTCCACTGCATCCTCCTCCACCTCCTCCTCCGCCACCACCTCCTCCACTGCCGCCACCACCGCCTCCTCCACCGCCTCCCCTCTCGCCCCCGCTGCTTCCTCCGGGAGGGGGGGCCGTGCGAAGTCCACAGAGCCGGTCCTCGCTGCGACTCTTAAGGTTGTGCTCAGTGCATGCAAAGGACACCTGCATCCTGACCGTGTCTTCTGATGTGTCTTATTTGAAGAGTCAGAGGTGTGTGTGTATGTGTTGTGTGTGTGTGGGAGGACTCTTTGGAAAGTCACACAAACAGCAATGTCTACAAAATACTGGTGCTGCTGGACTTCGTTCCCTGTTGCGCTATTGTGGCAACACGCAGAGATGCTCATACAGAGGAGCTCAGACAGGGCAGGTCAGAGATTTGGGATGAGAGCTGGTGGGAGCAGGCGGCGGTCCAGCCTCTAACACGTCACACACAGAGTTACCGTCTGCTCCGTCTCCCGTCTGGCGGTGCAAAAACTGGCAAAAAAAAAAGGCTCTGGGAGTTTTCACACTTAGAAGACGCATCGGGGCTGCCCTCCAACAATCATCAGGAGGCTTGTAAGCTCTCAGCGGTCCTCAGACGAATTTGGGGATGTGGCAGTTCTCGGGAAGCCCAAAAGCCTCAGCGTAACAGATGCGTCCCTCCCGTGAGAGCGTCAGTCGCTCGGCCTTTTTTTTATTATCTCCCCCCCCACACATACATGCACCGGCTCGCGTTGGCTCAGGTCGGGTGATACAGCACTTGCCAGCTTGCTGTTTTTCTCTCTTCAGTTGAGGTTAGTTGAGTCTGTGTGGAGCTCGGGAGCTCCGGAGTGTTCCGCAGCAGGAGAGACACAGCCGCAGCTGCGGGCATCCTCGCTCCGCGCGTCCAAATGAGCCATGGTTCTTCTGTCGCTAAGCAAAAAAAAAAAAAAAAAAGCAAAATAACAAAATACCAAAAAAAAAAAAGGAAACTCAATTACTGGGATTTACATTCCCGTTTAAGGGGCAGTCCGAACAGGATGCAGAGGCTTGATATGAAGCGAATTCACCCATCCAAACCCCACCGATGCATCGTCGCCCCGCAGCCTCACGCAGGATCAAAATTGATGCAAGAGAGGGGAAAGCGGCACCGAATTCAACAGACAACACAGAGCCGGCTGGCGTTACCTTCAGGGCTGGCAGCGGTTCACGCACCGGCAGCTGTGTGGGTCTCCTGTTATTCGACACAATCTCACGGTGCGCGCAGATGCAAAAAATGCCGGCATACTGGCCCAAAAATCAGCTGCGGCACACATCGGGATCGCTCGCTGTCGCCTCCCGGCACTCCTTCAGCATCGTTTTTGTTAGCCCACAGTAAGCCTTTTCTTTTCTTTTCCCTCTTCCAGAGGCGCCAACATGTTCACGACACACAAGCTGTGTGGGGGTTTGCAAGACAACTCTCTGTGCATGTGTGTGTGTGTGTGTGTGTGTGTGTGTGTGTGTGTGTGCGTGTGTGTGTATTGCTCTCACTCTGTTTCTATCTCTCCTCTCTCTGGGGTGTGATCACTACATTTTTCATCACACAGGCGTACACAAATTTGTTCACATTAAGCCATTAATGGAGCCACTGGGTTCAAAATGTGCTCTTTTTTTCCTCATTAATGATCATACTTTCACTTTATTTTTCAGTTAAATAGTGAGAGAACCTTCTTCTTCCACATGTGGCTCCCCCTTTCCGTTTGCAGATGATTTTTCTTTCCACCACACCCATAATAAAGGCAGCCTTCCTGTTTCTTCCATGTTTTTGACAAGAACTAAAGTCATTATGAAACCCTCAGATTGTCATTTAGAAGTAAGAGTAGGCGGGCTTAATGACAGCCACATCATAAGATGGCATACTTTGGCATTTCACATGATTCTGCTTGATATCAAATCAAATTAATATCAAATGTGCTTGTTGTCTGTTTTCCCGGCAGTGAAAATAGTCGTTCCCGAGCTATGTTTAAGATGTTTAACTATGCTGCCGTATCCTTGGCAAAAACTGTAAATCCAGCAGACTTCAGCCTGAGCTCAGTGTTTGCCCTGCTGGGTCTGCTCCCCACAGCGCGCAATCTGCAAAACACCTCAGATGTGCATAAGAACACACACACACACATGCACGGCTTCTGTCAATATGCTCTCAGATCAGATGCAGAAGGCTTTTTAAGCAGCCTGAGCTCCCAGAGCAGACTGTGGGGCAATCAGCTGTCAGCAAAATGCAACTTTGATCAGCATATCTCACAGGTTTGCAGGTGCACAGGCCACCCAGTGTGACTCTGCAGGCCTCCAGATGTTAAAAAAATTGTCATACCATTTAAAATGTGAATACGACTAGAATCCAGATATTTGAAAATGTCATTAACCAAATATTCTATTAACAATAGAACACAGAAAACAGGGGGATATGTGGATTTTATTATTATTCCTAATAAATGTTTGGTCAAGCTCAATTAAATGACAGTGATGTATTAAAAGCAAGGGAGATGGAAGCAACCAAAGGCTGGAAAAGGCAACGTTATGTCACAGACCCCTGTGACATAACGCGGTCTGAAAAGAGCACGCCGGAGAAAAAGCAGGTGCAACAACTCCATCAGCAAATCAATAATGGTTGAAGAATGGGGCCCTGCCCAATACTGAATGTAAGAGAGACATGGTTTTTACATTAAAAACTTTACAAGGGATTAGGAACATTTCTAGACATCCTCTACTGTGGGCATCATCCACAAAGGAAGGTCGAAGCATCCGCAAATAAGAAGCCACTGAGCTGGTAAAATAAACATGGAAAATAATCTCTGTGGCTTCTCATTTGCAGCTTTTAAGTCCTTTCAGCTGAAACAGAGAATCCTAGCAAGTGTAACTCAACAAGATCAGCTTTTTTGTCATCTAATTTAAGTTCTTGACAAAGCAGTTCATTTGGTTGAAAAGAGCACAGTCACTAAATACTTTGCAGATTTCAACTGATATGACACGTTTTAAATGCAATATGTTATATGTACCTAACTTTCACACGCTATTGAATCAAACAAGCCCTAATCATCTGCCAGCCGAAATTCAAGTATCCCTTTCCCAAAACTGGGATGCTCAGCAGGTTTGTTTCCGGCAAAGCCAGATAAGCAAAGAGAAAGGAGATGTCAGCCTCTGTGTTGTGCTGCTCTGGGAAAAGCAGTGGCTTTTAGAGGGGAGGGAGTTCACTTCAGGTGCATATTCACGCAGATTGACTGAGGCCAACATATCACCTGCTCGGAGGCAGAGGAAATTGCTACCATTACAGATTTTAAAAGCCGGTTCAAGTGCTAGAATCAGCTCTGCTAGAGGCAGATTAAGCAGAATCCCACTCCGGTGAAACAGCACGCTGCCACTGACTGCAGCATTAGGTGAAGTTATCCAGCAGAATGTACATGAAGCATGTTTAGCAAAAGCCCAAGTGTCACATGATGTCCTCCAGGCTGCAGTCCGTTCTCCTCTTTTATGTTTTGCTTTTGAATCTTTGTGGCTGCCTTCTCATCAGAGTGACGCTGCCACCTAGAGGCACTTCACGTGGATCCAAACAAACTGTGTGAAACCAACGCAACATGGGGGACGATTTCTTTTCCAAATTACTATTCATCAGCTGTCTTTGCATCATGAGTGACATCTCATGAGCTCTCAACACTTCAGCAGTCATTAGATATGCAACACCTTCCTGTTTATTATCTGAGTCAATGTCATAGCGCTCATTTTTCCTGCATTTTTTCAATGTTTTGGAGATTTTCCGGTTTTACGTGCATAATATCTGATTGGACATTTTAAACAAAAGACACAAGCAATGTTCCAACCAACTGTGTGTCCCTTGCTGCTCACTTCATGCATCATTAACCCTCAACTTCTGCATCGGTGATGTTGACCCTGTATGTTTGGAGGTTGAAATTAGACAATGACTCATGTATGAGCCCTATTAATGATCCTGAAAAAAAACAACAACAGATATTTCAGCGGCATTTATTCAGTGGCCTTCTGCTTTGAAATCTCATCAAACGCATGATATTTCTTTCTAGGTCACCAGTGGAGGGAAAAAAAGAAGAGACTGCAAATATAGTCCTTATTTTTCACCCATGAATGATAATTCCTCTCCCTGCCTTTGGTCACTGTCTTTTTCAAACACTCAACATTAAATGTATGGGCTGAAAATAAATAAAAGTGATATTAATTCTATTATTTGAATGGATCATCCAAAGATAAGTAGATTTGTAGAATGCTGAATTTACATTTTGTTAACAAATTTACCATCTTGTTATAAATATGGAAGGTATGTGGATTCAATTTCATTTTCCATTTTGTAGAATTGCCATCAGTTTTTAGGAAATAAAGACAAATGTTTACCTTCGGGAGTTTTACATTGAAACTTCGTCACACGTTGTTCAAATCTTTTTTAACGTTACACTGGGCGGTGGTCTGATGACCTCCGTCCCTCTCACCTGTACGTCATTGCAGGGCGTGCAGCCTCGAACTCAGCCAGGGAGAGGCCACATTCCCTCAGGTACAGCTCCAGCCGGCGCCGCTCCACCATCCTGTGCGCCGCCTCCAGAATCTGAGAGGCCAAAGCCTCCGACTCGTTCCTCTGGTCCGGGGTCTTGCTGCTCCGGGTCCCAGCCTTGGCCACGATGCTCCCCGAAGAGGTGGACGCCTTGGGCTTCTTACTGATGCCATAGAGGTCCTCCACAGAGTATTTCCCCCCCTTCCCACCTCCGGTGCCACCACGACTGGCAAACATTTTTATTTCGAATCAGGTGCTGGATTGATTACAAATCGCACTTCCTTCCTCTTTAGCTCAGTTTTCCTCACTACTTCTACTTTCGGCAAATGCTGCCTCTGAGCTGGAAAGCAAACAACAAGGCAGTGCTATTTTGATAGAGATTCATGCAGATTTGAAGCATCCAGCCCGTGGATGTCAGACATCAAATTCTTAGAAACAAGAGCTTAAAGCACTTGTGAAATATCAAAAAGTGTCGGCTCTTCCTTTGAGCAGTTTAAATCCAAAATAAAACAAAGGCAGTCCTGACATGTCAGCAGCGGCACACAGTCACAAATAACGGCTCCTGCGGATGCGAGGGGCTCCTTTGAGTTAAAAACGCAGATAGGGAACGTAATCAGGATCTTTCTCGCTTTATCTCTCATAGGACGGACAGTGAGGGGATTTGTGAGCTTACATTTGTCCAGATTAAGAGCCCGACCGGAAGTATCTGCACTTCTGTGGTCACTGTGTAATCAGTGGGAGCCCAGGTTTGTGACCTCTCCATCCGATCAAAAGAATTTGTCATTTTTCATTTTTACATTCATTTTCCCCCACCCTACACCATAACCTGATTTGCTTTGCCAATGTCATCCAAACCAGCTCTCCTGCTGCCTCCCAGCTCAGTGAATGTGGCATCCTCTCAGAGCATCGCTGTGACTTCAGGCCAAGTTAATGTGCAAGCCAAGACCCCCCAGGGACTGCTTTTCACACAAACCATAGAGGACCCGGAATGTGCGAACCTCTCAACATTGGAGAGGGAAGAAGCATGTCTCATTAGCAATGTCATGTTCAAATGTAAGGACCGGACAGTCTTCATTCAGCAGGAAAAAAAAGAAAAAAAAAGGTCAATCTAATTAGAAAAAAACCAAACAGACATAAAAACAGACAGAGAGAGGTTTAAAATATTTATGCTGATCGAGAGGATTAATTTTTGACAGTGTCACAAATCCACCCTCTAATCTCTTTTGTGCTTTGTTGTTAAATCTGGCGTTGGAATAAAATTCTGTAGAAAAAAAATTCCCTCTACTGTCAGCACGATGACTTGACTCTTCCACAGATGGAACAGATGTGAGCCATTCATTTGCTTCTCTAAGATGATCCAAATGTATCACTACCGTTTCACAGGTGCCATATTGAGCAGCTTTAATGGTTAGATAATCAGGAAAAAAAAAAAAATCAATGAGTGAATAAAAGTGCATCGCCACACGGTTAAGCTCACTGACAGCCTGACGGGCGGGTGATGCATCTGTTTAATGGCCCCTGCTTCTTCTGTTTTTCCAGCTGTCATGGCCACCAGACATTACTCTTAAGTCATGCTCCTTCTTGCCTCTGCTGCAGTGGCTTTTAGAAGCAGAGATCATCTGGGATTAAGCTGCTATAATCACTCTTTCGATTGACCAGAGTCGCACTGGCAGCTGTTGGAGGGCAGCCTTGATGTTCCCACTGTAAATTACAGTAGACGGCGTTTCCACGGGCGGGGTGGGTATATGCACCGCTAAGAGGTGGGATTAATTCAGAGTGTGATGAAGAAAGATGGGAAAAAAATATACTTTTGGTTTTCCATTTGAGATACTGATCTTTATATTGTGTAACCATCAGATTGCTGGGTCAGAGCTGTGAAGTTTGTTTTTAGTGATCTGTTGCGTAACCGTGCAAAGATAGATTTAGTCAGTCTAAAGATATAGAAACTCAGGGGTATAGAGCACACAACCACCTAGGAATCCTACAAATTTTCTTTTTCTCTTCAACTTGTACATACTGTACTATGATATGTGGGTGGTGAGCTCAGCTGTGCAAAAAGTGAGTCCAGTGCTGATGGAGAATGTCCCCCTTTGTCTACATTCTCATCCTCACTCTGTTTCAGGGGAACCTCCCTATTGATGGATTGTTTTGTTTTTTTTTTAGTTATGGGCTTACATGGCCGGGTGAGTCAAGAAGAGAAATGATACAATTAGGAAAACATCAATGGTATTTTTTGCTATAATTCAGTCATTTGTCTATGTTCTCACTGTTTTTCTTTTCTTCTAAATATTTCATTTGTGTGTGACTGTTTGGAGGTGTCGGATGATAACTGGGTATTTTTGAAGAACGGTAGTATTTTCTTTTGTTAGGTTTATTCTAACTCCAGTCAGCTACACTATTGACATTTTGAGATACACACTGAAATAGATCACACATTTACAGAAGAGTGGTTTTTGATTTTTCTGAATTACTGGGTCAAAAAATAAAGTGAATTCAAGGTGACATTTTAGATGTGTTTGAGTTGTTATCACCTCATCATCGTCAAACACGCACTGGTGCTTTGTTGTTCGTGCTCTGTGTCAGTGGATTCCAATTAGCACTATGACTCCAGTCTTTACGTTTCTCATCAAATACCCGTCTACTTTTAGTTTAGCAGCTTTTTCTACATCCTTTCCCCCCCCTACAGCATATTAGTTGGCTTTTCTCATCCAGGTGAAGGGTGTGAATCATAGGAGTTATAACACGTTTAGAACATTGTGACAGAAAACAATGCACCCCCTATGTGAAGATATCATCTTGCCATAATGTTCCAACCAGGCAGCACAGTAATTTCCCCTCTGTGTGTCTCTTTGTCTGTGCTCTGTGTCAAGACAGCTGGTCCAGATGGATGCGGGTTTTATCCCCGATGTTGAGTCCAGGATGATACAAACTTTAATGTTTTTTACCACTAAACAAATGGGAGTTCTTACTAAAAAATGCACCGTTGTGTGTGACATTTTTTATGCAGTGTGTTATTTGAATGTCTAGCATCATGTCAACGAATTAAAAAAAGACACTGAATTCTGTTTAATATTTTGTTCTATCATTTTGTAGACATCCACATGTCATTTAAGCTCAGTTATGGATTCTAGATAAATATAGTGACTGTCATCCATCACCATGATAACACAAACTAAAGAAGACAGTAGAACACAGTTTCCTGCAACAGTAATATTCGTGAACAACTATTGCTGCTGTTGAATATACTTAATATTCGTGTCCTCTTAACTCGGATAGATACAAAAACATTTCAAATTCAGCCCTATTTTCCAGTGATGAAAGGGAAAAGTGAAGACTATCCATCAGACATATGGTGGAGCATCTCACAGTGATTCTCCATGCAGAATGTTTGTAACATGACTGCCTATAAAACAAGCATTTTAAGTAAGTAGCTTCATTTAAAGGTACCTGTTTGTGTCTGTTTTTCATCCCAGAGAGACGTGCTCCTTCCAACAGACGTCACAGTCTGCCGCTAAGAGGCAGCAAAGCCGCGCAGCTGAGCAATCCTGATGAAGTTAACATCAGGGAGTTTAGCAAAATTACCTTTTCATTTCCAAGTTGCGTTTTGAGGTCTACGGTACACAGACGTAAAACCTTTAAATGCTAAACTCCCGGTGCGTCAAACCCAGGCATGTAACATCTCCGTGTCGGATTTGTACGCCGGGTGAATACGTTATGGATATCTGTGATGTATTTGACTTGACTACAAATGAGAAATGCGTGCTCTCTCTACTCGAAATGTCTCCACCGGATTGCGTCCACCCAGACCGTGGTGCAGGCTGCACACGGCGCACAGGCTGTGCCAGCCAGGCGTCAAAAGGCTCTGATGTAGGCGTGACACGTGCGGATGGTTGCAGAAAATGTTGTCTGGTATTTAATTCAGCAGTTTGTCGTTTTAAAAAAAAAAAAACTAAACACGCTGCTAGACTCTGTATGCGCGGCTGAAGTCGCATTTGCATACTAATGTGCACAATTCCCGATGCGTTACGCACACTCTGAATTTCATTCCACTAAACCGTCGATGTAATTAGGAGTCAAAGTTGACGTTATGACAACAACCACGTCTCTGTTTCAGTGCTCAAATGAACGGAAGCCACACATTCTGTACACTAGAGGGCGCTCATACCACAATTATCCAGCCCTGCCTCAGTTTGTCCGTTTGATTTTGGTGTTTGTGTTGTAGAGTGTGTTATATGTTTGGAGCTGGGTGGTGGTCTTTGCTGTTGTAAACATGTGAACGGTGTAAAATGAGTTGGAATGCCCAGGATTGCGTTTCTGTTTCTGTAATACGATTACTGTCAATGCAGCGCTTACTCACACTTCATACTTTGCAAGCCTTGTTGCATTGTGTCCAGATGCTGGTTGAAATCATAACCATATGCGCTTTGCTCAGATTTCTGAGTGGACAACTCACACACACACACTCACACACACACACACCTACACACAGAGCGGCCTTCGCCGCCTTGCAAACGGTCACAATGTAAGAGCTGCAAACCCGTGTCTGTTGGTGGGGTCAGCTCTAAACGCCAGCGGTCATGCTTTTACAGCATAAACAGCAGTCCTGACACACTGCTGTTCTGAAGCAGACCGGGCACAGGTTTGGGGAGCCACTAGGGGACAGATAG
>JABUIW010000024.1:6027025-6083240 GCA_013363375.1 Menidia beryllina
ACACACACACACACACACACACACACACACACACACACACACACACACAACACAATCTGTCCTGCCATGTGACGCGTCACTGCCCCTTTTTCTATAGCAATTTGATAGGTTCCTGAAACTTTTAATTCCAAGCCAGCATAGCGGTCCTTGATGCATGTGGATTGAGTTTCAGATTATGGGGTCGTTCACACACAGAACGGGGAAGGTCAGGCTGCCTTTTTTCCCCACTCAAGGCAAAGAGCACATCTCTGCAGAGTGGAAAACAATGGCGTGCCACAGGGGAGATGGATGACTGCTGAAAGCTGAGACCGAGCTGGAACCTGCCAACACCTTTGGAATGGCTGTTTGCCCATCCCAAACTGTTAATGTCCATAATCGCATTCTTTTATCTAACGGCTACAGCAAGTTTCTGATCTGATGGTCAAAGTCTGGGAATGAAAAAAATGATTAAGATCTAACCTTTGTGTGACTGATGGTTTTAAAAAGTGTTCAAAAATCAGAAAAAAATTGAATACGTACAATCCCATACCTAAAAACATCTCGAACTCAATAAAAATTATGATTAAATCAGAATTGGGGTCACCAGTCCATCACAGTGCTACACAGAGACAAACAACCACACACACCCACATTCACTCCTACAGGCAGTTCCGAAAAGTTAATAGTTAGGAGCGGGCAGATCAATCCAAGTATCAATAGCATTGATTCCAAGGTGAGTATTAGTATGGGATCAATGCTGGTGTGACAGGATCGATGCTTTTGTTACAGCAGGTTTCCTTCAATACAGGCAGGAAATGAGAAACTTCTCTGAATTTCTGCTGGTGGCTTCACTTGTTCATCTTACCAGAGAAGAGTTTTCTCCTCTGTTTCAGTCCCTTTCGATTGAATTTAGAAAAGATGTCAGTGTTTCTGGATCATGTTCATTTGGTGCCCCTGCTTTTTTGCATGATAGAGCTTTAACCAGTTTACGTAGCTAGCATGGTGAGCCGTGCTCAGAGTGAATGATTCCTGTGTGTGTTTCTGAGCCCATGGAGTTATTTCCATTACAGAATCCTGCCCATCTCGACGCAGTGCTGCCTGAAGGCACCAAGATAGGCATCCACTGCTGATATTTAACTGTATCCCTCATACACCGAGATGTCTCCCCATCCTCTGAATATTTTGGTGATATCATGAACTGCAGATGGTGGTTTAATATTCAGCCGTCCCCATTTTAGCATTAAGAGCATTACTATGACACTGCTCCAAAAAATACCATTTCCTAAATCTCTGGTCATCTTTATGTTTGAGAGACTCTATCTCTCTAAGGTGTTCTTTTTTACAACCAATCATGTTGCTTAGTTATTGCCAGATAATAAATAAGCTGTAACATTTTAGTACCATTTACTTTTCCAGGCTTTTGTCACCACTTGTTCCATCTTTTTAAAAACATGTTATTAAACCATCAAATGTCAGCAATTAGATTTTTTAATGTTCCACAGAGATTTGCAAGATATTTCATTATGTTTCTATTTACATTTTTGTACGCTTTCTGAAGTTTGTTGCAATGGTGATTGAGGAGTTTGAGGGTATGAATAATTCAAGGACAAATGTACAAAAATGTAAATGGATGTCTTTACATCTATTCATGTATTTTTTTGTATTGGAGATTAATCCATTTCCAACCGTAGTGTGACGTGGAATCTTGGGAACCTCCTTTGTCACTTTTTTCACAATGAGCCTTATGAGCTGTGATACAGATCTTGTTGAAACAAGATAGAACTGACATTAAAATAAGGCATGGATCACAGTATTTGTTGTCAGTCTTTAAATATGTCCTATATGCAAGTTACTATCATCATTAACTATCTTAAATAATTAATCTTAAATTAGTTCAGGCTAAGAAACATAAAGCAGCATTTTGAATCGTTTGAAAATTATTCTGAATCATCTATTATTATGATGAAGTGTGCTTATTGATTTCAGATACTTCCTTTTTTAAATGAGCAGTCCCCTATGGCCTAAGGATCATAGCTAGTCAGTAATAGATTACATTTATAGATTTGCAAGCCATTGCATATTGTCTGTGTGTTCTACATGGGGTACTAATTTTAGTAGGAAGTCAGTCTGAAACTCAAGAAAGTCCAAATTAATTTGAGTCCAACTCAAACAAAAATCTTCCACTTCTGTACCATCACCTTGGAGACAGAAGGGGCTTCCAGTCAAAAGATTTATATGGAGTCAGTGAATTAAGTGCACAATTAAAAACAAACATTTTCTTCATAATAATGGGCTGCAGTGAGAAAGCTTGATTACACTTTTAAAACCGTTATTTGACCAGGTGGTTCCAGCCATGAACAAATTCTTATTCACAGCAATGGTCTGGCATAAACTCCTGCAAAAGTCAACAGACATGCTGAGGAGCTGCAAGGATGGACAACTTTCCCAGTGATCACATTTAATACGTAACAGAGTGGAAGCGGGGGGGCAGCGCTCTGCTGCGCCATGTGCCTTCCATCTTTCAGCGCAATCATGCTGCGTACACAAGCAAAAAAAAATAATCTTACCAGGCTGTTTGTTGGACTTGCTCGGAAATATTGGACTATTTTGATCGAAAATATGTGAAAGCCATCTCTGGGAGGAAATCTGGTGGTAGGAGCGTGGCACGGGAATGAAATTCTTCACACTGAATTTCCATCCTCAAGTCGCTGCCGTTGTGAAAATCACGGGGATGCTGCAGATCCAAAAAAAGGTGAGGGGTGAAAAATGAAAGGAGTCCAAAGTGGGGATTGGCAACTGACTTTTCAGCAGGAATACATTTGCTGGAGGGTAAAGGCACAGCTTGAAAAAAACGGAACACATTTTTGTCACTTGATTTTTGACCAAACTGAAAAAAGAAAGTTCCAGATTGATCTGGAGGGTTTTTAATGATGATCCAGTGTTTACATAAAGCTGGATGTAAGGCAGTTCAGCTTGCAGTTTAAAATAGAGAGAGCAAAACTTTATTGAAGTGGGCTGGTGCTGTACGGTGCCTTGAAAAGTATAAATGAGATGCGGGATCATTCCTGGAATCTCATGTTTTTCAGTGCTCCAGACAGGCTGAAACCATTTCACCTTACCTCCCTCCCATACACCCCCCTCTTGCTTTCAAACCCACATGTACCTGTCCATCTGGTTGAGCCCCCACCTTTCCCAGCAATCAACACTCACACACAAACTCTCCACACTTGAATGCACAGAGGAATTTGAGGGGAATCCGGCAAATGCAAAAAAAAAAAGAGAGGTCTGGTTAGCCTGGTCTGCAGCTCTAATGAATGGCCATTCAGATTCACAGACAAAGCTGAGGCTAGTTTTGTACTATGTGGAGAAGGGAGGGGGTCAGGGGTCACTCAAAGCACTGACAGAAGTAGAAACCAGAAGTGAATGCCTGTTTGTCTCTTTCCAACCCTGAATCGGCCCAGCACAGACTTTCGTTCGCTCAAAAACACATAGAGGAGTTAAAAACAAAAACACAAGTGTTTCCAGTAACAGTTACACATCTCCACTTGTGCACGTCTATACTTTGAGGGCCATACAACAGAAGCGGAACAAGTGGAAGGAGTCAAAAACAGAAAGATAATCAAAGCATTCTGATCAATGAACACAAACGCTTTTAGCAGGCTCGCAGCTTAGGCTGGGTTGGGTGGCTTTGGAGATAGGAGGGGAGAGGCAAACAAAGTGTGTGCAAGAGTTTAAGCTTCTGCTGTGCTATAAGCTGCTCTCAGCCCAAGGCACAGGAGACGAAAAGAACATCTCTTCATGATTAAAAGGGCCGAAGACCAGGAAGGGAAACAGAGAGGACAAGCTTCAGAGCCTTGGGGGTAAAGACTCCTTGCTGATACAAATGAAAGGCAGCAAAAAAAAAGTTAAGCTGGGGTATTGTTTGGGGAATGAGAGTAAAATATATGCCATACAGTCAATTCATTACTTAAAAATATGGGGCAACAGGACAGATGAGAAGCACGTTTGTTATATGAGCCACAAAGAAAAGGAAAAAATGCCCCGTCTTACCACAATGATCTCAGACAGTTCTGACAGGGCTTCAAGATAAAACCCAATAATGATACATTTACTTAATTGACTGGCGGCGGAGCAAAAGCACATTAGCGAGCTGAGAGGTCCTGTTTTTTGGCAAAGATGAAACTGCTTTGTTGTGTGTTCATTTTCTTGAAAATTCCAGTGGGAGGCATCACGGGTTGCTGGATCAGAGGAGCGCGGTGTCAGACCAGAAGGAGGCAAATCAGACATATTCCCTTTAACATCTGTATAATCCTACCCGTTTTTATTTATACTGTTTTCCCACTTCACTTGCTGACTTTGAAAATTTACCAGTGCCATAAGAAATGTAAATGAGTTGAGAATTGAGTCTTATATGGTATGTTTTTCTTATCATGGTTAACAAAATGTACTCAATTTCTGTCGAAAAGCTACTTCTACTGAAATCTCCAGTGTCAAGATATATTGTGTCATGTCATCTTTAAAGTAAATCATATATTTTCATTCACTGTTATGTATATGTATATTTATCTATACATATTTTCTAAAATTAAGTAAAAAAAAAAACATATCAAATGTTTATTGGGGAACGCACATAATAGAAAAAACATCTTTAATCAAAATCTGCTCATTTTAATGTTGATGTGTGACTACATATTTTAAAATGTTTTCTATCTATTCTGTTTAAAGTTGATAGTGACCAGTTTACTCCTATGTTGATGGTGTTTCACTAGATTTTCAAAATAACAAACACAGCGTTTTCAATGTTTAAGAGGTCTGAACCAGTTAAATATCCCAGTGTCTGCAGGATGCAGTTTGGCATTGGATTGCTGAAATAAGCAATGTTTCCTTGAATAACACTCCTGTTTGGCAGCAAATAGGTTGCATCTAAACCTCACTGAAAATTGCATTCTTCTTTACATGTATTCTTTTTGCTCCAGCATTTTTCAAAACAAGGTTGCAGTAATCTTGCTGGTGCATTTTAAAAGCCGTTTTAACGTCCGCTTTTGAATGCACCACAGGTTCAGGTTTCCTGAAAGAAAATTATTCATTAGCCAACTGCCAAAATGGTCTGTGTTAGCCCTCAGCAGACTGAACTGGGGGAGTGAATGCGGGTGGGGGTGGTGAGAGGGATTAACCAGAGTTTTTAGCATTCCACTTGCTAACATTGTTGGCATTCCAAATGCACCAAAAGACGCTTTCTGGAGCTAAAAGTTAGCCTGCTGGATTTACATACTTTTCATTACCTAACACCAAGATAAATTCTTTGTGGTTTAAGAGAACAGTATGATGGTTTTTACCCGGAACCACTGCTTGATAAGGGGAAAACAATGCATGTAAAGAATCGAAGGCATAAGTAGATAATTCAGGTTAGCTGCCATATCTGTCAGCGGCTAGGAAACCTGTCAGTACGTAAAAGCTAATTGGTTTTGCCAGAAATGGAAAACAGAAAGATAAATTAATGTCAAAATGTGACTGGCACCTTTCTGCCACTCACAAACAGCCCAACGGTGTTATTAGTATTCCACTTTGCAACCAGCTGGACTGGTGGGAGTTAGGTTGTTGCTCTACATCTTCCCCATACTAAATGTTAGAAAACTTCTCCTGTGGCTTTGGGGCTAAAGCAGAAATATTCCGCCATCAAGCAGACCAATGATCACGACATTATAATAGACTATAAGCTACAGATTGAATTACAATGAGACAAACTGAATCACTTGAGAGAGATCCTTACTTTATAAAATTGTCATTTAAGAGCACATAAACAAATGAATGGCACTGAAAATAAAGAATACACAATACAAGGTAATAAAAATGTATCAGTAATGTCAATAAAAACAAGTTGAGGCCAGATAGCTTTTCACAGAACAGTGTTCTCTGGTCTCTGAGTCCACTTGGTCCTTATTCAAGTTGATTATGATAAAAATGAGCTGCCAGGAGAAACAGCAGCCGAAACATCTGACAGAAACACAGCAGCAGAGAAACAAATGGAATCACTAACGATTACAATTCACTCTGAAATGACAAAAGTGCTGATATGTCTCTGAGCCTGTTTCTCCTCACACACTGCTGATATGGTGGATGAAAGGAAGAAGAAGTGTCTGATCAGGGCAAGTACGGCATTCTCTAAAGTCTGCATTAAACATCACACCTGAGTAAAGAGGAGTTTATGTTGAACTCAAATGGGGGGAGGGGGATGATAATTCTCAGCCTTGACATTACAGATTAAGTGTCATAATCCAGAACAATGTGACAGCTAAAAACTTTAGATTTTCTTTTTTGTCTTTTTTGGTTAAAGTTCGAAGTGACATTATGGAACGACAAATAAGTAAACGATCCATTTTTAGAATGAAGAGAAACTGTAAACTCTGGCTTGTTGTTCCTCTTGTTTTGGCACATGTACAGGGTTCTATACTTGGTGGATGTAAAAAAATACTGAGCATGAATGGTAAAAATGAGGCAGAGTCAGTCTGCACATCTTCATCACCTGATCACTCCAGGTGACAGGTTCCTGCCAGTCTCTGAACAAGTCTCATCAGTCATTCAACATGCTGTTTTTTTCTCTCTCTTTCCTGGTCAGGAATACATTCTCCCATCTTCCTTGGAGTTTGTGTTCAAAGTAGGTTAAAGGAAAGAATCCAGAATGCTTTCGGGACATGGCTGCACACCTGTGTACCATGTTCACTTCCAGGTTAGGAGACTTGTTGGCTAGAAAGTCACAGTTGCTGTGCTCTTGTGCTGGAAAGATATCGTCTGAATGCTGGAGAGGA
Source organism: Menidia beryllina (assembly GCA_013363375.1). NCBI lineage: Eukaryota > Metazoa > Chordata > Actinopteri > Atheriniformes > Atherinopsidae > Menidia > Menidia beryllina. The sequence continues at coordinate 6,033,811 of JABUIW010000024.1, forward strand.
TTTTTCTCTGATGCCCGGCCAAAGTTACTCCCATGTGCAGCAGATCCCTGAACAGATGGGAAAAAAACATAAATTTTAATATCACAGAGTGATGTACGTAGAGACATTTTAGTATCTGGACTTGATTTGTTTTTCACTTGGAAAAAGAGGAAATTCCAATAAAAAAACTAAGTAGCAGTACTCCAGAAAAAGTTTGAAAATTTCACAACTACAAATGACAAGGACAGAAAGTGTGAGCTGCAAAGTGAAACGGCGATAAACATAATTTTAGATAGTAGACTGGCAATGGGAACTGACTGTGTGCTGATTTGGGCCAGCTGGTCTACTGAGTTGAAGCCAGCTTGCAGGAAGCTGTCCTCATAGCGCTCCATCTTGATGGCCCTCAGCCATTCCCCAATGGAAGCGCACGGCGAGAGGGCTAGAGGTGCACGTTGATCCAGCAGGGGGTAGGACGGCCTGGGGGACCAAGTTGAGAAACAATGGGATGACTTACATACATTGTCAGTAAAACTGCAGTGAGGAGCTTATAAGTGTCCTGCAGCCACATTCCAGTTGACACGCTAAGGTATCATCGGAGGCTGTGTGACTGACAGGAACAAACAATGGGATTTGTCAGGGGTGCAGTGTCCTCTGCTGTACGTAACCAGCTGACAGACAGAAGGAGAAAGAAGGGAAATTGGCACAGCAAGTGGCTGACAGGTCACAGCAGGACATGGCAGGGGGATCTCAGACTAAGCAGAAGGAGGGTAATGTCTTTACTGTGACTGTCAGAACTTTAAATGGACTGTAAAAAAGAGGCATAATGGCCCTTTTCAGACTAGGAACACAAATATTTCTGGCCTCTGACTGTTAACGTGACAGTCTGCCAGTCAGACATAAATCACTTTGACACTGATGATCCTGATGGAGCCATTAGGAGATACTCCTGACAGTGATGTATAGAGCCCTGATACGCATGCTATATTTGCTGTAAGTGTCAGATTGGAAGTTGCATGGCATGAAGGATACTAACTAAGATTGCTTAACTTAACATAACATGTAATGTCGACTTCATGGTTACTTTCAGTGTAACCAGGACATGTAGCGCCTTTATTCACATAAACACGGTACATGCATCACACAACAGTGTTTATTCACATTTTACTGCACTTACAGTGAACAATGCAGTTGATGTCAAATCTAAAACGATTAACTTTCATGTCATTTGGAGCCAGAGTCACCAAACAATGAGGATTATAGCATAAGCAAAAATTAGAACAAATTGACACAGAGCTTTCGGTATGATGCTGACAATAAGTAACTATAGTAACAAATAATACAGCATTATTTACACCGCACTTTTCTCAACCGTGTCACAATGTGCTTTAAAAAAGAGGGATATGGTGAGTCAATAGGATATCCATAAAAACAGATTAAACAGGGTTTTAGAGACAGGTCAGGCATCTCAAAAGTATATTTTTAAGAGGGGGGTTTGAAGGTAGCTGCAAAATTAAAATGAACAGAAAATCTACAAGGAGCCACTTCAGATAGGCATGCACAGGAGTATTACATTCATATTTGACTAACACCTGAGAATGAAGTGAGTTAAGACTGAAAGAAATTACATGATTTTTTAGTTTGTCTTCAGTTGGAAAAAATCCAGACAAAACGTGCCTGACTGGAGCTTCAAAACTACAGTTAGTCATCATAGTTTATTGGCAGGCTAAGTGATATTATTTAAAAGATTGCCAAGAGTAGAAGCAGCATCAGCAAAAGAATTTGAAGGACCAGAATCTTGTACCATCCATGAGTTGTAGAAATTGCAAAATACAGCCTTGATCGAGATGGATCCCCCGAGTGCTCTTTATCTTTTTGATGGGGCAAAATGTTGAAAGTAAATAGGAAATTAGAATAAATCTGACATGGTAACAATTTGGCAGTGACAGAATGTGCCTGGGGTGTTGATTCAGGCATGCAGCCGACCTGTGCGGTTGCAGCCACCAGCGTGCGAGATTCCCAAACAATAGTTGTGCTGCTGTTTACAGGGCCTCCTAGAAATGTACACCTCTCGGTGGATTTCAGTTCTCGGCTCTCTTACCCTGCTCCATCTTGAGCCACGATTTTCAGAGATGCAGGGTTGCGGATCAGTTTGTCCAAAGCACTAACAAGGTCTGCAAATCGAGGACGAGCGGAGCGGTCCTTCTGCCAGCAGTCCAACATCAGCTGGTGCAGGTGGGTGGGGCAATCGGGTGGCGGGGGCAGTCGGTAATCTTGCTCAATGGCATTGATTACCTGACAAAGAGATAAATTATTACTGTTCAAACAAAACTAAATCAACAAACTTCTATATGTGAGTTGCTGGAAGGGTTCAGGAATCAGCTAGAAGAGAATAAAAAGAGCACACACAACACAAAACTTACATCCTGGTTGCTCATGTCCCAGTAGGGTCTCTCTCCAAAAGACATGACTTCCCACATTACAATGCCATAACTCCACACGTCTGAGGCTGAGGTAAACTTTCTGAAGGCAATCGCCTCCGGTGCTGTCCAGCGAATAGGAATCTTACCTCCCTGCAGTGAAAATCAACCTGTCAGCTTTATAAACCTCAACCAACAATGCAGCATTTCAGCAAATGTGTTGCATGGGAGTCCATTATGTCGGGCCGTTGTCTAACCAGGGAGCTGGTGTAGGTCGGGTCAGAGGAGTTCTCCTGCAGGAAGCGCGACAGGCCGAAGTCAGACACTTTGCACACCAAGTTGCTGTTGATCAGGATGTTGCGGGCGGCCAGGTCTCTGTGGACGTAGCTCATCTCTGCCAGGTACTTCATGCCAGAGGCGATGCCGCGCAACATACCCACCAGCTGGATGGGAGTGAACTGGCAGTCGTTCAGCTGCAGAGAAGAGGGAAAAGGTTCAGCTGAAGAACAAGTAACACGACACTGGGCCCCAGTTCTGTGACAGTTAGTTTCAATGCTCTTTCTCAGTGTCAAGCTGACCCGTAAAAAAGAGTCTAGTGCTCCATTCTCCATGAACTCAGTAAGAATCATGACAGGGCAGCTGGCAGTGATGATTCCCTCTAGGTGGATGATGTTGGGATGCTGGAACTGTCCCATGATGGACGCCTCAGACAGAAAATCCCTCCTCTGCTTTTCCGTGTATCCGCCTTTCAGAGTCTTAATTGCAACATAGTTCTCTTTTTTTCCTGGGATCTTCAGCCTTCCCCGGCACACCTCCCCAAACTCGCCTGCAGCGCACACAAACGCATAAACAAACATTAAGGCTGTTTTCTGCCACATTATGAGAACGACCGTTGCATTTAGCAAATGAAAAGCTCGCTTGCAGCATGTTACGCCCTTTAGCTTAAGTGAAGGCCACTCATGTCGGGCCCATATTTATCAGTTAATTGGTTTACTTCTGTAGCCTTATTGAATTTGCGCTGATAAAGAAGAGTCTAGATAATGTTTTCAAATGTCCCTGAACCAATTTAAGTGACTAAATTAGATACGTTATAATAATGTTACTTCCGAACAGAACAGACAAAAATGAAATAAAACGTTTAAAAAATGAGAAAACAAACAGTACAGTGCTTTTAAATTTACTTTTGGTGGAAAAACCTTTGGGTGGGGCTTACCAGCACCGATAACCTCCTCTATCTTGACACAGGAAACATCGATTTCCTTAGCAAATTCTCGCACGGCCTCATTAGGGTCCTCGTAGGTGAAAGGGTCGATATAAACCTTGACCCCTGTGAGGTACAGACAAACAGAGCCGTGGGAAAAGAAAGCAGAGAAATGTTAGAGCCCGGTCACATTAGAAATGATTTTCCTGACATGACCACATGTAAATCAGCTAAAATTCGGTGTGCATGTCCTTGGTGGATTACCTTGGCCAACAAGGTACTGGTTGTTTTTGTCGCTCAGCTCGGGATCTTTAATTTGGCTGTGTCGACTGTGGGCAGAAGGAGATCGGCATAAATACAACAAGATTAGGGCTGAGGTGCAGTTGTCTGAAGAATCCATGTTTAATTGGACTCTTTGGCAAGTATTCCAAATCCTTTGTCAGGCAAATGAGATGCAAATCCATTATCTAACAATGTGACTATTCAGAATTGATAAAAATTACACAAAACTGTGATAACAAAAACATTGCAAAAATGAACAAATGGGAATTTGAAAAAAAATTTTTTTGTCTTAAATAAAATCTGACATTGGCAAGAATCTAAAAATAAAATAATATATATCCTGCCTTCGATATGACTTTGTTATCCTGGCCCCACTTACAAAGAGGTCAGCTCAACTCGTCTACCATCACTTTTATTCTTTTTTTTTTCCACAAAAACTGCCTTGTTTTGAAAAGCTTTTGCTGGCCTTTAAGAATCCTCTGAAATCTTAACGACACAATACAAGATGACTTGTGGTAATGGTGAACATCCGAGCCAATCCCATCGGTACTGCTCTTTGACACAAGCAGCTCTATTATAATTCTGCTGGCGCAAACTCATCCCTACAAGACTGTTACAACCCTGTAGCTACTGGATCCCTGCCTTCCTCCATTTCTCTCCCTCTCTCACTTCATAAGCCTAAAATAGCAAGAAAGCACCACCCTCAGTTAGTGGCAGATCTGGGCCTCAGTTGCTGGTTTGTGTGTGTGTGTGTGTGTGTGTCACAAGGTCACAGCTATTGTTCTCCTGTCCTGTGGAAACAGGGTTGGGACGCCTGCATCCTGTCTTTTCCTGCCCTCTACCTCTATCGTCGTTTCTCTCTCATATATATTCATGCACTTTCTCTCTTTTGCTATCCGGTGATGGCATCCAGCACTATTTATTCAAACAATGAAGCCTAAGGAAAATGTTCTAATGAGCAGGATAGTTTTTAGCTGTGTAAGCGAAAGAAATCCCAGGCATTGCTTTGTCTGAACTGTTTCACAGAGGGAGGGTGTGTGTGTGGGGTATCATAGTGCAAATCCACCGTTGATAAGATACACCATGTATAAACAAAAGAACAAAGTGGTGCAAAACCGTAAAATTGGGGTCATGGTTGTTATTAGTTTTCGATTTCCCCCTCTTTCTTCCCCATTTCCTGTTATTTTGTCAGCTTCGATCCCTCGCAAATCTTTCTTGTTCTCTGTCTCTTTTCCTTTTCCCTGGTTCTCACCGTATGCAGTAGGCAGCGGCGAAGACGAAAGTGACAAGCAGCAGCATCCCGACTGCGATAAGGATGCCGGGTACCAAGAACTGGGAGGCAGAGTCATGTCCTGAGAGAGAAGACAGACAAAAGACACAGAGAAGAAAGGAAAACGACACAGAGAGCAAAGAGGTTAGAGCAATGCGGATTGACAAAAGCCATAAAAGGAATTTTACATTGATGGTAAATTATAAAAGGGGCATGACAAAAATGTATGATTTTTCAGAGGCTCTACTCAAGGACATAGGTGATGAATTCATCAAGAAAGAGCAGGGATCCATTATACAGATAAGAATGTCCAAAAATAAAAGCCAGCGGAGTTAAACAAGATAATGGTATGGAATAATAAGCATGGCGATCCCTTTCAAATAGAAACTACTAATTGAAATTACCATCAGGTAGTGTGCGGAAGGTGTTCGGAGGGCTGAAACTGCCATAACCAGCCAGGGTCTGCACGCGAACCTGCACCTCGTAGGGAGTGGCCCTGCGGAGGTCCGTCAACACCACCTGGTTTCTGTCACTTTGCGTGTAGAAGCACTGATCGTCACTTCGCCTATCCTGTAGAAAGAAAAAACGGAAATGGCCGAGCTGTAAGAAAATAATGCTCCCAGTAAAACCATGAAATTTACTTTAGGGTCATCTACAGGATCTAGAGTGAAGACTGATTTGAATTTTAGCCAACTATGGTCATATAATAAAATAATGTTCTTGACAAGAAGCGTGTTAATGATTCATGTGAAACAAAGACCCATAATTTAGGCCATGCCCTGTTTTTACTGGAGTAACCTTGTTAGAAAGAACTCTTTAATCCTGAGCCTGCAAGCAAAACCTGATCTTTGAAAGGTTAGTGAAAAGCCATTTGGGCAGGCTTTGTGTGTTACCTTCTCACAGTAGCGTAGCTGATACTGCAGGATGTTGAAATGGGGCTGAACTGGGACTGACCAGTGCAGAGTCAGACTGCTCTCTGTGGAGTCGCTCTTCCAGATGACAGATACCAAAGATGGCACTGCAAGAAAGTGGCAGAATTGTAAACACCAGAAGAAATCCTGGCATGTCACATCTTTCTAATCTCGTTCGGTCCACTTCTCACCATCGTGACTGGTGGTGATGTTGATGCTTTCACTGGCCGGTTCCTTGCCACTAAGCTGAGACACCCCGTTGAGCGCCTGGATGGTGAAGGTGTAGGTGGTGTGAGGCAGCAGTCCCCACACCTCCACCCGCCGATTCAGAAGGCCGTCCCGCGCTGGACGGTAGCTGACGCTGTCTCCACATGGGAGACACAACCCTTTGGGCGGCCGGCAAACAGAGCACTTGATCGCGTAGCTCAAGTCTGTTCTCCCACCATTGTCCAGAGGGTCATTCCACTCGAGACTGAGTGTGGTGTCGTTAGTCGCGGGGATGATGCCCCGTGGCGCTGACGGAGTTCCTAGAGTGAGTTGAAAGTTCTTCTGAGTTTTTTTGTGTTGTAAATATTTGAAATCAGTATATTAAGTTTAAGATTTAAACATCCAAACATGCCCTGTTTCCACGTCTGTCTTTCCAAAGCTGCAGCTGCATATTTACAGACATGAACAGCTATCAGTTGTCTAATAAATAGTAAAAGAATGCAAATATATTCCAAAACGTCAAATATAATTCAAATGTCTTTTTCCTGCGGTCAGGTTCAAATTTTCTAAATCTGCCATGCTGAATCAGCTATGACATTATAGCAACATAAGCTAATTATTTTTTCTTTTTGTCTGCTGGAGATTATTCTCCAAATATTGCCAGAGTATGCTGTGAAAAGGTCAAATCATATTTCATTTTAAAGTGTCATGATTCCCTGATGGAATTCCGGCACACGCAGGTTCTTGTCTCTGATGTGTTGTATCTCTGCTGCTTTACCTTTCTATGACCCACACAGACAAAAGCTGGAGAGGCGTTTTATTCAGCGTGCACATTTAGCCACAAAGCAGAACAATGCTCTTGCAGTAGCTTTGCGTCACAGCAGCGGCATATGTGTTGCAGAATTTAACTGGTGCAATTACACTCTTCTAAAGCACCACGATAATGATCCTCGTCTGAAAATTGTGAGAAGATAGCTGTTGCCTCAAGCCAAGCATAACCAAATACCAAGATCACTCGCACACTGTGAACCAGTATCACTTCCTGCAAAAGAGACAAAGCTTTGTCACTCAGCCCGCGCGAAACTTCACTGGTAATGGTATTCTCGTTGAAACCCCAGGTGGGACAACATCACACTCGGTCTGGATGCATATCAATTCTGAATTAAATATATGGGAATGGGGACCTTTCCTCAATGATATGAGTCTTCGCATTCTTAAAGAAATCCACACTTTCTCGATGGCATAAAGATCTAGAAGACTTTTTTGAGAAATAGACTTTGCTTGGTTAACTGGGGTTTCTTTATAAAAGACACATATATTGTGAACCAGAACAAAAACAAAACATGTAATGGTAATGGCCTGTTCATGTGATAAATAATTAAGAAACCAAAATCTGAGAATAAAATTTGTGGGAATTAAATCCAGTTGGTATTTATATCACACCTGTGGAAAACAGAGCAGGTCGACAACCTAATGCTGAGTTTCACACTGTTTTCTAAAAGCTTTATGGCTATTTCAAGAGACAGAGCCTAATAAAACATGCCCCCTTTTCACACATACAAAATGTGTCTGAACTGAAATTCCTGAATCCGCATGGAAGTGTCACTTGAAACCTTCAATACCTTCTTCATTCTAGGGAGAAAGCCCTCCCTACCCCCATAACCTGTCACAAAAGACATGCATCTCAATACTCAGCAGAGGGACAAAGGACGCAACTCAACAACGGGAGGGCTGGTTGAATGACACCAGAGGGAAAGAGAAATAACACCAGAGGTGTCAAAAAACAAATGAAAGAAGGAGTAGTAAAAGGTAAAGTGTGAAAACAAGTGCGTAAATGCTACTGTTACCTATCTACGACTGCTTTTAGCATACTTACTGGTGCATGGGGCGTCAAGAGAGTCTGATTTTGCACGTAGGTATCCGGAGCGGCACGCGCACACCGACTCCCCCCTGATGGTGGTGTGGCTGAATCCTGGACAGCTTCTACACTGTCCCTCTGTGCCTGACTTGAACTGACCAACAGCACACGCTGAAAAGGAGAACAGGAGATGAGAAATTGTCATTATTTCTGTGCGTGATTTACAACCACTAGAAAATTTGATGCTCGCTGTGTCCTAACCAAATTGGTAAAATACAGCCTTTTTCTTAGAACAAGTAGGAGGCAGATGGTTTTTAGATTGACAGATAGAGCCACGTAATGAGGGCTGGAGACAATCAAAATAATGAGGCTGATCGCAATAGTCAATTATAGTCAGCTGCCTATCAAAGGATTAACCTGAACCTTATCTGAATAATGAAACCAGACGTGATAGTTCTTCTGAAAGGATGCTTTGTTTATTGATTAATTTACAGTTCTATGTCTCTTTAGAGAAGCCAGAAGAATTCCTGTGGCAACCAATAAGTATAGACAGGCTAAAGTGCGTCTGAACGGATGTTAAAAGGATTAGCTGCCTAATCAATTATTTGACCGACAGAAAACCAGTTCACTACAATGTGAAAGACCAAGAAAACTACCTCTGGGATGAAATAGCTCTTTCTGTTTTTTTTTTTCATTTTCCATTGTATCACTAATAAAAAATACAGCTATGATAATAGTCTGGAGCTGCAGGTTCAGTCTGAACACATGCATCTTCACATTAACGAGAAAAAAAGCTGGCACTTGTCCTCCATGAGAGCGTACAATAAGCCGTCGATGTGACGCCACATACAGTCAAGGTGTTTACATTCTGTGCTCAGCGCTGCAGCTGAAGCACCACTGCTGAGACAGAGGATTAAAAACAATAAACTTTCACACCAATTGTCACATTGTTTGAGTGAAAACTGACACTTTTCTCGGGGTCAACACTCCTCTGACTGACATTTTCCCGCAGGAATTTTCCACATGTGAGAACGATTATATTATGCATACGAATGCCACAGCAAAATACGTCCAGTTTTTAGTTAAATCACCCAGAGCAAGCCTTGAAGGTAACCTGAATGCCTTCAAGACTTTACATCATAAATTAGTTAACACTTTGTGGTTTAACAGCTAGTCTCAAAGGGAAATGTTATAGGGAAAAAGTCTGCAGAAACTTTTAAGAAACAAAAACTGACACAAACTGCTTCTGGAGAAGACAGCCGCATACTTCTGATCAGATTCAGCTCATGGGGACAGATATACTCTAATAGCCTGCTAGAAGTTCACTTTCAAGATGAAGTTCGCATCTTCTAATGAAGCTCTTTTAAAACACTAAATCATCTTGACAACTTTCATCAATTTTACATCACATGGGTGCATCTGACTCTGGGAAATATCCTATTGTTTCAGAGAGATAATGGTAATGGAGAAAAATGAGTTTAGTTCAAAACCTTGATATCAATTTCATTTTCTGAAATGACCAGCATGTTAAGCAAATTAACTGTCCAATCTCTCTATGAAGGCAATTTTCCTTTATGGCCAAGTGAGTGTTTTTCTCCTCAGTGACAGAACGCTGGGAAATGGCACTTCACCAAAAGCATAATGTTGGAAATTATTGTTTTTTTTCCAGTAAAATCATCACAGCTCCCATGAAGATCAGATTGAATTGTGCCTTCAAACACAGACTAACAAGACAACATTTTTTTGAGAGAAATGCGTAGCTCCTTCTTGTGTTTCTTTGTTTATGGCATTTAACATTTATCTGTGCTGCTGTGATTCTCTGAGAGTGTCTGCACGTGGGGAGTGCTCATGCACGAGGCATGTTAATTGGACTCATTAGACAGAGCTGCTGCACAGCTCCTAAGAGAATCATTCTGCTTCTTCCTTCTTTTCTTGTGTGCTTTGCTTTGATGTTCTCAAGCTGATGGTATCTTTACCCGGAGCACCACCTCCCTGCTTCGCTCCCTTCACCTCTCTTGTGCTCCCTCTATCTCAGTTGAACCATGAGCTGTAGCAGTGGTAAGCCTTTGACCCTGCTCTTCCTCTGTGAGATAAGTGCTGCTCCGGCTGACCTCTCCCTCTGTCCCTACTGTGTCACAGCCGTTTCCCTGCCTCATTAACTTCCTAAGTCTTTCATTTCCTCTGAAACGCTTCAACCCTCGGTGAACCCCCACCCTCAACTTGCCATTGTTTTCTTGTTTAGTCTGCCTGTTCTGCTGCCTATGTGGGTGTAGTCAGTATACGTGAATCTATTTACGCGGCCTAATGTTGCTCCCCACTTACCTGTGCACCGTGTTTGCCCATCGGCTGGTTCAAATCCAGGCAGGCAGGCACAGGAGGTTGTTGGCTGTCCCACCCACTGACCGTCTTCACCACAGAAGAGCTTTGGAGGTCGAGGTCGGGGTCCCTGCTGAGCGGCATGCTTCACACACGACCCCTGTGCTTCTTGCACTAGGTAACGGGGAACAGTCTCAGGGAAGGAGGACAGAGCACTGACCAGTGGGGGGCACTTTTTGAAAAACACCCTGACCGATAGCAGGGCCATGCAGGCACCCTGAGCCTGAAAGGCCAAGTAGAAACCTCTTTTTGTTAGAGGACCAAGCCTTAGGGTCTTCACATTAAATTTCCGCTCTCCACCCTTCCTTAGTAGAAAATCTGCAGCCACTGTGTCCACCTAGGACAGGAAGAAAGAGAAAATGTATTATGTAATGGCCAGATTCCTGCACCCACTGAAAGTTTGGCTTGAAAATGACCACTGTGGTATTGTTTTATGTTAGCCTTTATAGGCACTTAACTAGACATCAGACATGCTTTACATTATTGAGCAGTTCCCAAAGCACACCACAGAGATTGATTCACTGCCTTCCTGCCTGATATTTCCCATATGTTACAATAACCTTTTAAACTCAACTTGGACAACTTGAAACTTTCTGGGAGAAAAAAAGCAATTCATCCCATCTCATCTGCTCCATTTTTTGGTCAGTTATTTATTAGGTGGTAATGAAGGTGCAGAGCTGGGTCTATTTTGGCGCAGGGCTCTTATGGTGTGTTTAGGACATGACAAAATCAGAGGTCTGACTCTGGGGAGCAGAAATCAGCACATTTACACACTATTTAAAGCCCAGGACATACACATTAAAAACACTTTCCGAAATGAGGAGTTTTCAAAACCATCCTTGTTCCCATGAGTGTGAAACCTAGACTTATAATACAAGGGACAAAATGTTAAAAGTAATAAATTATACGACCCAATCAATTTTCAAGTGTCAGTATGCTGATTTTTACCCTGTAAAATAAATACAATTCAGCCAACTGCGCATGGGAGGGAAAGGGAGGTAAATCAATCAAAAAAACGTGTGTGTTTTGGATCAAGTCTGCAATTATTCAGAGTAAAAGAACACATAGATTACAGGCTAAAAAAACACAAAGGTTTTGATATGCAAGCATGAAAACTTGAAGGCTCTCTTGCTTTAAAAAGACTTGCAAAACATATTTTTCATAGCGAAATGTTTCTAATGATTTAGAAACCATTTGATGAAAATAATTTAAATTTTACTTTTAGTCTTTCTGTTCAAAGTTAGGAAAGCAGCTCCCTAATCATGGAATCCAATGACTTATTTATTTTATGTCCTCACAGCTTGGCAATGCAGCGGCTCTGCCCTGCAAATTTGAAGTTCAATCATCAGTAGGAAAGAATTATTTGGATTTATCACTTCAGTATTTTTATAAATATAAAAGCCCAACATTTCAGCTTTGCAGCCTTCAAAAATATTAATATATTTTATTTCTCTCAGTCTTCAAAGCAGGATAGATACTTAATTATGAAAAAAAGACAGCAAATGGATCTCCTCAAGCAAACAGTAATAATAAAGTTCTCCACCAGATGCGTTCAAATGTTCTTTTTTTCTGTGATAAAACCAGAGGCGGATACCTTGGTGTAGGGGTTCTCCATCCAAGGTGGGTGGGTTTCTGTGGCCTCATTGGAGTCTGCCTGGTAATAGTAAAGGTTGAAAGTCTCCTTACAGCTGCGGTGGTGAGTGCTTGTAGAGGAACACTCCATCATGGTGAAACGCAGCTCCACGTAAACCTGAGATGCTCCACGTCTCTGGATAAAGCCACTGCGCAGCCAGTGGCTGGAAGAACTGTCGGTTTGGCAGATCTGATACGTCCTCACGCTGTTGTTCTCCTCATCTAAACCACTTACTTCCTCCCACTGAGAGTAAAGAGAACAAAGGGTTGTCAGACTACACATTAAAAAGATATCTGACCCAGAAAAAAATGGGAAAATCGAGCAGAGAGTAGATCTAATTCACCTGTAACGACTGTCAGAAGACTTTTTATACAACTGGGCATATTAAAAATCCTATTAACCAGGATAAGGATGCAATTCTTTGTTAGCTCTCTTGTGTCCTACACCTGTGAGACACCCAAGGACAAATCTGTGCTGCTGCGGATTTTGATCCAGCCTAAATCTAAAACTGTGTTGTTAAGTCTTTCCTTCCACTGTGCTGCAGCACAGCCAGTGGGAATCCATGTCTCACTTGTCAAACAAGGAACATCACGGCACATCTCATCCAAAACAGACACATTTTTTGCTATTTCAACATCCTTAAAATACAATTACAAATATGTATGAGGTGAAAACTCTCTACAGACATTACATTTATTTAGGGAACCAAAAACAAACTGAAAAAAGGCTTTATTGTTTGACTTCGGAGTCAACGGCAAATATGTTTGCCATCACTGTTCTCCAAAGAGCAGGAAGCCGGTAAGACATTAGCATACTGGGGGCAAAGTATTGCAGATTTGCTGAACGGGGGGGTGGGGGGGGTGTTCAGAAATTCAGTTATGTAAATATGTTAATCTTGTAAAAATCCATCTGCACATGATGTGTGGAGTTAGGAAAATACTGGTTGGATTGAATGACATGGCAGCAAAGCACTCAGAAACAGGTCAGAATCACTTAAAGGGAAACTTTTCAATCAAATCTTTAAAAAAAATGAAAAAGAAGATATGCAAGAGAGCAAAATGTTTTTGACAAAAGTCTGAAGATGTCGCTAAAGCAGCTATATCACTAATAACACTGAAGCATGAGGGTAAATTACATTAGTTATACTGGGTTTGATATATGAATATCAGATTCATTTCTGAATTATTAATGAAACTACAACAAACATTCAACATGGATATTTACGTATTTTTGAGCCCAAATGGCCAGAAAAATCCTCTTTGGTTTGAAAGATGCTATAAATATCTGCTTTAAGCGTATCGTTATATGTTAATACTAAAAATAAAGAACCATATGGTAACTGTTTTAGGTCTGCATTTTTTAAGCAGACAGCCCATGGCATCTCTTCACTGCTGGCTGTCTTCACTAACTAAATCACTGTTTCACATTCTTTTGTGTTGAGTTAATGTTAAAAACACACCCAAGACACGATTCTGACACCACAGAGCTTTTGATGAGCTGCTTCAAATGATAACGGCAGAGAAAACTTATTCACAGGATGACAGCCTGTCTTGCTTAGCTTCTTAATTAAAAGCATACACACGATTGCTGAGTGCTTTTGTCCAGCCGCAGAAATCTCCCTGCCAGCATCCCTGTTTTCTTTCAGAGATATCAGCAAGTTGAGCAGTTCTGGTCATCGACGCTGCTGGCAAAAATTCCCCCGCAACCACTCTTCGGCTGATCAGATTACAAATATGTCTTTTTCTGGCGGCAGGATCCAAATTGTGGGGAGCCAGTCCCTTTGACTCCAAGGTTGATGGGATATATCAAAGCATCTGCTTTCAATATACTTCTAACTGGCAGATTCAGTCTGGTGTTTTCTTTGTTCTGTCAGTTGCTTACCGTAAAAGGAATTTGTTTATGGCCAAAGTAACAAAAGAATGGCAGGAGGCCCAAAATCCACAGTAACCACTTGGTTTGTGTTTGAAATATAGATAACACAGTTGATGCTCGGGTTACATACCTCTGGTTTGGCCGGTGAAAAGATGGTCCACTTGAGATCAGATGTTTCTGTCTTGGTGTTCATCAGAACTTCTGAAAAAGAAAAGAAACAGAATATTATCTGTAGCACGAGAGGTACAAGTGACACGTACAAAACTAATTTACATTCATCGAAACAGTCACATGCTTTTAAAACGACAGAGTGGACATATTTCAAGTCATAAGCTCTCTGCCAAGTACGAGCCTTGGCTTATAGTGGGATTAGAGTGGAAGATGGTGTTTCACCAGTCAATTACATACAGACCATTCCCACTACCCTAAAACTGTCCTCCTCCAATGTTTGTTTTTATTCCCCTCTGACCCCCTCTGTTCCCAGCTACACGCCATGCCTGTGGTCACACACAACCTGCTGAGAAGAGCCCGCTTTTGTCCAGAGAGACCAAGGACAAGCACAGCAGCAGAATCGACCACTCTTGCACAGATACAAACACACCCATGTATCAAGATTTAAGCCCTTCTGGTCACAGTCTGTGATTACAATAGAATTGATTTTTTTGTAATCTTTTGAGAGGCAGACTGTTCCCTCACAAACAATCAGTGCAATTCTGCTATGATTCAGTATCCCAATAAAATCCAAGACCTGAACCACATGTTACTTGGGGCACATTTGGGTTTGACCGAATAGAAATCTTTGGCTGTCTTACAACACTGACTTATATTTATAGTAATGAAGTGGTTTCTGTGAGACTGGCTTTTACAAACCTACCTGTTCACAACGAAACCCATTTCAGGGGTTAGGCAGTTTGCTTTTACCAATAAACTAGATTTAATGTGGCCACAATCAAGGAGAGCACCTCCATGAAAATGGATTCTAGAGCAGCTACCCCCAGCTGCTCTAGAATCCATTTTCAACGCAAGTTTATCATGGAGGTTATTAAGGTGCTTTGTTGAACTTAGCAACGTATATGAGGTTAAACAGTTAAGTCAGCGACCCACAAACACTCTGCACACAGACACACTTGGGCACACCATGCTAAAGCTGCCAGTGTACGAAGAAAAATACAGCCTCCCTGATTTATTTTTCATCCAATTGTTTTCCACTGATTTATCAATACAACCATCTTTCTATCATTTTGACTCTCTTTAACAGCGATTCACATGAAGATTAACTGTTGCCTTAAGGTCCATTCAAAGTTCAACAGTCATTTTTTGATTTTCCTAGTTGGCATAGCATTAGCACAAAAGCTTAATTCCCTTCTTCAGAAAAATAAATTAGGCTTCTTTCTGATCTTTCTGTCGTTGCCACCTCTTAAATCTAAGACGAAAAGACAAAATTTCAGCTCCTCGGATGTTAAACGTCCTGATTAACTAAACCATGTGAGGACAGTCCTTTGGGCTCTGGGTTTCAGTCATGATAATTTATTATAGAGATGATAAATAATCAATTATTACATTTTTTTTGTTGCTGCCTAAAGCTAAGTGATAAGACATATTGCATATATTTTGAACAGCAGTGATCCACACCAACACTTAATATTTTACAAAAATAACTGCAATGCCTACACTTTAGTGATCCCTGTCAATCTGAGTCAATCACATATGGCATCCTGAGAAATACACAAGATAGCAGAATATATAGTACACACACACACAGACATATCCATAAACACACACACACATAAATATATAGAGTGTGAGAGAGAGAGAGAGAGAGAGAGAGAGAGAGAGAGAGAGAGAGAGAGGAGGGAGGAAACATTTCTGTTCCCTCTCAGGTGGCTAAATGTGGCAGAAATAAGAGCTAAATAAATCTGCAAATGTGTCATCTTGCAGCCACTTAAAGCCTTTCCACACTTTTTTAATGCCCTATAAAAATGCTAATTTTATAACTACAGCATCCCTTGAAAAAAAATCACCTTCAGTCAACACATATTTGGTTGTCTTTAGCTTCACTTAAACTTGCAGTGATTTCTAACACAGTAAGAAGCTGGAGAATGGGTTAAACATTTTTCATCACAGTGTCAGCATTAAAGTCTCAGACATATATCCAGCAATAGCTCTACTTCTGCTAACGACGAACCGTATCGATAGCTTGAATCAACTGCGCATGTAATCCTATTGAGTGAATATCAAAATATATTAAAATAAAGTGAAGCATCAGGCCTACAGAACATACTGACATCCTGCACTCTGACAAACTTCCCCGATATATCTCAAGTAACTGTGACACAGCATTATTTTTAGGAAAACTAATTAACAGAAAATAGCAAACCTTTTAAAGAGGCTGCTTAGCAGGGCTATCCATAATGATTTGATCCATGTATTTCCCACAATAATTTCAATGATCACTGACGCCCGCCGCCGATCACATTTTTGCTTGGGCTAATTTGATAGATTTTTGCCACAAGCAAGACAAAAACAGAATTAATCCCCTTCCCAATTCCTGTGCCGCTGCCACACAGCCAAATTACTTGCATCTTCCACGCTGCACTCCACCTCACTGACATTTTGTCGTTCCCCTCGTCTGTGTGAGCTTTCTGCTGCATATGAAAGCAATGACAAGGGGTCACTAATCATCAGGGCTGCATATGCGGCAGGCCTGTCACGCCATCGCACCGAGTGGTAAAACGCTCATGTGATGTGTCTCTGATCACCGCCTTCTCCATCTGTATTACCTGCTTCTCTCATTTCACCCTCTCTGTGGGTTTCTTTTAAAGAAACACCAGCATTCATGCCTCTAAGCCTCCTCCACTTCAAAACCACAGAAGCCCACTGGCTTTACAGCAAGACGAAGAAAGGAGAGTCAGGATAAGAGGAGAGGGGTGGGCAAGAAGGATAATTGGGCGACAGAGTTCGGTCCGCTGCTTTCCCCGCATTTAGACGACCTTTAGTATCATTTGAAAAACAACTTCACAATTCGGGCGCTGAGTGTAGAGACTGCCCAGTTTCTGCCTTTCGGGGGAGCGCTTACCTCTGAGTTTCATGAGCTGATGAAGGTGTGGAGGAGAGACACCTCACCCCACCCCCCAGGTACAGTAATCACTGTTTATCACTGCTCTATCATTAAGCTTTATGAGGCAGGATGCGTGAGCGTGACTGTTAGTGGCTCCGTTATGTGCTTGCACGGCCTTGCCTTTCACTGAAGCATAAAGAGTCTTAAGTCCTGTTAGAGGAAGTCGGCTTTTCCCCTACATTCTTTCAGCAGTGGCGGCCACCCACCGCCGGAAAAGTGCCCCGAGCACAAGAAAATGGTGGAACAATGAGAATTCGTCATCTGGCTGTATTTAACACCCAAAACAAACTATTGTACAGTAATTACAGGACAACTGTCAACATTAGTAGTCACTTGAGAAGTCTAAACTGATCCTGGGGCTGGCACGGCGATTATGTCTGGGCCTCGGAATTACAGTTATGAAAAACTACTACAGATGGGCGCTAGCCAATTTTGTCAAGCAGAGAAAGTTAGAAGCATGGTGGGCTTGAAGATCAGTGCCGGCTGGGCCAATTTTGTATTTCAATCATCAAACCGTGAAGGGGGAAACACAGGAAAAAGGTATGAGGTTTCCTTAACAAGCGGAAGACAACAATAGAGGGTCTTGTATAAAACTTTCTTTAGAAAAGTAGAACCTGACCCTGTCGCAGTGGGTTGTACTGCAGGTCCCCAGCTTTTTCTACGGGTGTCCTTATATATTCAAGAGTTGGATCCATTTGATGTTGATACTGTCTTTTAATAACATTTGCTATTTTTGACCTGTATATTAATTTCTTCCCGACGTGCCCTCTGCCTCCTTACTTACCCCTTTCTCTGTGGCTCTGGAGCGTGATAGAGAAATTATAGGCCTATGAACATTTGGCCTGCTTCAGCTACAATTAGACCTCATTTTAATTAAAGAAACAGAGTGCCAATTATCCTCAAACACCTAGAGAAAATGGAAACACAGAGGAAGAACAGGGATAATGACAAGGAGAAATGCAAAATTGGAAGAGACGTTGGAGGATTTGCGATTAAACAGTCAGAAAATATAGAAAAGAAATACAATATTTCAGCTACACTCAAAGGGTTTCTTGCTATCAAACGCCTGGTCAGCTAACAGAAAACCAGGCTGCTAAACAAAATATCTCAGTGGCATTACTATTATGTGTTTGTGTACACTCTGTACAGAATATAATAATCAGTTATTTCAAGATAAATAAAAAGGACTCTAATCAATACTGGACACAAATGGAATACTTAATGAACTCTGTGCAGAAGGCACACAAGAGGGATGAGGCCATAAACTTATCAGTATTGATTACTGCCTTTGTCTTGATATAAAATGTATTTCGAAAACTGTAACAAGGAGTAACGATCTAAGTAGAGAGCGGTGAAGTAGAGAAGAACAGAAAACAGCCACCGTTATCAGCATGCACACTCGCTCAGCGGGAATCCTCTGGAAAATTACCTACTGTGTTTATACACAAGCCCAACCGGACATCACCTTCACTTTACACTACAAAGGGGCTTCGGTAAATGCTGAACTGATTCAGACATTTGCATTCACACATGCTGCTCTTTCAAGTAAATCTAAAATATTCCCGGGCTGCAGCGTGTGTGAGACCGCTGTTTAAGCTGTTTGCCTCATGCAGGCTCGGCCCGTTTGTCTGCAGCAGCAGTAGTTTCCACAGAACTAATGTCTCCATGAGAGGGGAACTGTCCTCCAGCTAGAACTGAGAGCAATAGGTATATCACACCATACTGCAAAGGCATGGGATTCTTCAAAAACCTCAGTAAATTTGTTCCCTTTAAGTTTTATCACTTACAAATGCCATTTAAAAAAGATTTGCTTTTCTGCCAAGAATTGTGCTATGTTGCATAAGTTCTTAAGACATGATATTCAGCAACATTAGAGGGAAAAAAATGCTTTATGCAGTTCTGGCCATTCATTTTAGAAGGTGGGGTGAGTGGCAAAGAATGAGAGAGGGTATGAAGGAGGGACTGAAATACTGGGGAAGAGTCGAAACAGCATGTTTCCGTTAGCATACAATGGCTGTCGCCTCCTCTCTGTCGGTAAGTTTAGGGGTAAAGAGGAAGTAGATGAGGAATTATAGGTTTTCTAAAGTTACTGATTACTATCTATCCTGTCACGCCTGCCATAATCTGTTATAAATACCAGAGTAGGGGGGATTGGAGATTATCCTTTAAACAATAACGATCACATGTTATAACAGGATAATAGATTTAGCTTTAAAAGGTGTTTTTTTTCTGATCTTAGTCACCACATTGCAAAGTCACACAACAAATCAAGAGTGATTTCCTTCATGGGGAGGCTGCACGGCCTGTTGCGGCGTGTGTTCATTAGTGTGTACTGAGGACTTAAGCGTTGGGAAAATGAAGCACTGAATGTGTGCGTGTAAACAGTGTTTGTGTGTCTTTGACAGAGTTGTGTCTAGGAAGATTAGACATTAGCTTCCTGTAGTTCCTGTCCCTTTCCTGCCTCTCGGTCTGGTAGGGGGCCAGCTGCCAACACACACATCTTTCATATGCACAGCGGCCGAGCAGGACCCGGTTTCCCTCCCGTCTACTGTATGACAAAAGCCTCCTGCGGTAAGTGTGGAAGAGCCCGGCTACTGTTAGTATGTGTCTTAGAGAAGTTAGATGAAAGGAATGAGAGTGAGATAGAGAAAGGGTGTTAATGTTTGACACTTTTATCCTTGTTCCCAACAGGGGCGCATATCAAAAAGTGTTGTGGTCGATGTCTTTCCCAGGACAGGATGTGACCTAGTTAGGGAGGAAGCTTCATACTGGACAGAAACCAAAGATGCTACCAGAGAGGATCAACAGTGCTGTGAATTAAACAGACTCAAAGCGCTGAGGATTAAGACCAGGTCTGCAATATCTGACCTCTTAATGTTAAGGCTTAAAATTACACGGTCACCAGAGATTTACTAAGCAGATTCATAATGGTAATCATTTCCAGGTGAAAATGTGTTTTCCCCAGTCAACCTCAGAGTCCACACAGGAGAGCCGACATGAAAGATCCGATGACTACCCCTTTTTACTAAATAATGAATAAAGTGCAAAACTGTTTGGTTAGTCGATTTTCTGCTGAACATTTCCTCTTATCCGAAAGGAAATCCTCGTTTTGAATCTTTCATTTCTTCCAGAGCATTAAATGTGTAAATACATTTGTCAATTAAAACAAAAGCAATGATTTAACCAATGCTATTTGTTGTTGGATCATTAATAAAAAATGTGAGACACTCAAGATGCTAATCACTTTTAATTGCTGCAGCTGTATTATTCAAGTCACACCAGTTCAAAGGGAAATGTCTACTTCCATCACAGAGACAAAAAAAGATGAGAGGTAAAGGTTAAGAGGTGGGACAAAAATCCACTCGGCCCTCTGCCTGTTTAAATTGCCGCCCACGAGTAAAGAGCTCTGACCTGTGGTGTCAACTGCTGAGTTGCACTTTGCATGAAAGACTCTTCACAGCCATTTCACCTCAGAGAAAGAGGCCTCACAGCCACAATGTGTGGCCACAATGTGTTGCTGTGTGAAGAAAACCGCTAAAACTGCGATTTAACATGATCCACAGAGAAGTGTTATATCTGTTATTCAGATGGTGTTTCTTGTTAACATCTGTGAACAACTGGAATTTGTACATCAGCAAGGACAAGCGAGAACAAAATATTTAGGAAGGTATTTCTGATGGAGGAGAATAAACAAATTATTTAATTCAGATTTCATTTGTCTGAGTATCGGTTTGATTCAAAAGGAAATAAAATTATAAAGAAAAACTGGGTTTTAACACAGCACCTCGACTTTCAGCTACTACATCGTGACTGGCTAGATGGCCCCACTTTACAGTACATTTCATCTTCCTTGGAATATTGATCTGCCACTAAGAGAGTTTACCTCCCGCTACTTCCAATTATGGGCACCACTTTGCTGAGCTTCCTTCAAAAATAACCTGAAAAAGTGAGAAGCCTCCTGAAAACTCTGATGTAATACACAGTTATGAAAAATACATTTAGAAAAGACATTTCTAAACTAAAAAAATCACTTGAAAAAGGTAATGTCTTCATTATAAACCAGCTGCATTGCTCACTGGTGTTGCTGCCAATTGAGGAAAACTGTCCTGGAGGAGGCTTAACATGAGACACCTTCTTAATTATTTAACAGAGTATTTGTGTGAAATACAGACAGACCATCAGAGTAGTCTTTTTTGCTTTAAGACAGAATCTGAATTAAAAAGAAATTCAACAAACAGGAAATATGATATTATTTAATTCCAAGAATTACATGGAAATTATTTTAAATTATCTTTTTTTTCTAAACTAAAAAAAGGTTTTGCAATGAATAAAAATGCCCTCCGAGGTTGCCACACTACATCAAAACAGCCAATCAGTCAATTATGAATGGTTAAAATAATGGGAAAAGTAAATAAAACTAGGTTTTATAATTTTGAAAGAAGGAGCAGCTTTCTTTGATGTGAGATGCCGGAGGACGGCTGCTTAAGGCTGATCACAGAGAAGCTCAAACTAACTGTTAAAAAAGGGGAAAAAAGAACAAGCACAGTTAAGTCTTATTCATATCCTATAAATGCAAATTAAAAACAGGAATGAAACTCAGCTATTGTCATTTTGGGTAGCGGGGCTGTAGCCAGACAGACACTTCATAGAAAGATAGAACTACCTGAAATAGTGGATCAATTTCAGGCACTGCTTTATCTGTGTTTTCATAATTCCATCTATTCCAACAAGATCTCAGACACCACTGACTGCACTGCCACGCCAAACTATGACAGACCCTCCACCATCTTCAAAAGATGGGTTTTCTTATGTAGTTTTTCTTATCGTTTGATCTCATCAGCACATACAATTTGACCCAATAAATTACCCTTTCTTGTTATTTTGAATAGGTTACTTGAGACAACACTTCTTCATACATTTATATTTAACTCTATTTTTTTATTCTTAAATGATTCAAAGTTATGAATTAAGCAGGTTAAGTCAGTCGCACTTATAACAAAAAAAATAAACAACTGAGAACAAGGAACAACTGTGATAGAGTTCCAAATTGCTTACAAAAATGCAAACAAAAATGTTTGGCTCATTGGAAGTAAAATGAAGGGTGGCTCAGACCTTTTGTCCAATACTGTTTGTTCCAGCTCATATGCTTTCCAAACAGCTGTTTATGTCCATCCAGCCAAAACCTGCTTCAATGTGACTGACGATTGCAGCCAGCATTTGACTTTCAGCCAGAAAGCAACTTATTTTAAGATTGAACAGAATTTCATGCAGATGTGCTCACAAAGAATAGTCTTTCCTGTTCATTTTCAGTCAGTTCATCAGTTTACGACAGCCCTTTTTATTAAGCAGATAGACACACTGTTACTATTCCTTCCAGCATCATGTTACTTGTTTTCACAGAATAGTGGAGGTTTGAATCTGGTGTCTGCTGTGACTTCCTGCTCCAGTGCACCAGCAGTCATTTAAATTCCCCATCTCTGATGACTATAATAGCAAACCATATGTTGTTTTTTACTAAGTAAATGAAGTGTGTGAAATTTAGAATGAACAAATATACAAATAAATCAGCATGCATCCTGCAATGTGTGAGATATAAACTCTAATTCTCCACCAAGTTCAATTATTCAAACTTACTCCTACCTGCAACAGGTAGCAGAAAGAAAGGGCTTTAAAGTCAAGGTTAAGTGTCCTTTGCGGGGGCAATTAGAATTTCATACGTGCTTTATTCTTTTATCAGCAAAGCCACATCTTTGATTCTTTGAAAACATTCATCTGGCGTCAGTCTTCCTCTGACATGAGTCT
The DNA here is from genome assembly GCA_013363375.1 of Menidia beryllina. Taxonomy (NCBI): domain Eukaryota; kingdom Metazoa; phylum Chordata; class Actinopteri; order Atheriniformes; family Atherinopsidae; genus Menidia; species Menidia beryllina. The sequence goes on from JABUIW010000024.1 coordinate 6,056,737, forward strand.
GCTTACTTCGATAATATCAAAGGCTACAGTTGAGGTGGTTTACACATTCAACAAACCTGATGACCAGTCCACGCAGACTACATGCTGCTATCTTACCCGACATAAAAGTTTTAAATCATTTGACAACTGACAAATATCACAAACTGCTTTTTACAGCTGTTGCTAAATACAACACAAAAAATCTAAACATTATTCATCATCGTAGAGGGATAAAAAAGAAAGCAGTCATCACACCTTCGGTTTATGACAGTACCAAAATCCTCATAAACCAAATTCAGATCTTATGAGGACAATTAACTGATCTATTTCTGGGAGCAATAACAGATCATTAAACTACTCTAGAACCCGAAAGCCTTGAGTTAAGTTACCCTCTTTAAAGAAAGCTGGAAGGCAGAGAGATGATGAAAGCAATAAGGGAAAGTGCAGATTGTGTGCTTGTTTTCAAACACTTTCCCCGTCTTTGAAGGTGGATATTTATCCTCTCTTCTTCTCCCACTGGGGATTCTGAGGGTCTGGGTCAGCCATAGACTGGCACCCCTGCACAGAGAACAGTTTGGAGTTTCCCTGGATGATTCTCCTACCCAGCAGGGACACTCTGCCAGTCCTATCCACATTGGCTGCTTTTTCCAATAATTGGAGTGGATGGTTGGCCAGTTAGTTAACTACAGATTAATTATCACTATTCTTACAGACTGAGATCCTTTCCATTAAAGAGTTTGAGTAATGCTAAACAATATGGGGCTGCATCAGCCAAATAAGAAAATGAGAAGTGCAAGGGAATTTAAAATTTTACAAATGAATATATTGCAGATGGTTCACGTAATTGAAAAACTGCTTGGATGAAAAAAGGGAAAAGCCTCTGTGATGAATCTAATAAACCCTCCATGAGCCCCAAAAATGTCTGCTGCTGAACTTAAAACAGAGTTCTTATCAAAGCCCGTACTAAAGCTAAATCTACAATTCACTTTTGGGCAGAGGGGTGCAAATGAAAAGCACACACATGCGCACGCGCGCACACACACACACACACGCTCACTGCTTCCAGTGACTAATCTGCAGTGGGAGGTGGACAGCTTGAAGTCAGTGCCGACTCCAGCTAAATAAACCATCTAAGGAGTGACACATCTAAGTAAAGATACAAGAGAACTGACTCTGTGCAAGAATCTTCTCTTTTATGCCGAGACATCACGCTGCTTTATTTTCAACCAACAACAGACATACTTGGAGCTAATTCTCTTCATCAGTCCAGGCGTTGCCTCATCAAGCCAGCAACCGGCGTCTGTGTGGCGGTGACCGATATATATCTAGAATAAAGATAATCCCATCAGATGTGAGGCCGATGGCTAAGAACAGAGAGCATAATTTCACCTCCATGTTTTCTTTTTAGTAGGATGTGGATTCAGTAGTTTACACACTGAATGTCTACGCCACACTTTGGCCTAATCTTAGAATAAAAGGGTAGTTAAATTATTATAAGACCAGTGACCACATCTTCATTTATTGTACAAAAATGACTTCAGATACTAAACATTACCAAAGGGGAGGAAAAACTATTTTTTCTGGGCAGTAAAAAAATATATCAAATGGTTAAAAAAAAATAAGTCTGACAGTTCCATGCCGTCTATAGCAGAGCCCACTTGGTTTAGAGCGGTATATGAAAGCGAACCTTGGCAGACCTCCTCGAGCTATCCACACACACCAAGGTACAAGCAAATATGCAAGAGTTCCCGGTTCATGTCGTATTGAGTGAATTGCATTTTAACTCAAAATGGGCATATCAAGCACAAGATGTAGGTCAGCCTATGACGCAGGGAGGAAAATATCCCAGACTCAAATGAAATCAAGTCTACCAATAGTCTATGCTTCAAGATGAGATTTTTTTCACATCTGGGTTGCCTTTTTTTCTAAATAAGCTCTTGCACACTTAAATACACAGTGCTTCCTCCTCAACAAGATTTTCCTCTATTTTTGTCATGTAGCAATAAAAAAGAGAATAGAAAAAAAAATCACGAGGCATAGCACAACAATGGCTTGCGAAAAAGTCTGACAAAGGATTCTTCCAACGCTACAATAGTTAGTTTTCCTCGAATAACAGCTGTGATTACTGTGCAAGACAAATGAGAAAGATGGACCTGAGATAAATAGCATCATCTCTGTTGCTGCACCTTCTCCTAATTAAAGAGCTTTTTAATCCCTTTATCATACTCACATGTTCAACCCTGCAAATATGGCATGTATCTGGGCTCAGGTGTGCATTATTAGGGAATGCAAATGGGAAATACACACACTTTGCCCATCGTGCACAGCGTGAACATGCACATACATGCGACGCTCTTGCACCCTCTCCACACTTGCTCTTTTGGATCCCTTAACTCCTGCCGGTCTCTCCTTGACTCACTTCAAAGCGAGCCCCCATCCTTCTGAAAGTGCCATTCTCCTTGGTGCTTATAACTGATAGGCTGTGGCCTCATTCCCTCACCGCTGCAGCCTGTCCCCATTGTGTCCCGCTCTCAGAGAGGCGTGTGGGTGGAGGACAGACTGGCTCTCCAATGTGAATGCCTGACATGGATGTATGGGCTGGGGGTGTATCCTCTCATCAAGCTGAGCTATCATCCACCTGCAACTCCCAGCTGCCAGATCCGTCCTACTCTTAGAGGGGAAAAACGAAGGAGAGACACAGACTGAGAGTACTTGTGGCACTCAGATGCCTGTTTAACTCTTGAGGAAGCTAATCATCGGATTGAGGTACTGGGGATGATGGGCTACAGGCTTTCAGAGAGGGGGGGGAGGGTGTTTTAAAATGCAAATCCCTTTCTTATAAAAATCGGTTCCATTTAAAAGGATTTCTGGGAAACGATCCACATTTCCATGGCAGGGGAGATGGTTAGCAAGAGAAAACAGTATTGCACAAGTCAAACATCAAGGAGACAGAGGACATGGAAAGAGTGGTAAAAGAAAAAGGGTACAAGTCTGTTTAAAAAAAAAGGGGGGGGATTGAAGCTCAACTAAGGCCCCCTTTCTGTACTGGTGCCACTTAGTGAGGGTTAGTTTAGACTGAGCAACATAGTTCTATATCTCAACATTGTGTCAGGAAGTGACAGGATCAATAGGACACAGATGCTATGAAAAATGTGTAAACACTCTTTTTGAGTGGTTTTAGAGGGTAAAACCTGATTGAAAGCAGTGTTCTATCTGCTGATAATATAATCACATGTCATGAATGGTTTTGTGTAATTCCATATTAAAGGTGTCACTGTCAGGAGTTTATATCCGTTTATGTCTGTCAGCTGTAATCTTTTACCGTTCTACCACTTTTAGAATATTTCCTTTGAACCTTTGATTATCTGTTCAGACTATAGATTTCAGAAAACACAAACAAAAAAAACATAAATGGCCTTTTCTCTGGCTACATTTAGTCTAAATATGGGAGAGTTGAAGCGGCGGCAGTATTTAGGACACAAAGCTGTGTTCAATAAACCTTCAACGCTGGTTCACTATCTATAGGAACTGCTGTCTGTACGCTGTCAATATTTTACAGATGCTAATGCTTTGCACTCCATGCTTGGATCATAGATGGTTTAACCGAAAACGGGAGGATACCGACTCCAAGTAATAGGTAATAATGAACGGAAAAATAGCTAAATATGAATCTAAACACCTTTAAATTGGTTCAGTGACACATTTCAATTCAATTCACAAGAACACGATAGCTAATCCGTCAACACTCAAGTTCCCTGATTGGGGGATGAGATTATCCACTGAGGGGTTTTAAAGTAATGTGCTATGCGTCTTACCAATCCAACAATAAGTTGCATATGTAACCTGAACTGCAGCAGAGTTCATACAGTTCACTCAGGTTCCTTTGGCCCCCTCCCCTACCTTTGGGCGGAGTGAGCTAAGCGCTCAGAAACATCTTTTCAGGAGCCAAACAAAAGGTGTTAATGTCACCCCTTGTGTATAGGTGGCTGCTGTGGCATGAGAGCGACCAATATGGAACGCACCCTTACAGCTGTGTAAAGAGTGCAGGGAACATGATGACACTTCACTCCTCACCAGAATCCAAGAATTGCTGAGGATTTTTTTTTCACCCCTACAACATGACAGGGCTTAGCTAAACAAATTATACCGGCAGCTGCACTCTCTTGTTGCACTCCAAGTGAAAAGATAACTTGTAGATAGAAAGGCAGAACAGCTGCAGAAACATACCATATTGCAAGGAGCACAATACCGACTGCCAAGAAAGATGGATTTACAATGAAACTGTAAACACTAAATATAAGCTTCTGGGCCAAAAATAAACTTTTGTATTTCTCTGAGTGACTTCTGTGTTGTGCAAACACATCTACAGACTCCATTTGAGTGCATAATATGACTCGACTCAACAAATCTAACTGCCTTTTTTTATTTGGTTCCTCGATGTAAGGTCACATGAAAAAAAACAGAATATTGACTAGTTCAAGAAAATCATCAACTAAAGTATTTCTGTGGAAGCACTCCTCTTCAAACTAATACACATCTCACTAAGACTTTTTTGGTTTTGTTTTTCAACTTCAAATAAGTCATTCGACGATCAATGTCATTTTTTAAAACAAATTTAGGAGAATGATACTATGACAAATAGGTCTTTTGTGGATGAATAAAGCCGTATTGCTCGGTGGTTGGAGGTGGTAATTTCAGTCTGGTTTTTCTCTGACAAATATAATTAAAACTTATATAGTGACTGAGATGTCCCCAAATAAAACCATTTTCATTAGAATCAAAAGGGTAGGAAACAGTCCAAATGAGCTAAACATCACGTTTGTGTGGAGAAACCTGACAAACTGCAATCATTTTCTAATTCTAAACACAAAGCCAAAATAAATGCCTTCATTTCCCCCTTTCTTTCCAGATTGTTTTCATTTGTCTGAAGATCAAAAGAGCTCTTTAATTACTTAATTGCCGTTTACTGACACCCCGACGGAGAACTGCATTCATCTGGTGGTGAATGAGAGGGTATTCAGTCGCATTTATCTTTTTTGGGATAAAAATTTGTCCATCATTAGTGTAACTTCCACAAAAAGGAACGGCTTTCCCATAACTAGTGACACAATGGCAATCGGTTTCAACTTTTCCACAAAAAGGCCCTGAAGTGCATGTGACTGAACGGATGACCTCTGACGACAGAGCTGATATCGTTAAAGCTGTGGACCTGAACAGGTGGAAAAGACCGCAGTGCTTCTGTCGCCGGCTGCCTCTTCCAAAACCGTATGTGCAAGGAATAAAGAGGTGCTGGAAGAAGCATAAAATGGGGACTTTTACAGGGTGAGCCTGAGTGTAGGAGGATAAGGGATAATTATAGCTGTGCTAACTTAAATGTGTTTTAAATTTGTAGTAGGTCTATATTAGTGGGAATTATTAATATTGGTTTTAAGTAGATCGTCTTAATGTGTTGGTTATACTCTGTGTGTTATACATTTTTCACATTCAAAGGCAAAGCAGAAAGAATGCTATTTTCATACATGTGAGATGATCTGAACACAGGCATACGTCCTCTTTACAATTTAGTCACTTATTCATTTCCAGCCAAAGTAATTATGCGATCAAGAGGTCTGTGTTTGAATCTTCACAGAGACAGAAGGAAGAGAGATCCACGCACTGAACAAGCAAGTGATGTGTGTAAGTGAGTCATTTATTCTTTAGTTGGAATAGGAGGAGAGATTTGGCAGATGAGAGCTTCATCTGCCCTCCCATCAGTTCATTACAGAATTCCCTACTAGGTGGAGAACAAGATGGGGAATGAGGGAGAGCGTGCTGGCAGAGGAGTGGGCCACTACCCAAGACAAGAAGACTAGACATCTTGTTCACACTTGGCAAGACGCAGATGTTCTGGAGTCGGCCGACAAGACTCTGCGACCCCATGGCTCTCATCTGCATGCCTGTTCTCCACGCCGTGTCAGGGCCACACCTGTTTAGCTCCTTCGTCTTGTAAACAATAAAAGAATGTGGAACGAGGAGCAAGCCGAAGCTATTAAGGATTCTTTCAGGGTTTGGTCATCCTGCCTCTACAGTCCTTTGAGACTTGACCTCTCACAGGCAGGCCTGAGGTTAAGCATCTCCTCTGGCCCACAGGAAAGAAGAGAGAAAAGGAAAAATTCCAAGTTGAATCAGACATGGAGTCCCAGCAATTACACCTCCAGTCCAATCTGGAGAAAATGCAACAGCTCCTCTGATAGCCTGACTTTAAGAAAAAAAGACCATATTTAAGGGTCTGGGAAAATCCCAAACATCTCTCTCCGACTACAAAGTCAACAAAGTCCTCTCCGCAAGAATTCAGACTCTCAGAGGCTGCGGTAATGTAACATGGCTTTTTGATGGCTGTGTTTGCACAGACTGCAAATCTTAAAGCCCCCCCGCTTAATGAACCCATTGGTGATGTCGCATGTGCTGCATCTGGGTGTTTATACAGGGAACAACAGGAGCTGAAATGTAATTCTCGGCCAAAGGAAAAGTCTAAAGCCTCAAACCAGACACAGATGACAGATTTGTGTTCCTGCCACAGAAGATGTGAAGTCATGCATGTTCATGGCGTTCCTGTTTACAGCAACTTCTGAGTGGAAAACCCACACTTGAGGGGAAAAAGTTTCATTGTTGCCGTTCTCATTGTTTTTAGGGGAAATGTATTTATTCATTGTAGACGAACCAAACGCCCTCTGAGCCCGGCACGGCAAGATGGGAAATCATTGGATTAAATTAATTAATTAAGGAGGAAAAAGGACGCACCACAAACAGCAGCAGCGCGGCTTTAACCAGCTGTGCACAAAGACAAAAACAGCACCGAGCAGGGGAAAAAAAGCACGGCAGCGGATAAAGACCGGCCCTTTCAGGTGAACAACAGCGAGCAGTCCACACAGCAGTAACTTTTAAAACCCCTGCAGTTCAACACAAACCCAGTAAACACATCTATATTTATTTTCAAAGGCCATTTTGTGTCAAAGGTTTTTCCACATAAATGCTCCAGCAGAATTTCCAAGTGACTCAAATGAATTTTTCAGTTCCCTGCACGGCCCCTGACACTTTCCCGTTAATGTCACTGTATTAGAAATAAACAAACACCGGTCCCTGAGCCTTGTCACTGTGGCTCCCCGACACTCACTCTTCCTCCCTTGCATTAAGCAAATTATCCAGACTCTGCCTCCGTTGTTGCTGATGATGTGGAGCTGTGCCCACTTGTAAAAACCAGACCATTGGAAACCATTATTTTCTTTAACATCATGACAGATAATTTCATACTGCCTTATTTCTCCCTTCATGGTTCACAGAGCTGATCAAAGGCAATTTTCCTGTTAATGTCAAGGCTGCTTTTCGAAATGAATACAAATTATAAACCAGATGACAAACCTGATACAGAGCGTTTGATGCTGTTCTTGAAGGCTAAATGGAAAAGTTAAAAAAGACTAAGTTGTCCATAGCTCTCTGCATTAACCCACTAACAGCACACTGGGCCTATATTCGCCCACCAAATGCCCTGAATGTTTCAGTATTGATTTTTGGCTTAAGGTGGTTAATAGTCCCACAGGAAGCAGCAGCTGGACCTTTTTTTGTCTAAGAGATGGCCTTTGTGGACACAACAAGGGACAAAAACAATGTCTTCTAAGATGAACTAAACCTTCCTCTGTGAGGTTATGGTCGAATCCTGACAGGATACATAGGCTTCTTCCACTGAGGTTTCCTGTTTACTACATTTATTTTTATGGCGTTTCTATAGCGAACTGTGGTTTCTATGCATTTCCTTTTCCAAAGGAAAAAAAAAAGCCAGACTCACCTTCCTCTGCAGCAGCCAGACGAGCCCAGTCCAGGAAGATGAACCCGAACAGGAGAATGCTCCTGCACATCGCCTCCATCATGATGTTGTTACTACGTGGTAAAAAAAATGTAAAAAAAAATGAGCAGACTCTGGTGTGAAGCCAAGAGGCACCGGCAGCTCGGCTGTGAACACACCGGTGGCGACCCAGTCCGCATTTAAAGACGACTCCGGTTTAGAGAGAAACTGTCCATGTGCTCGGTACACCGTATCAGAGAGAAGAAAAAAAAGATACACACCGGTCAAAATGGGGTTATAAGAAGCGGGCGTTATTTTTCCCACACACGGGAAAGTTGTCCAACTTTGCGACGTGAAAGTCTTTGGCAGAAAACAAGTGAGAAACAGACCACGGCGTCGTAAACTCCTCTCCCGCCTCAGTCCTTCTGTCAGCAGGCTGAATTCATGGTTAAAACGTAGACGCCGGGCTGTAAGAAAAAAAAGCTTGTTTGGAATTTTTTTAGTTTTTGACTTCACAGCCCAAAAATCTCCCCCTCGGTTGCCAGCTCGCTCGCGCGCAGGGAGGCTCGCTGCGTTATCCTTATAGTTGCAGAGATTAATGTCGGCCACTTCTTGCCTTTCTCCACGTCTTCTTGACGTGTTCGCAGAAGCGTCCGGTCACTGGGCTCCTCGTCTGTCCTTTAAATTCTTTCTCCTCGCAACATTTGTCGGCTGGGGTCGGAAAAATAACCCACCAAAATGAGGTGGGGGGATACAGCGCGACAGGTTTAGCCCGGCCTGATTTGAGGGGAAAATTACACTGAAACCGAGAAAACCGGGGAGTCTGGTTTGTTCAAAAGAAAAATCCACAGGCTGAAAGCGCAAGTGGGGAAATTAAAAGTTGCGTTTAAAGAGCAGCTCTCGGGACTGACTGGTGATCTGGTCACCGAGAGGAGTACATCTCCGCATCATACCGGGGGTCGAATGGCACCAATTAGCCCCTCCCACTCCAGTAACCATAACAGCTAAATCAAGGGACCATGATACGCAACGCTACTTCCGGAAAGCACCTTCAAAACAAGACGTGTGTTATAAATGACAAATACAGATGAGTGTATTTCAGAACTTTACTGATAACTGCGAATTGGTTGCCCTTTCTCTAATATACACACCGACAGAATGCCACCAGACTCGTATAAACAGGCTGTAGCACGACATGCAAACATTTAAAAGATAAACTAATATACATTAGATCTGTAACAGGACAGGGATGGACACCCAAAAAAAAATATGTCAAAAATACACACCCAGACACATGACAAATTGATAATGGTTTATATGGCTTCATTATTGAATTCAAACACCGAGAAGCCACAAGAGTTCAATAATCAATACCAGTAAGCAACTGATATAAAAAAGTTCACTTGATCTAAAACGAGATGTATTTTATTTAGAGCCAAATGTCAAGACCACAGCAGCACTGAGGTAAAAACAACACTACAGTATTCAACGTTAAAGTTTAATGATTAATTTTGTTAACTGAAGTTAGTGGTTTCTTTTGTTCGGCCTTTCACATTAGACGGATCCTTTGTTTTGATAACTCTGTATCCGGTATGATGAAGGGTAGTTTTATGTGTCTTGACTTTGTTACAAATGAATTCAACCCATGGCAAGCACTGACATGAGTTTGAGATAGCTGTCTGCCAAATTAAACCTGCAAGCATATGAAAATATTTTAACCCCTGCCTCTGAAAGGGGAAACTCAGTTCTCGATGTTGGTCGAAGCAGTCAGATCGCTACTTTTACTGACAATAACAAACTACATTCATATGTGGACACAGTGTGATTTGCGATGTAATGGCAGTCCATTTAAACAACTTCTAATCGAAGAGTGGCTCATCAGCAGCTCATTGGCCCTCAGGGACCTGGTGGATTTGAGCATGTTCAATATCCTGGACTCCATTTAAAGTCCTGAAAGCTGGGGTGTGGGGGATGCTGTCAGATCAGCTCAGAGCTTTATCTGATTCTTTGCCAACCTTTCTGATAATTGCTTCGGCAGACTGAAAGAAATCTTGTTAAACTTTGTGGAGGAAAACGTGATTTCATATGATTCGAATTTATTACATAATAAACAGGTAATAATGCATTTGTGCCACTTCATTCACCATTTCTAAGTCTGAATATCTTATGACATCTCTGACTAAAATATGAATATTCTTTGCTCAACCAGTCATTCTGACCACAGTATTATTTAATGATGGACATAAAATGACTGATTAATTACATCAAAGTTGCACCCCAGACTATTTTCTCATTTAATTAATGGCTGTTTTCCTGAGGGAATTGAATAGAATCCCGTTTTGAAGAAAATCTGAGAAAGTCGCCAGCATGAATAAGAAATAATGCTAATTTTAAGTCTAAATGACAAAATGTAAATAAGACATTTGCAATTCAAGCAGAATAACAAGGCCAGACCGATGTTTAATTTGGAGAAGGCGCAACCAGGGTTTTTTTTCTTCTAGCATGAAATTGTGTTGCTGTTGATTTTGTAATATCTCTAAAGCATAAAAAGCAATTGAATGAAACTTGAATCCTCAATCCATTCTGTTATCCATCCTGCTGACATCACTGCAGGCTATTACACAGAGGTTATTGTACTTCCCAGAGTTTGACACATTCCAGAAAAACAATAAATCTTCTAAGGAGAAATCTTGAAATGAACAACACCAGATTATAATGGATCCTGTATGAAGAAGATAACCAGGGAGGAAGTTTTTATACAGCTCTTTTACACAACATGTGTGTCCCTACTGGGAATACATTTTCTTTCTTCTCTGTGAATAAGAAACTAATTGCATCACTTGCACAACAAACATTGCATGGCAACTATTTGTAATGCCTTTTGTTCTCCTCTGTAACAATTGTCTTTCATGATTCTCTCTGTTACATTGCTCATGTGTTAGTGTGATGTATAAACTTATAGAGTCAAAGCAACATGATTTAAAATGTGCTTAGGGTTACTCAGCTCACCAAAGGTGTCATATTTACTGTATGCAGAGTGTGAAATTCTTATTTATAAGCTTCTTTAATGATGCCCTGTCTTTCGGCTCTGGGATGCTGCAATCTTAGCCTCAGCTAGAAGTAACTAGGCTGAGAGATATCCTTAGGAGGTTCCATTTTCCTGCTTCACACTAAGTCTACAATTTGCAGAACAGCACATATGTGAGCTGGATGAGCTTTAGGATCAGGGTGACCTGCTGGTGGGAGAACAGGAGGCTGTTGGCAGCCGTTTGAGCACACTTACTGTATTTATTTTTGTGTTATCAGATGCACGAATGTCATTCCTGTTTTACTGGTTGTCATGAGATGTTGAAAGCGTACATGAAGGTACGGCTTTATGAAACTGGTGGAGGTAAGCAGTAAGAGAAAATTATTAACTAGTAAGTTCCCTTAATACCACAATGAGATAAAAAGTCATCGACGTGTCTCATAAACAAATAAACTGATAAATGCAGTCTTAGTCGTATTTCTTTACGGGAAGCTAAGGGTGCCCGGTGAGTGTGTAACAATGACTTTACTGAGCTCAACTTCCTGACATCAGCATTTAACTAAAAGAATGGTTCAACCCGAGTTAAGCCTCAAGGAGAAACCAACACAGTTTTGCCAAAGCATTTCCTTAGACATTTGGGTTTCAGTGTTGCAAAAGCACACTCTGACATGATAATCCAGTGACTGCACCACAAATCACCCTATAATCAATGGCCCATCACCTCCTGGCTGAGCTACAGCTGGCCCATTAGGATTTGACCATGTTGCGTAGAAAGGTAGCTCTGTGGATGTAACAGCACACTGATTTATATTTCAAGACACAATCCTTTAACATCCCTAATTTACAACGAGAGTGACATGATGGCACAAGGCATGTAATGAACTGAGTTTGCTATTTGCACCCCTGGAACAGCTAGTACAATGACTATCTTTTTTTGTTAAGATCCTCCACTATAGCTCTCTCTTCATCATCTGTTTGATTTTTTTTTTCATAACTGTGGTGACCAGAAATGTTTTGTATTCAAACATTGAAAAATGATGAAGGTCGACATCCTAAATATTTGATTGTGATATATTCATTGCTGTTATGAAATGAAAATATGCCTTTCACCCCAGCGACATTATGAGCTGTCTTGGGTTAAGCTCTCTTTTTGCAGATCAGCTCATGAAGTGACTCTCCAAGGTTATATTTAAAAATGCAGAGATTCATTCAGATTTTTTAAACTCTGCTGTACAAAATGGACACCCCTTTGAATTAATATTTCTCACTGATCCAAAAAATGTTTCAAGGTAAGAATAAGATACCATTCCTTTGTACGCGACACACCTGATAATCCTTCCACGGCTAGGGTTTTTTCATCAGGCACAAATCATAATCCAGTTTATTTCCTTCTTACAGCTCATTTTGTTTTTCACAAATATTTTGTTGGTCTTCCTATCTGTAGCATACTGTTTCAGTAAGCCTTTAGAGAAAAAGCTGAGAAACCCATTAGATTTATCCACAGGAGCATTATTATCTCGGTCTATGAATTTAAGAAGACAGCTGGTTCCACACAAGCAAAAAGTAGTATCTCCACAGCAGATTCCTTCACCACATCCTGCCATCCAGTGTTCTGAGGAAGCGTGGTCTTATCTTCATGCAGCCAGTCTGATAAATAGATAAAGAGCAGGAAAGCACACAAAGCTACCTCATCCCAATATATGGCAACCTATAAACAGTACGGATCTTTTGAACTGCGGGGCAACCAAACAAAAGTTGTCCTGCACTAACAGCGAGATGCTGGCCGGGGGGGGGGTTGGGGGGGGGGGGGGGTGGAAGTAAAACAAGGGGACAAAAGAGTGAGAGTGAAACCACAGTAGGCTGAGATGAACAGTGACAGATAATGGAGAAAGCATCTGTGCTTGATCCTCCACTGTAGCTGTGGTGTTATAATTAAGGTGACAAACAACAGTGTATTCGGTTGTGAGACTGAAAAATTCTGGAGCTGACTAAATGTATTCTGTGAGGTTTGCGGAACTCCTAGGTAGAAATATCCCTGCTGGATAATCATCCACATGTAAGAGGATTACTTTAACCAAAGAATTAAATCTTCACAGAAGAATACAGGCACACCAATCTATTAGCTTATGCAAAGGGAAAATATAGATTATTTTTTGCAAAGGCAATGAATTATGAAAAAGTGCACAGAGCAACTCACTAAAAGTTTTCCTCTGTGCCACGACCGCTATAACCATGGTCACATTTTCTTCAGGGTCACAACGCTGATCTGATATAACTGAACTGAGGGCTAAAGTAACGGTTTCAAGTAACACGCTAGGTCGTTTGACGCTTGAAGTCTGCTGACAATGCTGCCTTCGAATTGTGTGAAAGTTTATGCTGGACTCAAATGCCTGACTGGATTCTTCACACAGTAGAATAGAAGATCGAAGAATTTGAGGCAGCTCTGAAATCAATCTCAGGTGAGCCATCTTTCAACACTAACAAGGCGCACATGTCAAGTTTTCTTTAATCCAAATCCACATGTCACTGCTGCTCAGGAACCCAGAGGCAGGCCGCCATAACTCCAGCATCAGCCGACTACACTGTGAAAGAGCTGCCATTGATTGCTAATGATACAGGACCGACTGCAGCACATAATGACAATTACTTAGATCCCATCAAGCCTTGTGAGATCAAACAGTTTGAGAATTAATCTCACTCTGCGACGATTCCCCTCCTTCATATCTGAAGTGAAATTTGATGCTAATCAGTTGCATAATTAAATTATTCTGTGAGTGTTTGCTCCTAATTCCTCTTTCATTTATAATGACCGTCCTTCCTGTTAAAAAGAAAAAAAAGAGAGGATGAGTGAGTGGTTGTGTGTCTGTGATGTTATTGGGTTCGAGATTTCTGAAACATGAATCACTAGAAGTTAAGAAAAAACATCTAGAATTTGAATTCAGAAGCAAGGATATTACTTTAGCCATTTTTTCCAATAATCCATCTGTCAGGCATCTGTCTTGCTCAAGGATCCAACTGTACGCTCTTCTACCAGTCTGTAGGAAGATGCATTGCGAGCCCTGATACATGGACTGGACATAATGATGGATAGGAGGAAAACAGAATTGTGTGAGTGGGAGAAAAGCCCTACCAGTGTGTGGGTTTAGTTCCCATCTATGACCTATGATGGATGTTCCTCATTCGTCCCTTCTGAGTCTGTATGTCACTGTCACTTTCCACACTGCAGCATGGTTAAAGCTCTAACAGATGGATGATGTCCTGATTTTTGGTTGCAAAATAATTCAGACTCCCCACAAAAGAATAGTTAACTGGAAAGGGTATGGCTTAAGGGTTGAGCCTTTAAAACAACTAGACACAGTCCACTTAATTTTCCACTTTTCGTGCAAACCGTTTCTCTTCCCACACTGCCACTGTTCTGATCCTCAACTGAAGCGATGTGAGCAGAATGAAATGATCAAACTCAGAAGGAGATGAAGTACCAACATGTTTGTGATGTCAAGAAACAAAACAAAAAGCTCAGCAGGTTCTCTGGTGGGCAACTTGTTATTTCTGACTATTCGTGTAAGAGTTCAGTCCAAAGGAAATCCAAAGGCTCCAGGTTACATATTAGATATGCCTAAATGCAAATAACCCTGAGAGATCCAGTGCTAAATTAGAACAGCACATGCACACACGTACACACTATAGCATAAGACGAAATGATCCTTATGACTCGGTGCTTTCCTAACAAGAAAATGGTTCCCCCTTTGACGAGGTGGGGGTTGTGGGAGCCACCAGCAAATAAGAGCCAGAGTGAGCTGGTGCAAGTGCAGTTCAGAGGAACTTGTGTAAGCAGCCAAAAATGGAGATTGAGCGCCCTCCTCTGGTTGTTTTCAACCTCCCCTAAACCCCACCTGTGGAATGGTGGGTAGGCTCAAATCATTATTATGGACAACGGAGAAGGAAAAAATAACAACGAGGCAGCTGAGTCCATTTTCAGAAAGCATTTTTAAATTAATTTTATTATTTTATAGCTAATTTACAACAAGCGCTTCACTGAACTGGAACATTTTATTTTGCTTCATATTGTCATTATTGAATATATTTTTCTGCATCAGTTGACTTTGTTGTAACTTTGTAATTACTCTTTTCTGTAAAAATTCATATACTTTATAAGGAATATCACACTATGATACGGATGGCTGAGAGAGATATTAAGAAATACACTGAACCCTCAAAGAAAGAAATCGAAAACATATTGTTCAATTCATGAGTGTGTTGTCGTTTCTGTGATTCCATCAGTGTGTAAATGTGAATGCATGTATGGACGTGCTGATGTTTTGTGTGCATGTGAATGTGGGTGTGCGTGTGTGTATTGCCCAACCAGAAGGCGCAAATGTAATCTGTGTTGGAGCAATTAGATTGGGCTCTGGCTCCAAAGGATTCTTATACTTCAATTTAGTGGCGTGAATGGCTGATCTAAAGCCACATGGCACCCCAACATCCTTATTGTATTTACAGCATTTGTGGCCAAGACCCAACAGTTTTCTCAGTGTGGACAAAAAGGAAAGGAAAATACAAAAATATAAAGACTTGAAATGGACAGTTCTGAATAAATAATTAATCAGAGACCAAAAAACAGAACTTGATGTTGGTCATCCTCAAGCCTCAGATGTTCCGTTGTGTTCAGAGGGATGCAAGTGAGCTAAAATAAACAAACAATTAATATGAACGGTCACGTCCATCAATACTTCCACCTGCACTCTTATAATCCAGAACATATTTTAAGTGAATACAAATACATGCTCCTGAAACCTTCAACTTGATTTGTTCTGCTTTCTCTGAGCCACTGTCCCACTAATATCTACAGCATGTGATGCTGTCAGTGCAAACTTTATATAGATACTGTCTCAATCTTGTACATGAAACCATCTTTGTTGCATAACATCATATCCATATTGCACTACATCTTCATGTGTGTGTCTCACTCTCTCACACAGGCACACACACATCGGCCATTTATGCATTATACATGACCACTACCATAAGCTGTTATAAAGTATGGCATCATATGGTATCATCTATATTTTATACATTAATACACACCTTTCAAACAAACATACCGATACACACACGCACTATCAGACAGACACACAGCTGCATTGCACGTATTTCCTAACTGGATTTTAAACAGGAACCTGTCATACACTTCAGTTCAGAGCTCTAGTGTGAGGTCTTCTTTACATCAGCTTGAATGGTTGAGTTTCTTTTTTTACCTGTGTATCGTTTTACTCCGATTTACAACAATAAAATGGGAATGTGAGTAAATTCAACAACCAAAATGCAATATTACCCAAAGAAAGTCATGGAATATTGTTTGGAAATGTTGATTTTTACAGACTTAGTCCCGTTAGAAATTGTCATAAAAAAGATATATATTTATATATATATATTTATATATATAGGCCATAGATTTTTTTTTCTTTAAACATGACTCAGTTAAATCTTTATGTGATTTTATTCAAGAGGGAGAAAGAAGCAGAGAAAAGTGGAAGAGAGAGAATAAAAGAAGACCTATTGCCCCCCCCTCACACGCACACACACAGAGGAGTTTCCACACATGAATGTGCACAATTGTGCAGAAATACGCACACACATACACACACGGCATGGCTTTTAACTGCGGCCACCGGAAACAGTGTGTACGTCTGCGGCTGAGGGGATTCGGAAGAGTGGCCGGTGAGTTGGTGCGCTGAAGCTAAGAGCTCTGCTGTTTGTGCCTGGACAGATAACATTCATCCTGGACTCTGACCGGCTGACCACACCAGCCAGTGCCCCCCCCCTAAAAAGGAGAGAGTCAGGTGTACAGCTCAGGTTACAACTCTCCGCGTGTGTCACTGGACGGGTGTGAACGTGTCTGTGTGTGCAGAGGCATAACTACATGTGTCTAGTTTGAGTATCTAGTTTGCTCGGGACCAACCTCTCATGGCCATTTCTCTCTCCTCCTCTTCCTCTATGAGACATGCTAAAACACTCCCTCACAAAAAAGAGGTGGACACAGAGGAAAACACATCTCACTCATCTTTGTTCACATTCCTTTTTTTGTTTTTTGTTTTTTTTTACTCTGACTTTTCCAATCGTTTCCACCACCTGTCTTCATTGTCCTTGAGGATGCATGCACAAAGTCAGCATAATGAGTTTTTATCATTAGAATTATTTGACCTGCCTTTAGATTATGCCTCGCACTATTCAAGATGGGCGACAGAACAAACGCCGGTCTTGGTCACTGAGGTGCTACTCTGAGGTCACGCCAGGTACCAAGAGAAGAAAACGGGTCTTGGCTGAGAAAAAGCTCAGTTTCAATAGGGACTCAGCAGGATCTGGGCACTTCCCCATTCTCAGTCTTACCCTGTTCCTGCCCTGAAAGACAGGAGGAGGAGGAGAACAGAGGGCTTGGAGGCAATATAAAAAGGGGGCCAGTGTCTTTTAGAGCACCTTCATCTCAGGGGGCATTGGCGCATGAGGGGGGCATGAGACTTGAGATCGGTAGAGCAAGAGGTGGTCTTACAGCCTCTTGGTCATCCTCTGTCCTATTTCAAGCCCTGTCCAGACCGTATCTCTTGTCACATTATATCTAGGCTGTGTTGAGATCCAGATGGTATGGGCTGCAGTTCACATCTGGCATCAAAATGGAGTCAAAATGGCTTCACACGTGATTGGATTTCACTTCATTGGAGATTAAATTGGTGGGAAACTGCAACTAAACACGTGCTAAACACACACACTCAAGTTATGTAGCATCACCAAAGTGTTTAGGGCTTCGGCGCCTTCGGTTTTGGATGCAATAACAGCTCGTATCTGAGGTGCACTTTAATGCTAAGTGTGAACAGGGCCTCAATATTTAGTCCTGCTTCATCAAAGTGGAATACCGATTAGATCTTTGCTCGCCATCGCTTTCAGTTAATTACACGTCACTGTGTTCACATCTGTCACAGAGTCTCTTTTTTGGTATCCTTCTTTGCCTCGCTGTGTCACTTTCCCTTGTTTGTCTCTGTCTTGTATACGCATTCGACTCTGTCATTTGCAGTGATTGCCTAAGCACTGACTTCGCTGGAGGACGGACAGGCAGGCGAGGCTGGCTTGGCTGTGAGGGTGAAGGGCGGTGTTGGTCGGTGGCTGTGAGGGGGGGGTCGCCGGAGGGGTGCAGCATCACAGCCTCTCTCGAGTGGGGATCCAGATGTAAGGCCCCGATTGCTCCTCGATCACTGTCTTTACTTTATGATAAACCTCCTCAAAGCTGTCCCCTTCCACGACAGCTGCAGCAGGAAACAGCATGCGTGAGGTGGGGGGGAGAGGGGGGTGATGAGGAATGAGGGGCAAATGGCACAGACAGCAGTGAGTAAAGAGAGAGAAGGGAGTCCGTAGGAGGCAGAAATGAAATGTTGAGTGGGAAGACAAAGAGAGACAGATGAAAGGATAGGTGTTTATAGAAATGTTTTCTAGATATTGTAGGGAATAATCAATTATGAACATTTTTCATGATACATCAAAGAACAAGCGCATTTCCTTTGTGTAAGCATTTCTACACACTCTCCCACATATTCATTCTCTCAGTGTTTGAGAGAATAAACCACAGCTGTTAGAGATTGTTGACAGAACCAGATTTGGGAGGAAACCTGGCATTCACATTCTGTCTACTGCTGAGATTTGCCCTAATTGCATCTCTTAAATGTTTGAATGCTCTGAGTCCTCCCAAAAGGCATTGATTTTTCCCATTAAACCCCTTCAGTTTGCAGAGAAAGCTTATCATTAGGAGGAGGATTATTTTGTTATTGGTATGTGTTGGCATCAAACAGTAAAAAACAAATAAGGGATAAAGTCTGAAATGTAAAAATGATTTGCTCTCAAAGTGTCACGGAGGGCACAAGCAACACAAATATGAACAACTAATTTCTCAAACACGGATTAAGTGGAAAATATTATGTTGTGATAAAGAAAAGAATGCTCAGTGTCCACTTTTGTTGGCTTTTACGTGTAAGGACCACGTTTGAATAAAAGATTAAATAGATAAATAGAAATTTTAAAAAATTCCAACTGAATCTTTTTATATTTGGTAAATACTACCTTGGATTATCTATGAAGTAATGTCTAAAGACAACTGCAGAATAATACAGTTGTAAATACAAAAAAACACCCCATGATAAAAAAAAAAAATCAAGAACCACAGATAGCAACAATTATTTTAAATTCATAAATTTTCTCTATCAAGTTGTTGAGGAACTTTGAACCACTCGTCTCTACAAGCTTATTCAATTTACTTAGAATTCCTCGCTAATGCACAGCTGTGCTAAGGCCCCACCACAGCATAAACAGGCACAAACAAGCCCAAATCGTATAATCTCCACCACACTTAATATGCTAGCTGAGGGCTGTTGTTTCAGAGATTGGTTTTCGCAGCTTCTGCATGGCAGGTCCTGTCAAGACTGGCAATTGTGATTCATGTGTTTCTTTGGTAAATAATCGTCATAACCCTAACAATAGTTTCTCTATGCTAATTTTCAGTGTTTTCTCCTTTTTTCCTGAAATGCCTCAGACTAACAAAGTGCATCAATTTCCGCTTTGGAAAAGGTGATCACACTTTCTAATGATCAGTTGATTAAGTTCATTTGATTAGCAGCTGCTAATCGGCTGCCACTAATCCTCGTCATGCCCATGGAAGCAGCCCGGTTGGGCCTCCTCTTTCCCTCACCGCTGCTCCATATTGGCTCGAAATGGGTCCAATAACGATGACACAGTGTGGTTTGTCATGTGCTGTCGTACATCTGAGACTGCACCCCTGAGGATTAGCACCTCCTGATGTTTTAAACCATAAAACATGATGGGATGTCATTTTCACATGACTGTACGTAACGGTTTTTCCATTTCAGTGAATGTATGAGCTCATTGTTAGCATTTGTGCTGCCATAATTCCAATCCAAATTTTATAACAAGTGTTGAAAGTAGATTATTCTGTATTTTCTCTATTTGTGGATAAAGCATTGTAGGTGATGAAACAGTAAATCCACTGCTCTGTAAAACATTTTTTTGTTTACCTTTTGAAGAAAGAAGAATACTGCGTTTCACCATTTGAATATGCGCTTTTTCCAACACGTGAAACACAGTTAGAGCCTGCTTAGCTTGATGGCAGGAATCATTCTGACTCATACCAGGCAGTTTGAAAGGAAAATGTCAGGGTGTCTTTGAACTATGACTCTAGAGGGTCAGGCAATCAAACAAATGCCCAGAGCAATTTCTTCTATGACTGAATGTTTAGAGAGAAATTAAGTTATTGCTTCAGAAACGTGAACTTTTTTCCTGAACTCTATACACTGGAAATTTTGAGGAGAGACCTTAAAGTAGCAATCAGTTTGAATAAACCTACCATGATCTCAAAGTTGAAGCAGTCTTTTATTTTTTTTTCCCAAGGAACGGGCTTTAAAATCCCCTCAAGCTGGTGTGCATTACAGAACAACAGTTACTTGAAATGTTTAGTTTCCGTTGCTGCTGACCAAGTACACATGTCAGTCACAGAAAGCAAAGGTTTACAAACTTTTTCACTCACAGACATGTTGAATCATTCTCCTAAAATTTATCACTGACTAGTTCTGACATTTTCGTCTCATTTGTGTATTTTGGAAGGGCAGCACATGATGTTTTGCTTTGCACTGTTAATCATCAACACGATGTTTGTGGCTTTGAACCATATGGGTTGAATTTGCATGTCTTTCTGCAAGGAGAAGACATCTATGGAAAGCTAATTAAAGAGATTTCAGTTTGTTGTTGGCTTGTTGGCGTGAGCATGCATAGCTGTTTTTTCGTTAGTCTTGCAATGGGCAAACAACCTGACTGTGATATAAGAAGGGACAGGTACATATGGCTATCTACAATCAGTTTAAACTCATTTAGTTCGTTATACCATTCTTTATTAAAAAAACTAAACATTTAAAAGAATGTGTTAGAGGCACATAACTAACTCAAGACCCTCTGTTCTGGATTACACTCTGCATTCACACATCTGGGTGCTCTTACCGGAAAAACACTCTAGGAAGTCTTGCTCTAGTTTGAGGGCTCGGTCCATTCCTTTCCTGGCCTGCTCCTCTGTCAGGCGAGTGTTAATTTCTCTGTAACGTCACACAAAGAGTCTTCATTACAGTCTCCCGTTTCCATCATGTAAAGAATATCTGTGTCTGCTGAGCGAATGTTTATATTTAGTTATATGATGCTCCTTTTAAAAAAAAAGATATACATACAGAACATTCTCCAGTGACTTGGGACGGACAAAGATGGCAATTGGATGAAGCTGGGCTGCTTGTAGCCTGCGTACGGCGTTGGCAGACACATCCAGGATGCAGTGTTTCCCCTGCTGCTCATCCACACATGCAAGGATAGAAATGATGCCAATTTAAAAAGAAGAAATATTGTTTTTTCACCGTCAAAATAAAAGTGCAACTTAATTAGGCAATAAGCAACAAGAAGTTACAGCTTATTACTTATCTATGGAGGAATGAAAAACTTTATATAGAAGTGATATCATATTATAGGATCAATACTAAAAGAAACATTATACTTTAATCATGTTTATGCTCTTGCTTTATATTGTAAGAATAACTGAAGGCAGGTATTTGAGGTAGGAGGTAACCTTTCCAACTTCTATGATGGAGGGAAGTTTATCATGGCCAATATATTCTGATGGAGAATGTTGTTACGCACTTGCTCAGCCACCTCACGGACGCTCTGGACACTGGTGCCGTACAAATGACTGTTGTACTGGCCGGCCTCGATGAATCGATGGCTCTGGATGTCCTTCTCCATCTGTTCCCGCGACGATACGAAATGATAGTCTCGCCCATCCACCTCATACTCCCTCTTGGGCCGCGTGGTGTCTGTCAAATGAAGAACACAGCAATAAAAACAGTGCGTATGCTCGCGCCGGGGTGAATTGTTAAGCAATCACTTCTGGATAGACGTCGCAGCAAAATTGCTGCAGGTGGCAGCAGTTACATCAAATTAAAACCAGAGAACAGATCAGTCTCTATGAGTGACAACATAATTACTCACGAGGGACACAGGATCCAAACTTATCAGGAAACTCAGACAACAGGTCATCATTTATCCTGTCTTTCACAGGACCCAGAATGATGATGGGTCTCGCATAATGTACTTATTGAAAGAAAGAGGAAAAGGCAAGAAGACAGAAAGCAGGGTTAATCACAGAAGATAAAATATATATCTATTCAATTTTGGATTTTCTGACATTGTTTTGTGTGGTCTTACCTTCCACTTGCGTCACTATCTCATAACTGTGTGAGGTTTTATCCCTCCCTGGAGAAGAACACAGACCTATTCAGGCACACGTCTTTTCACATTTCAACCATAAATTCAAGTTAACGTCTGGATGTCCAGAACATCTGTAAAGACTGTGGTGCTGTTTATGTCTGAGGTGTGGGTGGCCAGCTAATCAAATGTCAGCTCTGAAAACTATAAATATATAAATGACAGTCAGAGGTGATGTATGACTTCGGTTCAGTAAACTCTGTAGGAATAAATCAGTGATTGCAGCTTGTATTTGGGTTTTGGAGTTCAGTGATATGTTTTTGTCTTTGAGGGTAGATTGACACCTTTTAAAAAAAGATAGCCATTTTCTAAATTGCTCATTCCCAATAGGGTTGCGGGGGGGGGGGGCTTGAGAGCATATTCCAGCTGTCTCTAGAAAAATTACCAGTCCAGCACAGAACCATGTAGAAACAAACTACAACACACTAACGTCCCCTCTTAGGGGCAATTAAGCATCCCCAATTAACCTTACGTGGATATTTTGGGACTGTAGGAGGGAGCTGAAGTACCCGAAGGGAACCCATGCGTACAAATGGACAATCCCTGTGGATTTGACCCTTAGACTCTCTTGCTGTGAGGTGATGGTACTAACCCCCCACACCACTGTGCAGCCCCCTGTTAAAATCTAGATATCTTAGGAAAGTTGTATTTTCTGTTTTGTTGTGTTTTCTGAAAATATGATATGCTTTCTAATAGTTTTTTTTTGTTGCCACAGTATTTTTTGAGTTGACATCCAGCTCACATGGTGTATGCTCTACCTCAGGGTCAGTGCATTAATCTGTTGAAGTCAGAAAAATGTGGATTTCAGTGTCAATATAGAGAGTTTATGTTCACATTAATTACCTTGAGTGCTCAAGCTGTCTCGACCATGGTCCTGTAACGGAGATGAGATAAAACACATGATTGACGTGTGAGAAAAGCTTCAGAAGAAGCAACCTAATTTGAATAGTTTTAATAGATAAACATACCCTCTCTTTGGTGTTCCCACGAGACCACTCTTTTCTTTCCACCCTGTGCAGATGGCAAGAATTAACAGAACACAACAAAAAGGTTATATTTACACATGCATAGGTTTACATGATCAAGCAATAGTCAACAAATTCTTGTCGCAGATTACATTTTTTTAATTATTAATTTTTTTAATTATAATTATATGTACATTTTTTTCAGCAACAAAAATAAGATACGATAAAACATAAATCCCACTCTGGTACATATTTGAAGTTTAAAAACTGTGCCTGACCTGTGTTTGCTGGGGATAAACCCAACCTCTTCGGCCTCATTCTGCAGGCTGACCTTACGGGCCTGCCACCACTCCTCGTCCCCACAGTCCAGCACATGCAGCACGTCCCCAAACTTAAAGCCCAGGGCCTGACTGAGGAAGCCACAGTCCGCTGTCTTGTCATAGTCGAAAAGAGCCCTGTGTGGTGGAACAATAAGGCAGCCATTTAATAAAAAGACATCAACGTACATTCAACAGACATGCTCCAATAGGTATTCATTCTTGCTTTGAGAGGATTTTTTTTCCACCCAGACTAAAATTTCCTCGTTTTTCAAACAATTTAAGTTGACTAAAAAAACAGTGTGGATGTGAGAAGCAGCTGTTAAGTTAATCAAGTGTAGGGAATGTGGTCTACATTCCCTACACTCGGTTGCATTTCATGATTCGGCGGTTATCAGAAGCAGAAACCATGCACAGCTGCAATAATGGTTACAGCCGCTGGAGGCAGCAGTGAACGTCTCTGACACAAATCAGTTAATTAAGAGCCACAAATCACACAGCATACGCTGTGAACTTTAAGTACTTCGCAAACCATTGTCAAACGTGATCAATTATGTCTCGAAAGCTTCAGCGTTTGTTTCCATTACATGTGTTCGGCAACTCGGAGATGTTTCTTGTTCAGCAGCAAATGTTTGTTATGTAATGGCGGCTTCGCTGGAGCGTGCGAAGCGTATTAATTCTACTTCAAACAGCTGACAATATCAACAAAGACCCTGTGCAAATGTAACAGTGAAAAAGGATTGACGAGCACAGCTGCAATTAGATGAAAATGGCTCCAGTTCTGGAGGGAAAATAAAACAACGACGTCTCCTCATATCTTGAAGTCTTAGAAATAAACATGTGAACATAAGAACTCAGTATTTCAGGAGACATATTAGGGAATGTATTCACAAACAATTATAAATGATCTCCCTAAAGACTAGTCACACTTGGACCAAATGAAGAGTTCTCTATGTGGGAAATCTGAGAAAACACTCACCTAAAAGGAACCAGTGTCATGTGGTTATTAAACAGAATATTTACTTCTTCTAATTGTTTTTCTTTCATTTAACATTAGCTTTATTGCTTATTTTGGGATGCATTAGCAAATATTCACCCATTTTGGGTAAAGTCGCATATTTTACATTGTGTCTGTGCAATTGATTAAATCTGATTAAGGTTGAAAATACTTTGTTGATTTCAATCTGAAATGCTCATCTTTTTCAAATTGTGCAACCACTTCTACTTGTGATTAGAGTTCGGACCTGATGTAGAAGCCTCTCTTTGGGTTACTCCGTAGCGTTGTGGTCCCAGAGCCCATGCTGCTGTTCATCAGCTGTTCCCTCAGGTCATGGATTTTAGCCTCAAAACGACTGTACTCTGCAACAGAGAAAACACAAATGCATAAAGAGCTGCACATATATTGCTTATTTCTCCTTTTATTCTTCCCACCGAAAAGCATCTCCATTTAAAAATGTTCGTCTTATTGCTGTCTTTATGGGGGAAATAAAGCAGAGACCAGACTAATCTCTACACCGTATCCAGTGGTACTGTAAATCTGTATGATGCTGTAATCGCTTACTGTGAGTGAGAGCTTATGGCCTTACCATCAGGTCTATACTGAGCGATGATGGTTACAGTCTGGCCAGCGTTCTTCAATGCGGCAGCGGCCTGTTCATGTGTGGCCATACGCAGATCCACCCCGTTTACCTGATACACACACACACATAGCAAAAGTGTCTATAACAAAAATCCCAGTGTGCCAAACTAGATACAAGTGTGGGTCTCTGCATGCCAGATTTCTGATGAGGAAACTGTCATTACACTGAGGATCTGATCGCCCTTGTGAAGCTCTCCACTGAGGTCAGCTGGTCCACCTGCCAGTATGAAGGAGATGAATATCCCCTCTCCGTCTTCGCCTCCAACAATGTTGAATCCCAGGCCCGTAGATCCTCGGTGGATCAAAACCCGGCGAGGCTCTCTGGGAAGATTGGAGAGGAAAAAACTGAATCGATGTCATTAATAATGCAAAGCCAAAAACAAAGTAAAGCTGAATAATACCACTAACACTAAAACCTCTGCTGTGACTCTGAGAACCAGTGACACTGCTAAAAAAGGTTTTACGCTGCATAAATGTCGACTAAAGGATGACTGCTAACCTGGGGATGTCATCATCTCCCATCATGCCGTGCAGAACCGGAGAGAACCGACTCGGTGAGGTGGGAGTGAGGGCTTGTGGGTAATCTGATCCAAGGTAGTTCGGGTGGCTGAGTTCAGTATCCATGTGGGAATACGCTGGAGAAAAAAAAAAGCACAAGAGAGCAAAAGGGGTGTCACATTCCGGAGCTGTACTGTACGGAAATAAGCGATACCTCAATATTGCTCACATTTCTGATCACGTTGCTTATCTTTTGATTTAATGGGCTCCTTCTGTTCAGTATTATAAAATCTGTATGAGTATGTAATGAAATCCAAATGTGGAAACAGGGTCATACCCATTCTTTTTACCAAACATGGGAAGACATTCATCAAGAGGCAGATTCAGGTTAAGAGGGAAACAGGAAAAAACCCAGCCCCGACCGAACCTTTGCATTTTAGCTCTCGTTGCTCTCACAGTATCCTTGATTGGTTTAGAAGCAAAAATACATCTTTCCCTTTATCTTGGGTCATATAGAACGACATTTAAAGAAATAATTCTAGCCGACGAATCATAAAACTCCTTTTTTTCCCCGGAGAAAAATGACACCAGAGGACAGGGAGAGGCTTACTGCTTGTGAGGTCTGGAGGGTTGTAGGAGTTTGTCAGGAACAGGTTGTTCGGTTTGGCCACCCTGAGGTACACCACCTCGGCTGTGTTCTTCAGTGCCCCCACTGCATCCTCGTGCATCACATCCTCCAGACAGACGTGGTTCACCTGATCATGACAAGCACAAACAAACACCAACTTCAGTGATGCTTAACATATGCAATCGGAAAAATCGATAATAGAACAGTTTAGACTCAAAACTTTAGCACTAAACGAGCGTTTAAAAGGAGTAAGGAGCTGTTTTAATTGTAATAAACTTT
>JABUIW010000024.1:6083640-6112799 GCA_013363375.1 Menidia beryllina
ATATATACTTTCAAACAGACTTCCTTTCAATTAAGAGATCTTGACATGTTCCATTTGAAGGGAAAACCTTGATCCAGACACCATTTAGTGAATATCAAGCACCATTTTGAGGTAGCTGCTGTGGGGTTCTGCTATTGACCAGCAGATGGCAGTAAAGCCTCTTGGGAACCACAGTGGCAACACTTCAATATCTAATCCATCCTTCACACATATTAACCTGTTAATGAAAGTAATGTCAGACCATGAGAATTACAGCTGTAATTATCTTGGCTCTTGATACATCATTGCTGCATGGATGCAGCATATGTGAAGGGTGTTAATGTGTGAAAATGAGTCCGTGTGCTTTAAAGGTGAAAGTCTCGGGCTGCTGCTGACATGCACGTGTGTGGGCGCTTTTATCTGCAGTGGAGTGCTTATTACATCTGAGTGACCGACCGCTAAGATCTTGTCCCCAATCTGCAGTCGCCCATCTTTATGAGCTGCCCCGCCTTCGATGATCTTGGTAACGTAGATGCTGTTATCTCCTGGTATGTGCTGGTTTCCCACCCCTCCAGCAATGCTGAAACCTAATCCTGAGAAAAGGAAGAGATGAGAGAAGCTGAGAGTGAGAAAAGGAGGCGCCTGGTTAACATGGAGCAGATTTGCTAAATCCAGAGGGCAGAGCTTAGCTGGGTACAAGGAAACAGTGAGCTCACACAAAAGGACGGAGGCTGTGCACCAGCACGCACTTCGACATACCTTTGGGCCCTTTGATTAGTTTGATTTCAGTGACTTTTTCTGCTGCTGGCTTTCTGCGAAGAACATAGAGGCGGACAATAGCACCTGCCTCCTTAAGAGCCTCTACAGCTTGGCTGTGTGTCACCTCCCTCACATCCACATCATTCACAAACAGGATGCAGTCGTTCACACTAAGAGAAACAGAGACATAGGAGAGAGACTGTGGGCGGGAAAGGGAAAATACAGTCCCAGTTGTTGTTGTAGTTAAAGAAGTTGGGTGTTATCGGTCACCATCGGTCAGAAACAGTAAATCTCCTGTCCATAGGCATCTGTCCTTTTTTTCAATACAGTTTACTACGTAACAAAAGACACTCAAATTAGTTTTCATGCATTCTAATATATTTTATTGCCATGGAAATGGAAATGAAAGAAACTCCGGGAGAGATAACTGGCAAAGGCCGCTGACATTTTAACCTCAGAAACACATTGCTAATTCCAAAGGGAAGCTGCCATCCAACATCTGTGGGACATCATTAAACCACCACCTCGGAACTTCAGAACCTCTTTCTTATTCAAAGACATGCATTGTTAACCAATTATCATAGTTATTAAAACTATAGATGTGAACGTATAATCTCGACAGAAAGCAAGACTCATTTACGCCTTTTTCTAAATGATCTAACAGAGACTGCAGATGGCTTATAGCTAGATTTATAAAATACATTTAAAATAAATTTGTCCAAACATTGTAGGTTTCAATCCATTTGAATCTAGTTTGTAAAATTGTATAGATTGTAGCATTTTCCTTATATATATGAGATATTTTGCTTATAGCATATGATAAAGGCCAAGAAAGCTGTCCAGGCCAATGCAAGCATTTTTTGCCTAAAACAGTCATTCTAGATGGACATTTTTAGGTCAGCTGTAAAGAACAGATCGCCTCCGTGCATGTCTTATTTATTGCAGCAAAATCCATGAAACAGTGTAAGACACACACAAGAGAAAAGAAACCTTCTTCCATTTTGGACGAGTAGAAAATAAAACAGACTGAGAAAGATTTATCTGATTTTTCTGGATTTAATTTTTTCTAGATGCTTTGTTACTTATCACTCAGTGGGGTTTTCTTTTTTTAAATTTTACCTCAGCCTCCCATCCTGAGCGGCAGCGCCTCCTGGTATGATTTTGGTGATGAAGATGCTGGGATCGTCGCCCACATGGGGGTTGTCTGTTCCCCCTGCTATGCTGAAGCCCAGGCCTGAGTTACCCTGCAGCGGCAAACAGAAGCAAAACACAGTTATTATTTATCACATCTGGGGCACCTCGTGGCTTCTTTAGAGACGTGTGACAGAGACTGCAATGCATAAATGGATGTTAGCACATGCTGTTTAAATAGCTCCTCAGACTCACTCTTTCCAGTGTGATCTCTTCATACTCGATTTCTCCTTCTGTCCCATTCACCTGTCAGAGTAAGAGGTTAGCCAAACAACCAGGAGCATATTCATTTCAATGGGTAATTTCAGGGGTTTAAGAGAATACAATTTGAGAAGTCTTAACTCTTTTTTTTGGTTGGCATTTACCAGCTGGGTTCATTGATCTTAGGTGTCACAGTTTTAGCCTAACCTGACCACTTGATGAACAGCTTAGCTATACATATTGAGCTGACCTCTGCAGTTTAGGGATGCACAAAGGAAGAAAAAAAATTAAGGTACTTCAAACTGTTGGTGTCTGACCCAGAAAGCAGCTATTTTTAGTGCTGTAGTGGTGCTAAAACATTGCACTGTGATGGCTGGCTTTCACCACAAAGCCTCATTCTCTCTTCCCACACAGCTTTGATAATGTGTTCAGCACTTTGGCCTTTAGAAATGCGTCATCTCGTGGAATGTTCCTCCTGTGTGTAAATCAAACTAGTTTAATTGGAAATGAGTAAAAGTGACACCTGTTGCCATACGAACAAGAGCTGGTTACTAAGGGAGGAATTGGTATCGGTCTGATAATACAGACTTCTTTTTAAAGGTATCCTGTAATTACGCCAGAACAGGAGGATTAAAGTTGATCCTTACGTATGGGGAGCCATCGAGCGTGTCAGTGTTCACTACCACCGGAGGAGTATTTCCCTGGAAGCAGAGAGAAAAGACATTAAGACAAAATGTCCAAAACGCAAATCTTAAGGATGAAAGCTTGAACCAAAGCCAAGACTGATGGTAATTTTAGCTCTTAACTGTGATAACAGAGTCTCACTCAGCTTTACTTGTCACTCCACTAAAGGATAAAGAGCACTACTCCAGAGCCATTACTTGTCATCCAACCATAATGGACACAAAATAATTTGTGCAGCTTTTGCAAACTCTTGGCTGTTGTTGTATTTTCCGTCAGCTTCAACTTTAATTAGAGTATAGTTTGTATTATTAGTGCTACAAATGACCAGCTCATGCATACTGTGCATGTAAACGTCCGCCCCCTGCCCACCAGCTGTTACAAAACCTCTTAGTAAATTATTATTCAGCCCCACTGACATGTGGTGGCAATTCACCAGCTCGCTCCAATGAAAAATACACACAAACTTAGTAACATGATAATGACAAGCTGAATTATTAGTCCAGCTATCACCAGTGACTGCCATGACTTGATGGGGATTTATCTTCTCAGAATTCGGTCCAGAATCACACTGCTGCATCCAATTTGACTAAAAGTGAAGCCAGACCGGATTTCAACGTTTGCAAAACTTATTAATTAGAAGCTAAGTGTTACAGAAAATAATAGAAAAAGACAGAAAGTCAGAGAGAGGACGGGATTTTTGGTATTGAATTATTCAGGTTTACTTGCCAAGAATTCCTCTGCCAGCTTATTCATGTCAGGCTGCTTTTCATTATGCTCACGTCCCTCACTCACAGTTCCTCCCAGTGAGGGCCAGGGGAAGAAATGTGAGGACGGGTACACTCGTGTCATTGCTCTTAGCTTTTCCAGGGGCCACTGTTTCTTCTGGAAAATGCTTTATATTTGCTGGCCAGCCATAGAATGCGAGGACCCATGCGCACCGCATACTGAAAAGAGCGGCTACGCACCGGCCTTAGTCATCCTCCTCTTTCTCATTTGTTCAAACTTCTTTTCAGAATTTGTTTCTGTCATCAAGGTAACTGAAGCTGGAAGATGTCAATACGGGGCTGCGAGCACTGCTCTTCAGAGAGCACGCTCTGCTCTTCACCACGCTGATTAGCATGAGAAAGACACAATGCATCTAATGTGCTTACAACAGCAAAGAGCAGTATGAAATCAGCCCGCTGACCTTCACAGACCCGACAGCTCTGACACACTCAAGCAACAACACGGCCACTCTGGGCTCATTTTTTCAGAGAGCAGTTTTCTATTCAGGCTCAATAAAGCCATTTTCATACCAGAATTAGTGCTAAAAAAAAGAAAACACGCAAACAAGCTAATTAAATCAGTGCTCTGATGAAGCTAAACCAAAACTGGGTAGTAAAGCTTCCCCTCCCAGAGGAGAGGCCGTGTCACAGGACGACATAAAAGAAAAAGTACTAGCTGTGTCGACCTGAGGTAACAACTGTAAATGTATTGCTCAGGTGGTTTTTGTTATTTTATTTATTTTTTAGAATTGAAAAAAGTCAAATGCATGACTGTGAAGCTGCAAGCAAGGTTTCCATCCAGATTCTCCCGCTGTTCTTCTCAAACGCGACACAGTGCTTCAGCCCCTATCCGCTTAATGGAGAGTCACTGGTTCAAGATGCAGGCAGGAGGCAGGGAGCTTGCTCCCGTTCCCAAGAAGGGTCGGCAACTTTTAGACATCTTTCCAAAACCTTTCAGCACTTTTCTGTCAGTAAAAAAAAAACAAAAAAACAAAGAAAAAGCACTCACTGCTAAATGTAGCAAACTTTTAAACGGACCCCATTTGCTTTCTGTCCACTGTGCCGCGCTTCTGTCACTTACACACTTTTATCACTGCATTTCTGATCCAAAATACAGACCTAAATGTGCCAACTGACAGCAGACGGCAGAATCAACAAAGACAACATGACAACTGACGTTCTTTGCTAAATGAATGGCACTGAATAGAAATATTCAAAAGCAAAAAGTATGTCGTAAGACAGTTTTTGCACTCTCATGGGGAACACTATGTCCACAAACTGTTGTTCATAAGTGGGTCGAGCAGCATCTCCCTAACTGAGGATCATGGCAAGTGTAGAAAATAGGAAAAAGGTAAATTCTCTGCTGTAAAATGGAACTCCCCCCTCTAAAACGTCCATTCTGAGCAGGCAGAAAATGCGGGTCCAGTTTGACATTTTATGTCTGAGATAGACTGTGGCATAACTAGTTCAGTCTGTACTAAGTAAGTGTGGCCTCAGCAGTTTTGCATTTGGCAGAGTGTGGGCTAACCTTCGGGTAGATGCAGGATACCTTGGGAGTCTGATTTACCACTTTAAGATGACCCAAACTCAGATGAGCATATATAAATTTCCGATTATTTTTAGTGTCCTGCCAGTACTAGTGCTAGATCATGTTTTTATGACTTGTACTCAAACAAAGGAGTTAAAACATGCTTTACCCTTCCTGTGTACCCTTGAATGGATTAATTTAAAAGAGGGCTTGATGCTGGTAAGAGAGAAGATGTGTATGGAAGCTATTTTCATTAAACTGGAGAGGGAAACCCTCTTTGTTGACTCCCCCTGATAAAATATGGCATTATAACCTGCCTAATATTGGGTTAGTTCTTCTCCTGCTGCCAAAAAAAAAGCTTCTAACCCTCAAATCATAGGGTGCGCTTCATACGTATTCCCTCGCTATCCCCACTTCATCTCTTAGCTGCTCAATAAAAGGATGTTCGAGAGCCAGTTGTGAAAGGCAGCACCTGTTTTAGGCTATTCCAGAATCATTATGCTGCATTTACGGCTTTGACAGATCCGGATCAGAAACTCATAATATAAATGACTCCAACTCCACCAGATTCGAAGGCATCAAGCAACAAAATCCTTCATAAGGCATGACGGTTTTCTCCATGTGTTTTTTCCATCTAAATAATTTCCCACAGATCTGATTGACTTAATATTAAATTCTTGAAAGTTATCTTGATGAATTCTTATCTGGCTGAACTGCCGCTGTCATCAAAGGACGCTCTTGTCATAGAGACATCTTTGTGAGCTGCAGCAATGGGAAAATAAACTGTAAGATCTCTAGTGACATCAACAAGAAGGAAATGGTTCAAAGTTTCCCAGCACAGCATCACATTATCTTAATCTCTGTGTGAAAAAAGGCCCTGGCGCTGGTCGAGCCGATGCCCTTCCTTTGACCGCTTATAGTACAATCGCAGCAGTGACAGCCCATCCCATCGTCTCCAAGCAGCCATCACAATTTGGCCCTTGCCAAAATTGAGTGACCATTTTTCACTGAAGGAAAAGGACAGCCGCAGTTGGATGCCAGAAGTTATTGCCTCACAAATCACCGGCCGGGCTGACAAATCCTACACTCCGAGCTCCCTTTGTCGGTGGAAATCGCCACCATCGGTGTGAAACGATAAAGTACATCCACCGTCAGAACGCGGAAGCTGCTGTCCTCGTGCCACAAGATGCCAGAGAGCTTTTGACTGGCCCCTGTTCGATTGTAACAGTTCCTGTGCAGAGCTTCAAAGCATAGCTGTGTCCAATTTGTGGTGTTGCTGAACACTATGTCAAATACATCCTTATCTGGAGAGAGAAATAATGAGTATAGCCAGCAGAAATCTAAGCCTCGTGCAGACACTTTCCCTGCAGGGACTTTGACAGAGCCTTCGCTCCCACTCTCTGCACTGTGAAGTCTTTCAACATCAGGGCTGGAAGGATTTACAGTATTTGGCTGCACTTTCCCACCTATATTTTAGCACCACCTATTCAGCCAAGCTGTCCTCTGGCATGTCTCCACACCCAGGCCTTAATAGATTTACACACTGCAAGCTTAAATCTGGAATCCGCACAAATAAAACAAACCAAAAAGGCCGGAGCAATACTTCATGTGTTGAGGTTCAATTTTCCATGGGGGCGTTCAAAATGGCTCTGTTGAGATTAAAGGCGCATGGACATTTTCATGATAATCAGGAGGGATCACGAAAGTTGTGAGCCGGCAGAAGATGCAAAGCAGGCGTTGCATTAAAAAGGCTGTCGTTTCTCCTTTTTTACTCACTGTAAGATGCAAAAGATGTCTGTTATGTAAGACGGTGACCTTGTCTTAAATACACCATGGCAGACTGTGTTTTGCTACTGGACAAATGTGCTTATTTGGGGTTTGTCTGAGCCACTATCTAACACCAGATTGAGCTGTGAAAGCCAGTGGTGGAAACGAGAAATCAAGACCTGTGTGTTTCACAGTAATTAGATGCTTTAAGACTCTAGTCGGAGAGATTATGGTTTAATTTCTGCTGATTTTGTGTGTGTGCCCTGGTAAAAGATGCAATGAGTAAATCTCAAGTGCCACACTATGCAAATTGCTAAATTATTGGCCTCTCATTCATTTACATCTGTACGTGTTCCTAAAATAGTACCACTGAAAGAACAATCACGCAGTCAGAGAAGGGTTTTTATATCCATTCCCACATTAACTCCTCTCAGCTAGCTATTTTTAAAACAACAGCCATGGCCTTGATCTGAGATCTGTATCAGAGCCGATACTCCAACACAAAGTCATCTTACCACAGTGAGTTTTCAACATGTATTGAAGTGGTAAAACATGATCAAATAAGTTACTTGAAGGTCTGTAAAACCTGCCTACCGTCTTGTGACGTCGATACTTCTTGGCTCTCCGAACATTGTTGAGGAATCGGCAGCCCATCTTTTTGGCATACCACACAGACATGAACATCGTGCCTCAGTTCCAAAATTGATGATGTGAAGCAAATCCTGACCACCTCCCAAAATACACGGCCACAAAGAGTATGCTAGAGTTCCCTCTAGAAGCCTTTGGAAACTCCACAAAGTCCCACAAACGTATGATTGCAAAGGGAGCCTTCAGATCTTTCCCCTGCCATAACTTTTGCTCTGAAACCACAGAGTGTCCCAGCTGCCTCATTTAAAAGTTATCTGCTTCAACTGAGCACATGTCCTTTGAGCTTCTGCTCAATCTAAATAAAATATATTACCAAATAGAGCACGCCTTCAGACATAGAAAAGCACTTCAAACAATTTCAAATCCAGAATATCAGACACATCCCAATTAGCATCTCGCTCTTCCTGAGATGTTGCAGGAGACTTCGTCTGAGTTTCGTCCAGCAATTTCCAGGTTGTTTAGATGACCTGCTGTTGATAATTGTCCGAAACAAACACATCCGTCTTTAAAAAAGTCAGTCATCCAGGTAAAAGCAAAAAAAAGCATTTAGAAAAAATGTCCCCATCGTCTGGGGCTCTGACTGCGATGAGGGAGCCTCCCTGCCACCGACCGGTCTGCGCTCAGTGAGAATGCAGTTCATATTTTCTGCTGCCACTGTACTGTACCCCTCCCATCTCTGCTGCTGAGGGAGAGAGAAGCGAGCAGCCAAGTTGATGGCGATTAATTAGCTGTCTCTCTGTATAATGTCTGCACCAGTGATGTAAGAGGAAGGGGGGGTGAGGGGGGGTTTGTTCTTTGACTGAACTTCGAAGGATAGACAGCTCAGATTGGTCTGAGTCGACCAAGGGAGCTTTTGAAAAAAGAGAGAGGTTCCTAATCTCCACTTCCACACAGTCAGTCACACACAGGAGTGACAGCAAGTGAGGTGGTTCTGATCCCTAGAGTTTGTCTTTGGAAATGTTCTTGTTTGGGGTTTTGGTGTCAGATTTAGAAATTTTGTTTAGTTTTTTTTCCCCTTTTTTATTGCCATCTTGATAATTGACAGACATTTAGTCAAAGTAACTGTAATTATACTCAAAAGATTCTGTGTAACCATGGTGATTTTAATCCTGCACCTCCATTCATACTAAGGTTGTAGTAGCTTTAAAGCCTTTCATCTGATCTGCTGCCAGTTAGGTCTGCACCATTAATAGCAAAAGGCATGGTCGTTTATAAAAGGCCAGGATGGTGAAAACTATATTTCTGCCATTTATATGTTGATTAAATCAACCTGAGAATATGTTAAAAAAAGAATGTTTCCTGTCTGGAGATGCACACACTGAGAGATCTGTGTTAAGCAGCTAGTTTTTCACGAGCTGTCCTCCTGTAGCACAAATGTATCGGGAAATATAAAATACATATTCACAGCAGCATGCAGACACAGATGCACAGAGAAAACCCCTTATGTAAGGACTGGCTGAAGGACAAGCCTGTCAGCTAACGCTCTCATTCTGTTGAATAATATCATTCCATTTTACCTACAATATCTTAATTTTGTCAGCTGTCTGACTGCGAGGATCTCTAACCTGTACTGCGTCACTTAGTATGAAGAGCTCACTCCTCTTTCTGAGCACATAGTTTTTCTCTCTCCCCTTTCCTTCCCAAGAGACCTAAGCTGCGGCTGCACAGTAATTACACCAAAGCTGCAGGGATATATTTAAACATTTATTAAAAAAAGTCAGGAGGTTAAGAAAAAAATGAAGACAGAAGCCAGATAGTGAACACAGAAGGAAGGCTATCCATAGAGAACTCTGGGGGGGAGGGAACTGTACCGGAAACTGAATAATTATATTAAAAACTGTCTTTGTTTTCTTAAAGGGCCTGTCTTTTTGCTATGAGTCTGAGATTATTTCAAAGAAAGGGGCTGATTTCTGAGGAGAAAGATGATTTGTTGTTTGAAGGAAAGAAATATAATTTGTCGCTATTTTTATTTAATAAAACTAAAACTGAAATACACAGGGTGGTTGAAGCGCCGCAACTATTTTTGGATGCTGGCTATCATTTAGCATGTGAGCGAGAAAAAGCACCGATGACCTGAAGTATATACCTGCAGTACAGAACTGCCATCCACCTCATTAGAAACTGTCAGAATTTGCCTGGTCCATAGAACTGCTGAGGAATGGGCTTTTATTGACTTGTGAACATTTATGTAAAAAGGTCAAACTGGCAGCATAATGTTCTACATCTTTTTGGCTTTATAAAGGGTACAGTGCACACTACTATCATCAATAATTCTGGTTGATTACATCACCTCATGAGATTAAGCATGTACACTTTGCCTTCGCTCAACCAGCAGCATCTGCTTGCTTCTCTCGATCTCACCTCTCAAATCCAGCTGAATTGTTAAAGAAAAATGTTCCT
Source organism: Menidia beryllina (assembly GCA_013363375.1). Classification (NCBI taxonomy): domain Eukaryota; kingdom Metazoa; phylum Chordata; class Actinopteri; order Atheriniformes; family Atherinopsidae; genus Menidia; species Menidia beryllina. The sequence continues at coordinate 6,093,562 of JABUIW010000024.1, forward strand.
GTTTCCTCTCTGTCTCACAGCTGAAGGGTACCTGATTGGAATAAACTTTAACCACGTAAAGTTGTTAAATAAAAAATGAAACTTTTTCCAGATCATTTTGGTCACATTTGTTAAATTAGGATGAATTTAACATGGTAATTTTTTTAAACACATGTTGCAGCATTACATAACCTCTCTTTAAAGCTTGTCATTAGACAGTGGAGTGGTGGTGTAGTGGTTAGCATAGCTGCCTTCCAAGCAGTTGACCTGGGTTCGATTCCTAGCCAATACAGCTCCTCTCTACCCTGTAAGTCGCTTTGGATAAAAGCGTCTGCCAAAAGCATGAACATGAACAAAACTGTATGGTCACTGTTGTCTTCAGCCATAACATTATGATTAAAAAATACGACCAAAAGACTCTGACCAGTCAAGATGCGATCTAAGAACATCTGAAGGTGTCCTGAAACACCTTTCTAACGGGAACTTAAAGGATCCTTTGGGTCCGGCCGGTTGGGTGGAGCATCTTCCTGTGTTGGGCTTACTTGTCACAAATGCTATCAGATCCCTTCATTTGTTATCTGGAGAGTTTATAGGGCAGGGAAACACCTTGGGGTCTTTGGCATGCTTTTTATCCCTCACTTAGCTGCTTTCATCAGGCTAAGTTCTGTCCCTGTGCAGAAAACTGCTTTTAAAGTCACTTTTAGTGTCAAAGTTTATCACTTTAATTTATCGCTTTGTAGTAACCTTTTTATTTTATTATCTTCTCTGATTTTATTACTTCTGTTTATTACAGCTTTCATTATCAACATTAAAAAAGTATTTAACATGTTTGGATGTGCTTGTTGCCATCAAGAACCACACAAGAATGACTAACCATAAGCTGATTGAATCACTGATTGAATATCTACACCAGAGCACTCAGTCATTGTTTAACCAGTTTCCACTTACACATCATGGGTTGTCTCATCGTTTTAATGCTTAAAAAATAAGTAATTCAGTGTCAATATCCATTTTGAAACTCGTGATAAACATTTATCAAGTGACTTTTAAAGGCAATATTCCACCTTGTCCCTGAGACAGCTACTAAACATGTCCAGAGCTGTAAAAGGATTGGACAAACCTTAATGTGTGGGCAGAGTTTATGCTGCACCACAACTGAAGGCCCATCGATCACCAGGGACCATTGCAAGTGTGGAGGTCATAAGCCATGCAAAAAGTCTCTACACATGCGTGTGTGAAGTAGTAAAATGACTAGAGAAGCACTTCTAAAAAAAATGTCATACATGAAGGTTTGTCCCTCCGTTTTTGATGATTTAAAAGAACGCAAACTTCCAGGTTTAATGAAGACCCCTTCAATCAGATGGAATGTGCTGGATCAGGGAAACAGGGAAAGCGTGCATGTTTTTCCTTAGACATGCAACACTGACAAATGGCAAATTGGCCAACCCTCGTGTTTGAAGCAGAGCCCCCCGCACACAACAATCTTGTGAGAGTTGTTGAGCTGGAGCTCCTTTTACCAGCCCTTTTTGTGCCTAGTTTCTAAAGCGCTAAGCATGCAGGGGTGCATGCTTGCGGTGCAAAAAGTCTCTGCCTATAAATCAAGGATTGTCCGATTATTTCAGAGGTTGAACATTTTTACAGTGATTATTTAAATAAAATCAAACTGTAATAACTAGCAAAAGTCAAAGTCCTAACCCCTTTAATGAGCTGGATGTTCTGACATTTGAATGGTTTAAACCATTACAATTTGAGAGAGGGAGCCACAGAATAATTAAGTGCAAAAAACACCCAGAAGAATATTCTTCTTCGTATCATCTGTGATAGGGTTTGCATTATTGAGATAGAACTTGATTAATATGCCTTTTTCCCAACAGCATTGTGAAGAAACGAATAAATAACTTAAATGTCCAAATATGCACGCTGACGCTCTTTTTTTCTGCACAAAGTACTCACTCAAATTAAAGCCATGATGTACATACAGTAAATGCATCACAATGTATTATATTATCCATATCCCTTTTTACTATTTGAAGGTTGTTTGATTTTAAAATTGGTCATTTTTTTGGTCAATTGAGTTTGGCAACTGAGCAAGTCATTATGCTAACTGACTTTGTAGAAGCCAAGTTTACAAGAGTTGGAACTAGATATCTACCGTGTTAAAAGGTAAAACAAGCTTTTCAACAATGTGTTTAATTATTAGACTAGAACAACAAAACAGTTATAGGTGTGCCTTAATACCTTCAAATGGAAATCCTTGTTTCATATATGCTACACGTTGTTATATTTTGCTTCTGTTTTTTGATAAAAATACATTAGTAAGAACATTAACCAGCAGTGGACGTCATAGCACAAGTCATTATCCAGACGTAACACCACTTAGCAATATCAGACGTTGTGTATTGTCAAAAAAACAAAAAAGATTTCCAGGTATATTACATGAACACATTTTAGAAGAACTGGTGGTGTGTAAAGCTGAAGGAACTCTTTGCTAAATCATTTACATAACCCGAAGACCTCAACGCACTTGTCAAACTATTGCAGTGCATCCAGAGACAATCCTACCCACAAATCAATGGGCTCTGGAGTGGTACTGGCAAAGCCCAGACCATTAAAGCAATAAAGAGACAGGCTGATGACGCCACCTACACATCAATGACATTCACTTGGGCACTATGCCGGCTGAAAAGGCATCAGGCACACACAAAGGCATTACTGCAATGCATCTTGTAGACAGTACACACTTTGGCCAACCCCTGTGGAAAATTGAATGCACGCATCTGCAGAATGAAATCATTTTATATGTGGGATGGAAATGCATGTGCATTTTTCTTATCAATGACCGTATGCTGAAGGAAACAGATTCTCACACGTGTAAAGCAGTTTGATTATTAGCATGCGCTGTTAGGCACCATCCATCAAAGTCAGACTAAACACACAAAAAGAGCTCAGACACTGACAGACTGCAACCACATTCTGTCCCCGACTCACCGTAGCCACCACTTCATTTTCAAACCGATAATACCACTCCTACTTAGCTTTCCATTCATTCTCATAAATATTCCTGAGATGCTAAATATGTTGTGGCATGCCTCTCTACACTAGTATATTAATTTGGCTTTGAGTCAGAATCATAGCATTTGCCAAAGCAACCTCTCTGATCTTAAAGGTATTATTGATGTAACGTAGCCATCCTCCTAAGATTATGGAAGCCACTGTGTGCAGTCGAACACTGACATCTGCAGGTTTCAGTGCATGCTGCAAAAAGATGGCTTCTTTCCATCAGACCTCCCTGCAACATGACATCTTGAACATAGCCCTAAAGGTCTATCTGTGACACATGTAAGGATTAGCTTCATCCGAGAGACTCCTTCAAACTGGAGTCTCACAGCCTCACTGATTTTCAAATTGCCGGAAACTGCACAAGGTTTATGTAGAAATCCACGTCCAAAAGACAGATCCTGGAGAAATACCGACACACACATGCACAAGGCAAAGCTACCTTTTTACATTAAAACACAAAAATAGAAATGTGATAACAGAGGCACTGAACAGTGTGAATGAAATTGAACAATTCCAGTTATGTGATTGAAGGCCCACAAAATATCAATTGATCACAAGCAGAACGAATCTCCAAGACAAAGGAGATTTGGATGACACTGAGCACAAATACAGTGATACGATGGGGAGGAAAAAAAGACCGGAGACGCCATACAATCTGACAATACAGATAAAATGTCAATGAATGGGCAGCTGTCTTTGTGCAGTCAGACAGCCAGCACACAAAAAAAGGAAAGCAAGACTAAAAATCTCATGGTTGATGATGACTGATGATGATACGGCAAGCTTCGACGTTGATGGAGCAACACGGATCGCTGTGCTCTTACCAGAGTGGAAACAGCGGAGGTGTACATTGGAGTATGTCCCGTAGACATCAACACAGGCTGCAAAACAACAGAAGGGAGAGGGTAATTGTGCAGGGGGTGCAGACGGGCATGAGGGAAGAAGGGTGGGTTATACTTCAGTCTTTTAGCCAGACTCCAAGTCCACATAGAGGTCTGTGCTAAAGGGACACTAACACTGTACACAGGTGTTCGCTGGATGCATCAGCTACTGAAACATAAAGTTAAACATATGTACAGTGTTAAGACAGCTAAAACATCTTATCAAGCCATTTTATTTGTAACAGTTGGGGGTGCTGATTCATGGGAAATAAACCACAAATTCAATTTATGACTAATAATAAGAAGAAGAAACGGGTCCACAAAAGCACCATGGCTTCACTGCAAGAGGGTTCCCGGTTCAAGTCCGGGGAGGAACCGGAACACCTCCGTGTGTGTGGAGTTTGCATGCTCCCCCTGTGCCTGCGTGGGTTCTTTCCTGTTCCTCCGGATGGGTACACAACATATGATTGGCGAGGTTTTGCTTAATAGTTATAAGTGAGGTAATGGAAAACTGATCCAGAGGCAATAAACAACAGGACAATTTATGCCTGTTAAATCTGAGCACATCCCTGCACAGCTGAAGCTGCTGCTCCGTATAAATCCCAGCTCTAATGAATGTTAGAAAAGGCAGAAGCGCAGCATTTTCTCACCATGGGCACTTTCTCCCATTAGGAAACTGGATTTTGCAACAATGCACTTTACTAAAGTCTTAATACTAGGCAGCTCTATTTTCTGATTCCAGTTCAGTATCTTGGAGGTGAGGTCATGCAGACCCTAACTGTCCACAGCTCTTTTTATACATAGACATGAACCTGTATTGAAAGTTTTTATTGGAACGGTTCCCTATGCAGGCAAATCATGACTCCATGTGACAAAGTATAACCCCTTAAGTAGTTCTAATGTCTTACAGCGCACCATCTGTTTTTAAGACTTCCCTTAGCTGAAGAGTTCCAAATGGGCCAATGTTGTGCTTATAAGTCAGCTTTAGTCAAATTTCTGCTGCTAGCACCCAAACACAAGCAGGGAGAGGGCTGCTGGAGGGGGGGGGGGTGCACTCAGGGAGGAAAAAAGGAAGCGTAGAAGCGTTGAACTAGTTTGAGATGAAAGAAAAGTCATTTTGGAAACACAGAGTGGAGAAAACCCAAATGTAGTCGTCGTCATCATCATCATCATCATCACTTTTCACATTCTCAAGATAAATCTCAACAGCTCAAAACCTAAATAATAAACAATAATATAAAACAAAAAAACTCTTTGGTTTGGGACAGAAATAAAAGAAGGAATAACAAAGATGGAGGCATGGCTGCAAACGAGGGGGCAGACCACTGCGCGAGCAGAAGTTCATCTCCTTTGTTTGTGTGCAGGGAGGAAGGACGTAGCGCACTTGTGACATATCGATAGGGTAAACAGTCCTTTAAAAAGTTAGCTTGTCCCATGATTTATTCAGCAGAGCCTAATTAATCTGCGACGTGGCTTCAAGCATTTAATTTAAAATGGATTCCATACTGCTGAATACAAATGTTGTGAATCAGCAGGACCTGTCTGATGCTCAGATGCTCAGCTTAATTGTATCGAAAAAAGGGAGGATTGCTGGATTAATAATAGTCTGACAATCTATCGTACGAAATTGGCTGTGTTTTTGTTCTGGTTTGTAAGGATGATCATTGCAAATGTAGCGCATGACTTGGATTTGTTTCTCATTGCAAATTTCTCAATTAATTGTGGCTTTCTAATGAACAAACTTTTTCATTTCCTTTTCAAATGCAGCGATTCCTCTTCCACCTTCATCCAGCATCTTGTTTCCAGGCAAAACACAAGGGTTTCTTACATTGCCCGTATAATATACAGTTACAGGACAAAGCAATCAATGTCAGGATGCTGCTGTCTCAGATAAACAGATAATTTATTATCCAGAGCCCTGGACATAGTTTTCCAAAATGTTAGTATCCATTGACCAAAATGTGAACTTATCTGCGGGCAAAATATCAAAGCACATTTATGAAAACAAAGTTTAACATACCTGTGTGTGTGCTCAAAGCCTGCAAAGCGTGTTTGGGATTGAGTTACATTTTGTTTCTATATTTGATTTAAAAACCCTTTAAGGAAGTATACCACTTCCGTAACATGATGCGGATATGATTCACTTTTAGCTAAGTGGGTCCAGACCTTTTCACCTCAAAATGCATTCAGCTCACCATAGTGAAAAAACACTAAACTTCATAAATAATAGCAGCAATCCGGAAATAGAAATAAGGCCAATCCCGGTTTCCCAAACATTGTGAAAAACATCAACATCCCTTTCATGTGAGGGAGAAAATATCCTCAAGAAAGAAGTTTTCTTCAGAGAAGGTGTCTTAATAACAATGTTATTGTTTCTATAATTCACTTTGATTTATTTTTTTCTGCGCTTCACATGCTGCCTATGGCTTTTTCATGCCCCATATTAGTTTGGTTCTCTGTCTTGTGTTGAATTTCATTTGTGGAAATCCAGGTGTCTGCTGGACTACTGGGAGGCTTTGGGAGGCACTTTTCCCATATGCAGTGGTACTTTATACAGATATTACCCTACGTTTGTCTGGGGAGGCCATATACACAAAACATTGTTACATTTAAATCACACATTACTCATAAAAACAAGTGATTTTCATATGTAAAGGCTTTTTGGATGTAAAGGAGAGGTCGTAAAAATTTTGGAATCTGTCTTCCATTTGCTGTGTCGTATTAAGCTAAAGCTCATGTAAAGCGTTAGACCTATAAACAACCAAGGTACTAAAATAGTACACTTGTCAAATAGATAAAGTGACATTCAGCAAAGCTCTCAGCTGGGAATGAAATAAGTCCATTCCATATAAAAAAACAAAACAAAGGACTGTCCTACAATTCAGCCAAACCACATCAGAGATAGAGAGAGACTAAAATAAAGAAAATAAACAAGGATAATATGGAGATACCTAAAGATATAAAGTGGTGTTGTTCAACTATGGCTGACTGATGTGCAAACAGCCATCCAGCAACGTGAACTATGTGGAGCAGGGTCGGTGGCTGTGGAGACACGTTGTCATTTCAGGGACCTTGCATCCTCTGCATATTCACAAAGCTTCTGCTTTCACGCCAAGTCAAGGTCCTTGACTGAAGACTTTGCTTCCTGCTGACAGATTTTGATGCAAAAAAAGGAAAAGGCAGACTCTCCACTCCTGCATTATGAAGATCAACTGTAAACTAATTAGCAGTAGCCATCAAAGCGTAGCTAGGAACACACAAAATGCAGCGAGAAAAAAAAAGAACATCAAAAGTAGGAAACCATCTTACACACTTTACTTCATGCAGAAAATTATCTCTTGAGACACTAAAAAGTGAAAAATACACTTATACTAAGGGCAGTTAGGTTGATGCTGGGGTTAAAAACGAACAGAGATATAGATGTACTGATTTTCTTTTCCGTTTATTTAAAAAGGATTTGGGTTGGAGGATTGTTTGTGGACAAGGTGGCATTTCAGCATGTGTTTCTGTTTGTGACTTTCCTTTTTCCAAATGTGGTGCGTCTGTCGTGGAATTAAGGCTGCAAAGTTAATTGAGTTTCGGTGTAGATCACAAATTTGGCCCCACAAAATGAAATGAACTTGAATGACCTGCATGGCCAATAAGTGCTCCGCCAATTGAGCGCAAAGCGGAAGCAAATGGGTGCTCCTTAAATCCCTGTCTGACCCAGATGTTGCCCTAAACTAAAGTTCTTCAGTTCTGGTTACACATACCTTAGAAATTTAAGAGTATATAATGTTCCTGACAGGAACATGAATAATACTTATCATTTATAATTCTTATTATGATATATTAACAAAGCACAACGTTGACAAAGTTAAATGGCATGTATCCATAACCACAGACACAGTGACTCTGTGTTGCACAAAGGCGGTGAGCATGAAGCCTGTGTTTCTGTAAATGGGCATACATGAAAAATGCAATTTTACAAAATTGCAACCTAACCATCCACAAGCACCTTACGGGAAATGACCTGAACTGACTCAGCTGACCCGCTGTGACTTAGACCGCATCCAGACCCTCTCCAGGCTAACTTGTGCATTACCGCACAATCAGGAAACACAGCTGCAGAGGCCACTCCTGTTGGCTTTTGTGTTTTTGCCTCAACCGGGTCACTGTGCCGCCTTGCTTTCCAGAATCAGAATCAGAATCACCGGAGAGTGAGAGGATTCGAGTTGCCTCAGGTGGCAAGTTTAGCGATAATGCATGAGCCTAATAATGGCTAATTAACAATCCCCACTCACTCCAAACCAAACAGGGAGTCTTCTACAGGCAATCTGGATGTGCTTACAGGCTGTGTTGCTGTGAACTGCCTAATTCATTTTCATTTTGGATATAATCGTGCAGGCCAATGTGGAATAAGTGAATATATCTTAGTTTCTTTTTTTTATATGTACAGCTTTTGGGGCATCTGTACAAATCAACTCAAAAGAACAAAAGTGAACTGGAACAAAATTAAAATGGACTTATTTCCTAAATCCTCCCTATGTTGTGGGTGATTTTTCCCCCTTTTTTGGCGAACACACACTTTTCACACAAAATCACAGTTACATTCAAATCAGTAATTCCCTTAACTTGACTCTTCTGGGATCCAACAAACTGTCAAAGTAGTAAAGGCAAAACAAAAAAATCTGTTAACATAGACGTGATTGATGCATTGATCCTTGTTACTGTGTGAGTCTGTTTTTGATAGATGGAAAGAAATCCTCTGCTGTGTTAGTTATATGATATGAATATCTGTCTCTAGAATCATTCGTTTGCACTGTGGTTTATAACTAATTGCTCCCAGTGCTTTAAATGGCCACTTTTGAGCGCACTTTAACGCTTTGGCGAAGGATTGCCGTTTTACAGCGTTCTTAAACCCAACACCCTCTCAGCATCCTTAAGGAGAATTCTCTACGGTCACTAAAACTGATCCTGAAAAAGGTAGCTGTACATTTTAAATAGCTGCAGTAATGCACAATAACTCAGCCTCTCCTCTTTGCTTATTAAAAGACAGCATTTTAATGGGCCTATCTGGGGACCTCATTCCACACCCATGAGGGAAGTAGGGAAACACTCCAGTCCCTGAAGCAAATAAACACAGGCGCTCCGGAGACTTCATATCCAGTAATGCTGTTGGATAACATACGTGGGCATACGAGACGGCTCGCCGTTAAGTGGCCTTGGTTGTTACACCTTTACATTTGTAGCTGCAGTCGGCAACCGTTAATGTACTCCAGGCAAGATGCTCATGTTCCTACTGATGTCAGCTGTTAGCGCTGGCTCTCGTCGGTCTCAGTGTCTCCTCGTGATTGAAGCCTGCATTAGTCCGAAGGCCGTTGAGTACTCTCTCCACTTCCGAATGTGACTGCGTCTGTCCTACGTCGACCTGTCCTCTTTCAGGTAATGGAAAATGCTGCATGAGAAGCTGAAATTGCTGATTGAAATAGCCGATTGGAACCTCTATTGGCTCAGGTGATCATGTTACGGTGTTCAATCCTACATCTATCTTGTGTTCGCTTGCGCTGCGATCACCGTGCTGTCAAGCTCCGATTTCAGATTGCCTGATATATGGATATCCATACAGGTTTAAAATTGACCATCAAAGGTGTAAAGGGGTGTGTGTTTTCCTCATGATTACATTATATTCCCATCAAAGCACATATACAGAGAGATTAGGACCTCGAGCAGACATCTTTTGGCGTTAAGTATAAAGTTATATGGATAATGTGTTTATACGTTGTAAGTAAAAGTAATCCTATAAACCTATAACTGCGTTAGAGCATAGTATGCCTCAAGATAAGGAAATAAGAAAAAAGAAAAATACCGTACCATGACTTTATACCCGTCTGTATATTGGAAAGCAGACTTTGCATTAATATTTACACAATTTTTTTATTTTTTTTTACAGTCAACATTTTTATGACCCTTTGTTATCAAATGTATTCATGTAATGATCCGTTTCCACAGCATATGTTCTTAGTTTGGTTATTATTATAAGTGCATACATTGAATTAGCTAAATAACTCTCATTGTATCAGTTCCAATTTCAAATCTTCTTGCATGTCCTGAATATTCAGGACTGTTGTGAGCACACAAACGTGCTCCACTGGCTGTGGAAATATAGAGTCTCGTGCTCTGCTCCGAAGCCTGTGTTTACTCTGGCACGGGAGTGAGCTCAGTCCTCCGTGTTGACAACAGAGTGCATCGTGCCGCGGTAATGATGCTGCATATTGATCAGCGGTGTACATCGGCGTGCACGTCAGCGCACGAGGCCTACCTTAACAGGGGAGATATGCGTATGCGGGGTGTATCCATGTATGGCCTCCATGGCAGCGAGGTTCTTGTCGCTCATGTGAAGCATCTCTGCACTTTTCCCTGGAGCCAGATGTGCCGGGCTGTGCTCCAAGGGGGGCGTCTCTTCATCCTGGTACCTGTACTTCTGCAGACACACAACACAAAAACACACACAAACAAACAAGGTTAAGAATGTTTGCTGGGGTACGGAACAGCTCCCCGGGAGCACCGAATTACACAGAATGATGTTCGGACACACCGTCAGCCTCTTTCACCCCATTTTGACCAAACTGGTTTCAGCACAGGTTAAGCGCTGACTTAGAACTGGTTTGATTATCTACAGCCAGAGAGCCACCTCAGATAATTATGTTACTTATATTTCATACTCTTCATGTTTGATCACTCTTTTTTTTTTAAATCAGCATCTCAGAGTTTCTTTAGCTTTCATTAAACTGGTGTATCATCATCTCCACTGTTATTATAAACTCTGTTCCTACAGAGTCTGTGGTTAGGAACCCCGACTAGCTCCGACTAGCACTTCCAAACACTGACCTTTTACTATAAACGTTTCTATCATTGTACAGTAGTAGGATATATGACCACCAGCAGGAAAAAATGCATTCCTGCTTATGAATCTCACAAGTAAATTGAGAGTTGGGAGGGTCACTCTGTGTGGCGCATTGGGCAGCATTCATAAACACCTCTGGTGGCGTTATAATATCAACCAGCAGGGGAAGGTAACACCGTGCTCCTTTTCTTCCACTGCTGCTTGAAATTCACATCAGCGCCGTCAGAAGTTTTTTTTTTATTGTTCTCTCCTGTATTAAGCAGAACTGGTTCACTGGTTGTCTTTTTTCCAACACGGCCGTTCTCTATAAGCCCCCCCCACAGCACGCATCACATGGAATTTTGTGTTTGACTGATGCTGACTGTAACACTTTCTTTACACAGTAACGTATAGTTAGTGTTTAACCAAACTGAAGAGAGGGAGCCTTGAGAAGATGGTACAGAGTTATAAACAATGTCTGCCTTTGAGACCTGCTTTGCCTGTATATTGAGACAAAAATTATTACATTAGAGTTTTAGTTGGATTCCATTTTTCAATAATAAAAATGAGGCGAGTGTCACCATGTATGCCTTTAGCATGTGAATCTTGTGGTGTTTTGGTTGTGTTTTGATTGCTATGTGAATGTTATATTTCTTAATTATTTAATAAGGATATTTAATATATAACAGCTCTCCAGCTCTGAATCAGCACTGGGACAGATTTGGTTGAAAAATCCTAATTGATGGCGACATAACCACGCAACACTCCCCCCCCCTTACTTAACCTACACAGCAGATTGGCCTGTCCAGTCAAATGTGGGAAATCTATATGCACATCTTGTACATCATATAACATGTGTGACGCCCACAAGTGGAGAAAAGGCTTCAGAATGTTGCCATTTTGAATTGCAAAGTTACCGTCCCCCACAGCCACATGGAACAACTAGAGCAGTGATTCATAATGGTTTTAAAGTAACAGATCATGCAGCTCCTTCCTAGTAACCTCACTCCCCTACTGATATCCCACACCTGGGCAGCGCGCCAACAGCCCACTGTTTTAACCACACATGGCAGGTTTCATTCTAGGCGTGATGACACAAAATCTGCACACAGTATTTTCCATCACAATCACCCAAGAAGGTGGGCAGCATCACAGTGGAGATCTGCCACACTGTCCTGTGGCTTAGAGCTTGCGTTTTTTCTTTTTTATTCTTCCTACAAAATCGCGACCCCCTTCCCCCAAAAGCTCCCGAGGCTGGCGGTGCACGACTGTGCTGCAGTGCAGAGGGGAGGCGGTCCACTCCGAACAAGGGAGATTGTTGGATGGATCCTCAGAAGATTTGCTGGTGGCTTGACAGCCCAAAGCTGCGACCCCTTGTTTTTTTTTAAGGCGGACAGACGGGAAGAGGGGAGGTGCATCACCGAGCCCCGTCTCAGACAGGCTGCCTAGCAACCGGAGTGGAGCAGAGCAGAGATTGCAGAGCCACAGTTGGGGCTGGCAGCATCGGTCCTGGATCACATTACACCGAGACAGCAAGGAGGAGCAGGAGTGAAATAGAGATGAAGATAGAGGGAAAAAAGTCGGGCGGGGGGCCGGGGGGGGGGCGGATGGGTAAATATGAAAAAGTGAGACCATCGGTAAAGAGAAGCACGAAACAGCAGCAGGAAGCGGAGCAGAGAGATGTTGATGCCACTGGTCCTAAATTAAAGGTTAATATGCAGGAAGCAGGGCAGAATCAGGCTTTGCTTTGTTCGTGTAAACAGCTCTTAGAGACTGTACCATGGAGTGAAAATCACAAACCAAGTACGTGCTGTTCCATTCTGATTAATGAATCCTGAGCTTAATCTACACATTGGGATTTGCATAAAGCAATATAATATATGAATCTAGATCGTGGAAATACGAGTACATTTAAAAAAATCTGCCCTGGGCTCTTTGGTGTCCACTATTTTCCTGCATGACCAACAGTCCTACTGCCATGCTGCCTTCTGTCCTACTGGTGGGGGATGTGACATCCAATTCATGGAACAAAGCGTCCTTCTGGAAGATTGTTTAGTGAAGTATTTCTTTTTACTGAATGACAGATGCCACTAAATGGTGACTAAACACAGTGTGCTACTGTAACTGTACTACAGCGCCAACGTGACTGAGAGGTTCGTTTTGGAGTACACAAGCTAGTTAGTCATTCATTTCTATATTTAACCAGTGTGCCTGCTATCAGTCCCTGATTCGGTCCTCAGATGAAGGCAGGCGGTCCTCACCCCTGAGTACAAAGGAAACCAACCTTTGCTCAAGCTGTTGTAGAGCAGTTGTTGCTTTTTTTCCAAGTCCAAGCCCGCAGCGTTTAATACAATTTCACACTCTCTGACTCATTCTAAAATGCCTCTTTAAAAAAGAATTTGATATATCCATATTTGAATCAGACACACTTTGTAATATCTGCACTAGACGCCAAAATAAAAAAAGAAGCTCTGTCTTTGTTGGTGGTTTTGTGTCATAAAACTAAAAAACACCTTCTAAGACAGTGAATAAAATCATACTGCTTTATATGCATTTTGTATCCCAATAGTTCCGAGTTTGAGAATAACGTTTCTCTGAGTGCGCAGAAATATTTATGTACTTAACCTGGTCATTCAGTATACTTCACTTTGCATTTTTCTGGTATCATGTGACTCTGGTATCCAGTACATTATGTGTAAAGCTAATGTAAAGCGTAACAAGGATTAGTGTAAAATGTAAATCATCCATTTCTTTCCTTCATTCTCATTTTGTACCATAAATTTACTGACACCCACTGTGGAATGAATGCAAGTAGAGACATACATCTGTAGAGGAAGTGGCATTATCTGTTTTAATAAGGATAATTGGGCACTGAAATTAGTTTTTCCTGGGTCATTTTTATCCCAAGTACTGCTTTTATTTAAGAGCGTGCAACTACTAATCTACTTCTAACTGTAGAAGCGGTACAGAAAAATCGCCCCAGAGAAGCTGGTGCTTTATTACATCAGTACATCACAGAGAAAGAACCCTCTGCGTCTTTGAGAAATGCCTGTGTTGCATAGGTGATTATAACACGGTTCTCATCAGTTTGCCGGAGCAGTTGTGTGTGGTCCTGCTCAGTAATAAGAACAGCACACCGTGAAGCTACATAAGCTGCTGCTCTAATGATAAAATGAATTCAGCTAATGTGGACCAAATTATTACATTCAGTCAACCATCATTTACGTCTGTAATTCAAGGACACTGCTTGGGATTTTAAATAACTCTGCCTTAGGTAATGCAATAAAAGCCAGCCATCGCTCAGGCGGAAAATGCTCAGTAAAGTCAGAGTGGAAATGTGTTTGACGTATCTGGTGTTCTGAGAGCCGCGAGAGGCCAATCAGGTGTAAATTAAAGGTAGCAAATTCTCAGCATGTGAGCTTTTGAAAGTTACATCCACTTACATTTGCTTTAATGATGATGAATCCTTTATTTTTTTTCTACAATGCTCCAAAGAATAACCCAGAGGCATTTCATGCTGGGTGCTAAATCTTTGAGACATTTTGCAGAGCTGTAAGTATGATCTGCATACTGGAATTTAGTCATGTGCAGCACAAACCATCTCATCAAATAAATCCCGAGAGGCAAATGCGTTTGAATTTAATCAGTTTCCTCAAAGAACGCAGAGACAAAAACTTGTTACATTTCTGTTCCCTGACTCAGGCGGCCACTAATTATACCTTGTTTAGAGCAAGGCGTCACATTTGAATAATGATCACAAACATTCACCAACAGCACTTGTCATAAATGTACACAAATACTGTTCTTTTTTTTTAACCGCTCTTGTGGCTGGAAATCTGTATTTCACTTTTTTTTTTTTCCGCTTTGTTAGAAAGTCGTTGTAATTCAGATTCAATGAGACATGTTTTTAGTAAACAAAGTACTTTAACTGTAGCACTCATCCCCTCACCTGTTTTAGCAGCAGCGCCGGCTTAAGAATTAGCTCCTCTATCAGCACAGCTGCAGAAACGACACGTAAAATATATCCCTACACATCAAATATGTAGGCCAGAACACCTGCTGGATGTTAGCGAGCAAAACCTCACACCGACCCACTGCAAACCAGGCCTTCACAGCCAGAATGATGACAAATGAGTCCAATTTTAGGAATAGATCCATAACAAATTCCCCTTTTAGCTTTGTCGCTGTAACTTTGAGGGATTGTAGCAAAATGAATGTTTGTCTCTCTCGGTCATCTGAATGTTGCCATTGCGTCAAACATACAATCATTGTTGCCTTCTCAGTTGATTTTCACTCGGAAGTGTCTTCACAAGTGATAAACCTCAAACACAGCTTTCATCTCATTCACAGTTTCACAATCGATGTTGCCAGTCAACACCTACCAGTGTTTATTTCGCATATATGTAAGGCTCAGAAAGCAGGAGGAAATCCAGCCATCCACCGCCAGCGATAACCTAAGGCTATTCTCCAAGGTGTCTTGGCACAACGCTTTGACAAGTGTTAGTGCCCTGTAGCTGTGTTCACTTCCACAACAACAGCAGACTTTACTTTTACCATGGGGCAGAAGGCTTAGAGCAGCAGCAGGATGCAAATGTAAGACTCCATCTAGCCTGAACTGAAAAAAAAGGAGCAACAACAAAGAAGAGCAGCTTTATCCTCCCATGGAGACGGTCTAGAATCACCATCTTCACCCACAATTTAAGACCTCTTTCAGGCTAAGTCATTAATCCCTTTGCAATTCCATTCCAAACACAAAGCTTTTGCACAAATATTTGATAGGCTACGGAATTTGAAAGATATCAACAAAGAATGCATCTTTTTCTTTTTTTTTAAAGGAAAAAAAGTTCATTTTTGTGAAAAAATTGGCGTGCAAGTGTCCAAAAGAGTGGCCTGAGCTGCCTGGTGAGGGTGTTTGGGGGTGTTTCGTACAGAGCAGCACGGTAGCTGCATTTCACCAGGAGATGATGGAGCTACTTACCTGACTGTATAAACAACAACAAAACCAAAATAAAACTACCCAAAATAAAGATTTAGAGTGGCATGTTTTCGGAATCTCATTAGTATCCTAGGTTCTCTATAAAAATAAACAAGTCTTACAATAAATAAATAAATACATAAAAATAATACAACTTTTCCTCCGTCTCCTCAGTGTACAGATGCTCAGCCCTGTTTTATGTAATCCTTACATTTCAAGCTTAGATAGCCATTTGTTAATTTATGTACATCTTATCTTAATGACATTCTGAATCCGCTTTCCGTGGGGTGAGTCATCAACGATAAGAGACCCACACAGATGCATCATCCGCAAATTTAATAACCAGATTAGAGTCATAGATACAGTAAATGGTGACTTAGTGGGTGTTGTTCTTTTGCAAAGGGGTTGTACGGGAGAAGGGCAGTTTTCACCTTATCTGTTTTCCTCTTTTTCTTATGACTTTTTTTACTTATTTCTGTTTCAAGAAATGCCAAAGCGATGCCAAATCATGTGAAATGGGCTATCACATAAATTTAAAAGAGGTATAAAATAAAGACGAAGCTAGTTAAGCACAAGGAAAAGATGCTAAACTCCCATCTGTGGTGGGATCAGCCGGCGTGAGAGAGCCATACCCTTTGAGCCTGAAGCTGACCAGCTTTTTACAGTTATTTCTGGCATGAAGCAAAAATAATGTGAAGATCACTGACAGCTTTCAAACGCCGCCGCGCGTAAATGGGTTTGTTAGACTGAAGCCGAAGCCTGATTGAAGGTTTTGCTTCATAATGTGCTTTGGAAAACTGCCAAATGTCAAATCCCCAAAAAGGTCTGCTAGAAAATGTAAATGAGTGAAGGGGTAGGAGAAGGAATGAGAGGATTTGCGGTTCAGGTGCAATCTCAGCCGAAGAAGCCCAGTAGCCAGGATCATTTCGTCCCCTCCCCCCTCTGTCCTCTGAAGCGTGCACACACCATTTTTTTATGCTGAGTACATACATTTTTATGTATGTTGAACATGGAATGCGTGGGGGATTGTATTATTAATCCTCACCCGTCTTCTGCTTTTATTCCCAAGCACAAACAAGCAAGCTGAAGCCATTTTTTTGTCCAACCAGAACGCTTAATGGCTTCAGAGAAACAAACGGGCAGTAAAGGCAGCAGTGGGCATGCCATCGTATCAAATGATCGTCAGCCTTGCTTGCTAACATAGCCTTCCAGATGTAGAGGGGTGAGGGTTACAGCCAGCACTTTAAGCAAACCTCATCCTCCAATTAGACTGCCCTGCAATTAAAAGGTGAATCAGAATTATCTGCGGCGTTACAGTGGAATCATATCAAGTTCCAATTGTAAAAGAATTTTTGCATAT
Source organism: Menidia beryllina (assembly GCA_013363375.1). Classification (NCBI taxonomy): domain Eukaryota; kingdom Metazoa; phylum Chordata; class Actinopteri; order Atheriniformes; family Atherinopsidae; genus Menidia; species Menidia beryllina. Next base: position 6,110,682 of record JABUIW010000024.1, read on the forward strand.
TTTATAGCTGATACTGGTGTTTGACTTATGGAGAGGAAAACTGACTTAGAGCTTATTTATGCGTTTTTCTTCTTGTAAACAACCAGGACCTTGAGGGTAAGTAACTGTGACTCTGTTTGCACTTGACTGAAGCTGAGAATCGATTCCATTTTAGAGGCTGATAATGCATATCTGTATGCCAGTGCCTCGTGAGGGGGCTTTAGATATATCAGGCTCCACTCTGCATCTGACCAAAAAAAAGACTATTGGACATTAACAGTCCTGAACGCCAACTGTAACAAAGAGTTGTAACGGTTACCAACACGACGCACCACCATTTAAGTGGCTGGGTTCTGCTAGCAGTCAGTCCATGTTGCGGTGGGGAGGAGACCTAATTCTGATGGCTTTGACATTTGCAAAGGACTGGGATGGCAGTTGTGAGCAATGGAGGTCTTTACATAAAGCAGAATGTGTCTCCTGTAGAAGCATCCGTATGATCTGTTCCACAGTGCCACCATAGTTATGGCCATAGCCAGTTATAGCTCATAGTTTCCACAGATCTTGCTTGGTGGATACTTTAGGGGAAATTGTTTTAATGTGCGTCGTCATGTGAGTGACGATGAATCCTGAGCATCTCGGTGCAAAAACGCAGTGGAAAAGAAATCCGATCGGGCGACTATCGACTGCTTCACATTGTTTTTGCTGCATTTCCCCAAACTTGGTGTCAAATCAGAGGTTCCACAAGCAGCGCGGTGACGTAGCCCAAATCCATCACCAGACATGTAGATTTGTTTGTGTGCTTCAGAGCAGAAAACTGAAACCACAGCCCCCAGTAAACAAAGGAATACAAGCACTGACCTCCTATTTGATAGAGCCCTCCGATAGTTGGATTTCTTGACCATCCAATTGGCCAGCTGGTAATGACTGACCGCGTGTGTTTTTTTAAGTTAAGACATCAGAGAATTGATTCTTGGGATGAGGTGATTACAGATCTTGATACTGAGATGAAGACACGCTGATCCATGAGACGTAAATCAATCGCTACACAAATTCTGTGTCGGTTTCCAGCTCAACGTGCTCCTTTGGACACTGCTCTGCACCACGCGGCTATAAGTGTTCGGACTGCACTAAATCGTAGCCCAAAGACAAACTCCAGCAAGGCAAGCTGTTTTGATTAAACGCCATGCGGCCATCGATGAGCATTATGCATCCAGTGCACATTAAAGCACCGACCAAGGCTTACAAACGCATCAGGACCTTCCTTAATTAAGATCTGGAGTTTGAAAATGACCACGTGGAATTGTGCTGGGCTTCCTTGAACAACAAAGGTTATGCAAATACGATATCTTGGACGATCACCTGGGGAAATAAGCAGGCGTGCTGCAGCTCTTACAACATAATAGTTCAGCAGGCGCAATCATCTAGAGAATAATAAGGCCGGGAGGAAGAGGCCCGTGATGTATGGAGAGCCAGGGGCGACAATAGAGCAGCCTTAAACGTGCATTGTTGGATTGCACCGCTCATCCCACGGACCGAAATTAAATACTACCTACATCGGCTTCCCGTAAGGCTGCAAAACGCCCGAACGGAAGCCGTCAGGGCCACATGAAGCTGTGTGGAAATGAGAGAACAATCTTGAGTTGTTGATCATAACTACCATCACAGACCGGTACGGATGCTGGATGAGGCGAGCGGCGGTTCCTTTGACAACTGCTCCTACAGAATTTCTTTTTCGGTAGTTTTTTTTTGCGGGGTTAGGTTTCGGTGGCAGGTCATGATGACTTTAGAAGCAGCTTGAATTCGCGAGAGGAACATTCTGATGTGTTTTCCACAATGAAGACTGAAATCCAGAGGAAGGCGGGAGGCAGGAGGAAGTGGAGCGCAGGGACGAATTGAAAAATCTCTGCTCCAACACTGAGTACCCGGCACAGCGGGACCACCCTCTCAGCAACGAATGAAAGCAAACACCCCCTCCAACTTTACTAGTCATTTCTTTTCAAACACAGAAACACGTCGCAGAAGCACCCAGCTGTTTCACATCTAACACATAAGTAATCAAAGAGGGACGGGAAGCAGGCTGTAGCAACAAAAATGGACCCAGGACAAAATGTTGGGGCTGAATCCTCCAACAAATGATCC